>CM076574.1:129318581-129895250 GCA_034641835.2 Pinus albicaulis | reverse complement strand
TGTGTTGGGGGGTTAAACCTATTTATCTTTTAACCTTTGTGCTCATGCCTCCTTGGCATTTGGGCTTCCACATCACTGCCACTGTCTCCCTCTCTTGACATTTTTAAAACTCTGTTTTGAAACACTAGGGCTAAATGTGAAATTGAGATGAAAGAGGGTAATGGAATGGAAACCTTTGCAATGTAGGGGGTGAATGAATGAGTGTTATGACCAGCTTGGATAAATGAAAACCCCTAAACCAATGTAAGCGCCCTTGTTTTTGATTGATACTCTTTACAGGCAGATGAAGTAATGGTGGAATCAGTGATTTCAAGTTTTGAACACTTAGGGTGTGATTTAGGGTTTCAATTTATTTTATTTACAAATCATTAAAAATGCTTGAAGATGGGATCAGGACTTGTACTTACCCCTACCAGTGCTTGGAGAACCCTTGCTAATTACTTGAAGCAATTTTGAGGTGGTTTGAGTGTTTGCAGGGCTGTTGACGGGAAAATTTGTCCGGCCAACAGTAGGGGATCTCCCTGGTAGAAAGTCCCAATTAGACCTTAAACCGTTTGGAGTAGGGATCCCGTCCGGGGTGTGGGTCCGTCTACCACTTAAGATGACTTCCCTTCGGTCTCAAAAGAACCTGTTTGAACCTGCGAACATACACTTATTCACATGATATAGAATACAAGATTAATGTGTTAAACATGAGTCAAACACTATGCGTAGCAAGATTATAGATAAAGCAAGTACACCTCAAGAGATGTCATTAGCAACACATCTTTTGTGGGGTAATGCTTGTATGGTAGTCTGATCATAAAAGAAATAGTTCTTTATATAAGATACCTCTCCACTTCCTGAAAGATGAAACGAAATGCTAACAAAATAGTTCGTTAACATACATTAATAGAACAGATAATAAAATGAACGTCATTGATACAACACGGATAGCCATGACGCATAAACAATGAAAAGTGCAGCTTCATTAATCATAGGATATTCTGAAACTGTATAAAGAATACGCAAAGTGTTCATACAGCAAAACACATCATAACCATAGGGTATTTTAACAAGACTCTGTATTCATATGCTCAAGTGTAGAATCTTTCAGTACAATTGCATGTAACTCTTGAGTTTTCCCAAAAAAGAAAAGCCCTTTTACAAGCTCCCGTAGGAGTATTTATAATGCTAAAACTGCTCGTTGGGCTTCGTTGACTGTTCAGCTTCCCGACCGTTGGGCTCCCTTGCGACCTAGTCCCCTTTTGCGACCTGCGACCTAAGCTGCTGTCGCGACCTGCGATCTGAACTGTCGTTGCGACCTGCGACTTGACTGGGCCGTGAGGTCGCAAGATGTAAGAGAATGGCCAAGGTGCGACCTTGCGACCTTGCGACTAGGTCGCTGGGTCGCGAGGTCGAAAAACATGTAAAAACCAATATATGCGACCTTGCGACCTTGCGACTAGGTCGCTAGGCCGCTGGGTCGCTGGGTCGCAAAATGCGACCGGAGGAAATCTGCGATCTGGGGCAGTGTGTGACCTGGGGTCTACCCTTCTGCATTTCTCTTTCAAAGATATCATGACCTTGTTCTCCGAAGGTCTGGCTTAGCCCTCGCCATGTGAGATAGCAGCCTCTATCTGCTGGCGGTGTTATTTCTGCATTAAGGTAATTTGCATTAATATGTTACCTGCAAGAAAACAAAATCAATTAACATAGTCCCCTCTTTTTCTTTTTCTTTTCTTCTCATATAACTTATGTGATAAACGAATTTATATTATCCTCGTACATACATATAATTATACACGAATGTCAGGGAATCAACACAAGAAATGCAATAATCTATCACAGCTAAAATCAGTTGGACCCCTGTGTGGTCAAATGTTGCACCATTTTGTCATCGAGAAGAATGGCTCAAATGGGTTTTCTTCTTTGTCCTTTCTCTAGCCCTGTATTGCAACTGGGTAGCAACACCCTAGCTTCTTGATCTGGCATCAGGGATATTCAACCAGGGAAGTAAGCCGTTTGTGAAATCTTCCCAGGAGCTAGTCAGTTTATCACTAAGTCGCATCCTTCGATGGCTGCATGGATCTGTGACCTGGCGACTCATAGGGTCGCGCGACTTCATCTTTGCGTGGGTCGCAATCTCAAAAGGGTCGCAGGTCACACTTCATCTTTTCCACATCAACTTGCGACTCAGCGACTTGGACTGCAATTGCGACTCAATGGGGGGTCGCACGGTCGCACTCTGGGCAGGTTGAATCTTGTATACTTTGGATGAGTTGCGACTCGGCGATCGGGGGAAAACTGTGACCTCACGGGGGTCGCATAGTCGCAATCTTGAGCAGGTCGCATGCTGATCACTTTGGATGAGTTGTGACTCAGCAACCGAGGAAAACTACGACCTCTGCCAGTCATACTCAAAGAATTTTCCATCTTTGTGGTGCAGTCGATGAATTGATTCTGGATATCGGCTCACATGCAGCATATGAATCGAGCGCGTGTAGTGAGAGACGGACAGTTGCGACCTCCCTTTGTCGCCTCAATCGTGGAATCGATATCAGCTTCCAAAGAAAAGCTTCTTTGCAGTCTCCCTAGGGAATCATCACGAATTGTTATGCCCGTTTGCTTCTCTGTGCAGACTGTGCACCTACCATGCATTCGTTGAACACCATCTGTAGTGTCATGAAAGAAAAACGGCTACACATTCAATATCCAGCGACCTGTCAGAACCCATGATTTCCTAAACGCATAATAGTATGTGTTACCTCAGCGCATTTGATACGTTTTTTAGATTTCTGGAAGTAACAAATGGTATGTTGCTTCAATGGCGCTGATGGCCACGTTATTTAAGTAGCCCATGCTATAATATCGCCATCGAATCTACATTCTCTGATTAAAACGATTTTGCAACATTCGTATCGAACTTTCCTCCAGCAAGGCGGTCACATATGGCTATGGATCATCATATTTTAAAACTCCGCTCTGCTTTGAACACAATAGCACCATAATTATTATAGCAATTGCGCCGTAGACTTGTAATAATATTTCAAACCTGTTGACCACCATATATATATCCATTCCAATTTTTTTACCAAAGGTTTAAAACTGCGCTGCATTTCTTTTGGTTATAACCACTCGATGGTCGTTATAGCATTTCCGTCGTAGGTCTGTTATAAGGGTTCAATCGAGCGTTTCAATTTTCCTCACGGGTCTGCATACTACGGCAATGACAAAGCCGGTGCAGCTACATCCATGTGCATGCATTTTGGATGGAATCATATTGCCATTCTTGCGGTCTCATACACGCTGGATAACAGCAAAGACTGCCCGCTTCCACCGAACGTTGATTTAGTAACACGGTGTACGTGGTATTATGCATGCGGATGATGAGATATTGACATGGGCGGATACTCCTCATTTACACATTCCTGGGGAGGTACTGAATGCAATGTTTAGCCTTGGAAACTTTCCTCCGCGAGGTGGCAAAGATATTCTTTCCCTTGTGGTGAAGAGGCATCAACGAGCTGTTCCAGGCGAAAGGCAGGGAACAGCTGGTAAAGGGCGCAGTTGGTGCTGACAAGCACGTTGAACCTGCTCCAAATTTTAAACCTAAGCTTTTGCCACAGTATTATATTCCGCTCCAATGTTTCACTATGGTTGAAAAACTCCACGTTGACATGCATGCATCCATCTGTACGCACCATAGTGAATACAACATGTTGTTATAACGTTTGGCTCCGAGTTCGACGCAAAGCTTTGGGTGACTATACCCATAGCTTCACCAAGCGTTTACAATAAATCAAACAACCCGCCAAGACATATTTAAACCAACCTGTCATGCGTTTTCGTATAGTTCTGATTCGCATTTTAATTCGACCACCTAATATATCTGCACCATTAATTCACACTTCAGGATAAAATTATTTGGTGCTAGTTGTTTGCTTGGCGGTCTTATATGGTTGTGAAATTATATGAGAATTGCACCGCATAAAACGTAGTTACAACACGTCATGGTAGGTATAACATAAATATGGCACGTTGGGCTCCATGCACGACTTTGGACCGTTAAATATAGATAAATATATCTCCTCTAAAAGTCAAACTCCACCCCATGCTTTGAATATAGGTTTCATATTTTAAATCGAACTGCCATGCTTTAACCTTTGAAATGAGGTTAAGAATGTTATCAGACCCAACCTTGGATTTAATGCAACTATTTACTCATAACCATCGAACTTCTCGTGACTCACTTCAACGTGCCATGGTTATCATAATATGTCACGCACTTTGCGCCATGTTCTACACCAAGTCTTTTAACACAAGTTGAACAACTCGGCATAAACACATCCGAGCCCAATAGTAATGTTCTTCGTATAGTTTTATATGATTTTGATCTCCCATATGGTTTGGAAACCATATGTATTCGCTTAACTCAATGTGTTAAAAAATGTCACCTTTTGGTCCATGGCTTTGAAACCACATGAATTTTGCCTTGGTTTAATTATATAAAAGCATAACTTTGGTCCACACATTGGCGCCCGCGCTCAGAAGCTTGGGGTTTGACAAAAACTTTCTTCCCAAAGGTACATTTAGATATTTGAAATTGCGCCAACACTATTAATGTACCAATTTCCTGAACAATCATCTCTACCTCTGTACTTTGATGGATGAGGAGGTACTGAAAGGAGAAAATTCAAACTAAATCACCAAATTGACAGTGATGACCTCTTCGATGTTTATCAAGACGCATTTCAAACTCATGAACCATTTCATTCAACTGCGGAAGATAGAAGAAAACCCTTTTGCTGTGTCATTGTCTTGCCAACATCAAAATGTGCGTTCTTGAGATGGCACCTCCGTTAATGACGCGAGAAACCCTTATCTTTTAATATCAATGGTGTTATCATAAGATTTTCCTAGTGCCCACTGCCTCCTTGTTTCTTTGAGTGAATGAACACACGACACATCATCATCCCTCTGAAAATGTTAACTTGCTCTTCCACCACACTTGTGGGTGCATCCTTGTCATTGAGCTTAATATTATTCCCTCAGTGCCATGAAAATCATTGATGAGTTTATTTGTCGGGGATTGACCTGCATAAACAACATCACATTAATCAGTTCATAGTTATTCTTCGCGAAAGGTGTCCCTAGATAAAACATATGAGACGAATGAGCATAAGAGAGGTATTCAAACAACTTGCTTAATGACCCATGGCGAGGGAGCTATTAATGATCGATACAAGAAAGGTTCTATTCAAACATATGCATGTCAATCTCATTACATATGGCGCGATTGCGACAAGAGTGTTCGGGCGCACGCTGGATGATCCTCCCCACATATGGCGTGATTGCAGCGACAACATCAAGTCATGGTGATGAGACAACTCATGAGGGGTTGGGGACAGGTCAGCGGGATGTCGTTGACTACAGGTCAGGTGAAAGACTTTAACGCCTAGGCGAGCAGAGGGGGAACCCGAAATTTTAAATATACCCAAAATTTTGGGTGGTGTTGTAGTGGCTACAACAAATGGAGAACCACTGGTAGAATCCAGCATCTCTGTTAGTATCACAACAAAAGTCTGAGTCCTGATAGTAATGGAAGGGAATATTGAACAAGTTCCGCGGGTCCCCTTTGAATTACTTTGGCCCTTTACAGGTAAGCCTAATCCTTATGCCTCAACTAAGTCTCGCTAATCAGAAACACATCAAAGAGAAAACTCACAGATGCCAGTAGCTTGTTGATGATGTGAAGAGCAAGGCAGTGGAATTATTATTTTCAGGATTTTTAAAGTAAGTTTCTGGTGTTGCTCCGCTACTAGCAGGCCTGGACAGTACCCCGACGTAGTCACTTCAAGAAATCACAAACGTTGCTCCGCTGCCAGCGAGCCTGGTCAGTACCCCGGCGGAGTCGTTGCATTGCCTCTCTACGCAGGAAGCCTTTCTCGATCCTTTACCCTTATTTGTTTCATGTGCTTACAACACTTATTTTCACGTGGTCGTGGCACTTATTTTTCTTGGGTGGATGAGGGATCCCAACTTATTTTACGAGCAAGAGAGGTTGTTTCTCGTGTTACAGAAACTGAAAGATATCCTAATTTGGGTTTGCCCTTGTGCCGAAACTTCACATCCCATTCACCACAATAGGCGAAGCGCGCAGAAAAATCATTAAAACGTCCAAGACTATGCTGGGCACAAAGTTTAGACTTACGGGTATGGGCCATTTCAAACTCATTAGGTCTCCTAGAATCAACCGGCCGTATCTCCCAGGCTAAATAATTTTAGACTCATAGGCATCTTGTTGAGAATGCGACTTCAATGACTTTTCCTAAGAGAAAGTTGCCTCTTGAGATAGCCACCACAACCTCACGCAAACAATGGGGTCGCCAAAGAATCGGGCAAAAACCACCGCAAGGTGATAGAAGGCAATGAGGGCTCATGAAGTGGCAAAGCAATGAAAAAAATGATGTGAGCAGAGAGAGTACAACTCGATAATAAACGAGCCTGGGCAGGCTAACAACAATCGTAAAGGAACGACCAACCACCAAAGGGAAAAGAGGCGTAATACAAGCAATGATTATTTATGCAGCAACAAGCAACTGAAAAGGAAATGAAAGAAAATACTTGTAACATGATCTTGCCTAAGATATTAATCGTAAACAAAAACAACAAAACAAACTTTTAACCTATGAAGTAAAAATTTGGCAAGTAAACCTAATTAACTTTGAACTAAAATTTTTATTGCAGGTCCTAGCTAGCCTACACCTAAACCCTAGTTTAACCAATGATGCGGTCAGGTTATGTAAAATCAGCTTTCCAGTGCAGCCACCGCATTAGTCCCTGACCTGCAAGAACAACAATGATCAGGACCAGAGCTAATATCCAAAAAAGTGTAACAGCAACGAAACTTACCCGAGGAGCAGGTGCAATGGAAAAATGATCATAGATACCTACGAAAGAACATGCCAGAACAGATTGAAATAGGCCGAATCAAACTCTCATCTTGATATAATTCTAACTGCTCTGAAACTCAACATTATTGATAAATGACACAAAAATAATTGCACGACTCTGATCCAAGGGGTGATGGGTAAGCCAATCCCTATTTGCAAGCACATTCACGAATGGAGTTGGTTGGAGTTGATCTAAGAATCCCGTCAGGTTAGACCACGGGGCTTTATGGGATGGAAACAATACGCAAGTGCCAGGCGAATTATAGACGCATGCACACCCAAGCGTGGAAATCCTAGTTTCGAAAACCCTAGTCCGAGGTTGCTCCTGGGTTTGGTTAAAGGTATGGGGATCTGAATCCACGTTTATAGGAGCCTGAAATTCCTCGCTGCTTTGAAAAAACTCTGGACCTTCGAGCAAGGGGCTTTCCAACTTTAACTGCTCGGCGAGATTAACAGGCGAATGGGCGTGATCATCAATTGTAGTGATTTGAGAGACGTCAGTGGGCTTTGTATCAATTTGGTCGAAAGTTTGCGCACTGACAGATTGATAATCGAAAATGTCGGATTCTCCAGATTTGCCAGGATGGGGTGAATTCGATACGTTTATGCTGGAAGGATTATGATACTGGGGAATTGTAATTTCAGAAACGGTCAGCGGAAGCTGAAGCGTTTCGATTTTCTGGCAGGTACTTGAATCTTCCGAAAGCGACTCATCAAATTCAGGTGTCTTCATAGGGTCAGCAAAGAGATTTGAGTGATGGTCGTCAGCGGTACGATTGAATATGTTTTCAGATAAGGTGTGATCGCTGCAACCATCGATTTGGTCAAGTTCGGGACCTGAGATGTCAGGCTCCCCGAGAGTTACCGACTGGGATGGATCAATAGAGGGAACATCTTGAAGTTGTTCAGACGGGGAATCGCTCCTATGGCTAGCTAAAGATCCCAGGTGAGAAAAGTCAGATGTAACAGATTCATCGATTTGGGACTGTGATTGTGAAAAACCATCTGCGTGCTTATGATTGTCGCCAATACCAGTATAAGGCAATTTTGAATGTCTCGAAGCAATTACTGGTGTGGCGGGATCGAGAAACAAACTAGGAAATAAAGAACGAAAAGATTGAATCGCAGGGGTGTTAACCACACGAGGCTTTTCAACACGCACATTAGTGTCGTTTAGAGGACACAATGATTTGACAGGCCTTGTAAGGGAATAAACTTTGTGCGGGTAGGAGTCGATTCATAATACGTATGTAAACCAGATTCATAGTCTGAATGTGAACTAGATTCATTATCCGAATCTGAACCAGATCCGTAATCCGAATGTGAACTAGATTCGTCACCCGAATCTGAACCAGATTCATCATCCGAATGTGAACCAGATTCATAATCTGTATATGAACTAGATTCATCATCCGAATATGAACCAGATTCATAATCCGAACGTGAACCAGATTCATAATCCGAATGTGAACCAGATTTAGGACTAACTCCCGGGAGACATCGAGTGGGCTCGGGGTAGGTGTCATGAGCTGAGAGAGGTAATGAGCCACCGGGGGTAAGCGAAACTCCCGATTCGGCATGGCACAGGTGAGTAAACCAAGGTCGTATGCAACTCGTTTACCAACAGTTGTCATAGGGCACACTGGGATCTAACTGAAATTGTTCAAGGGAAGCAAGAATCACATACTTGAACTGTTTACTTAAACATTCCCAATTGGCATCCCTCTCAAGGAACTCAAAACAATAATGAACAAATCTGATAGCAAACTCGTCTAAAGTTTCCTGAGGTTCCATTCTGATGCCATTTAGCTTTATTACAACGTTATGAAGATCATACCTATGAAAAGCTTGTTTTAATTCCCTGGCGAGTTGTTCAAACGAGTGGATGGAAGCTTCAGGCAATGTGCAGCACCATTTTTTAGCACGAACTTCGAGAGTGAGGAAGAAAAGCAAACAAATGAAACCTTCATTTTCAATTTCGTAGCACTCACCAAAGTCAATGGAATCTAAAGATGTTGGGTTATAGGTACCCCATTTTCACCATCAAATTTTAACTGACAAGCGATACATAAGTTTATCTGGGAGATGAAGTCTCCAAAGTCTATAAAACTCCAACAAACATCTCAGAGAACGATTAAATGAGCTATTACAAATATGAGATTAACCGTAGGTCTTTAGCCTGGGCCTTGTCATCCGGCCTTCCCTTTTCGCAACATCTCTGGCCGGAGGTTAGGCCCTCCTTCTAGCACCAATTCTGTTGACGGGAAAATATGTCCGGCCAACAATAGGGGATCTCCCAGGTAGAAAGTCCCAATTAGACATTGAACCGTTTGGAGTAGGGATCCCGTCCGGTGTGTGGGTCCGTCTACCGCTTAAGTCACTTTTCCCTTCAGTCTCAAAAGAACCTGATTGAACCTGCGGAAACACACTTATTCACATGATATAGAATACATGATTGATGCATTTAACATGTCCACAACACTATGCGTAGCGAGAAAATAGATAAAGCAAGTACACCTCAAGAGATGTCATTAGCAACACATCTTTTGTGGGGTAATGCTTGTATGGTAGTCTGATCATAAAAGAAATAGTTCTTTATGATAAGATACCTCTCCACTTCCTGAAAGATGAAACGAAATGCTAACAAAATAGTTCGTTAACATACATTAATAGAACAGATAATAAAATGAACGTCATTGATACAACACGTATAGCCATGACGCATAAACAATGAAAAGTGCAGCTTCATTAATCATAGGATATTCTGAAACTGTATAAAGAATACGCAAAGTGTTCATACAACAAAACACATCATAACCATAGGGTATTTTAAAAAGACTCTGTATTCATATGCTCAAGTGTAGAATCTTTCAGTATAATTGCATGTAACTCTTGAGTTTTCCCAAAAAAGAAAAGCCCTTTTACAAGCTCCCGTAGGAGTATTTATAATGCTAAAACTACCCGTTGGGCTTCATTGACTGTTCAGCTTCCTGACCGTTGGGCTCCCTTGCGACCTAGTCCCCTTTTGCGACCTGCGACCTAAGCTGCTGTCGCGACCTGCGATCTGAACTGTCGTTGCGACCTGCGACTTGACTGGGCCGTGAGGTCGCAAGATGTAAGAGAATGGCCAAGGTGCGACCTTGCGACCTTGCGACTAGGTCGCTGGGTCGCGAGGTCGCAAAACATGTAAAAACCAATATATGCGACCTTGCGACCTTGCGACTAGGTCGCTAGGCCGCTGGGTCGCTGGGTCGCAAAATGCGACCGGAGGAAATCTGCGATCTGGGGCAGTGTGTGACCTGGGGTCTACCCTTCTGCATTTCTCTTTCAAAGATATCATGACCTTGTTCTCCGAAGGTCTGGCTTAGCCCTCGCCATGTGAGATAGCAGCCTCTATCTGCTGGCGGTGTTATTTCTGCATTAAGGTAATTTGCATTAATATGTTACCTGCAAGAAAACAAAATCAATTAACATAGTCCCCCTTTTCTTTTTTCTTCTCATATAACTTGCAGATAAACGAATTTATATTATCCCTGTACATACATATAATTATACACGAATGTCAGGGAATCAACACAAGAAATGCAATAATCTATCACAGCTAAAAATCAATTGGACCCCTGTGTGGTCAAATGTTGCGCCATTTTGTCATCGGGAAGAATGGCTCAAATGGGTTTTCTTCTTTGTCCTTTCTCTAGCCCTGTATTGCAGTTGGATAGCAACACCCTGGCTTCTTAATCTGGCATCAGGGATATTCAACCAGGGAAGTAAGCCGTTTGTGAAATTTTCCCACGAGCTAGTCAGTTTATCGCTAAGTCGCATCCTTCGATGGCTGCATGTATCTGCGACCTGGCGACTTATAGGGTCGCGCAATTTCATCTTTGCGTAGGTCGCAATCTCAAAAGGGTCGCAGGTCGCACTTTGTCTTTTCCAAATCGACTTGCGACTCGGCGACTTGGACTGCACTTGCGACTCAATGGGGGGTCGCACGGTCGCACTCTGGGCAGGTCGCATCTTGTATACTTGGGTGAATTGCGACTCGTCGATCGGAGAAAAATGCGACCTCACGGGGTCGCATAGTCGCAATCTGGAGCAGGTCGCATGCTGATTACTTTGGACGAGTTGCGACTCAGCAACCGAGGAAAACTACGACCTCTGCCAATCGTATTCAAAGCATTTTCTATCTTTGTGGTGCAGACGATGAATTTGATTTCTGGATATCGGCTCACATGCAGCATATGAATCGAGTGCGTGAGAGACGGACAGTTGCGACCTCCCTTTGTCGCCTCAATCGTGGAATCGATATCAGCTTCCGAAGGAAAGCTTCTTTGCTGTTTCCCTAGGGAATCATCGCGAAATGTTATGCTCGTTTGCTTCTCTGTGCAGACTGCGCACCTACCATGCATTCGCTGAACACCATTTGCAATGTCATGAAAGAAAATGGCTACACATTCAATATCCAGCGACCTGTCAGACCCCATGATTCCCTGAACGCATAATAGTATGCGTTACTTCAGCACATTTGATACGTTTTTTAGATTTCTGGAAGTAGCAAATAGTATGTTGCTTCAATGGCGTTGATGGCCACGTTATTTAGGTAGCCCATGCCATAAGATCGCCATCGAATCTACATTCTCTGATTAAAACGATTTTGCATCATTCGTATCGCACTTGTCTCCCGCAAGGCTGTCACATATGGCTATGGATCATCATATTTTAAACTTCGCTCTGCTTTGAACATAATAGCACGATAATAATTATGGCAATTGCGTCGTAGACTCGTAATAATATTTCGAACCTGTTTGACCACCATATATATATACCCATTCAAATTGTTTTACCAAGCGTTTAAAACTGCGCTGCATTTCCTTTGGTCATAACCACTTGATGGTCGTTATAGCATTTCAGTCGTAGGTCTGTTATAAGGGTTCAATCGAGCGTTTCAATTTTCCTCACGGGTCTGCATACTACGGCAATGACAAAGCCGGTGCAGCTACATCCATATGCATGCATTTTGGACGGGATCATATTGCTATTCTTGTGATCTTATACACGCTGGATAACAACAAAGACTGCCCGCTTCCACGAACGCTGATTTAGTAACCCGGCATGCGGATGATGAGGTACTGACATGGGCGAATACTTCTCATTTACGCCTTCCTGGGGAGGTACTGAATGCAACGTTTAGCCTTGGAAACTTTCCTCCGCCAGGTGGCAACGATATTCTTTCCCATGCAGTGAAGAGGCATCAACGAGCTGTTCAAGGCGAAAGGCAGGGAATAGCTGATAAAGGGCGCAGTTGGTGCTGACACACACGTTGAACCTGCTCCAAGTTTTAAACCTAAGCTTTTGCCACAGTATTATATCCGCCCCAATGTTGAAAAACGCCACGTCGACATGCATGCATCCATCTGTACGCATTATAGTGAATATAACATGCTGTTATAACGTTTGGCTCCGAGTTCAACGCAAAGCTTTGGTTGACTATACACGTAGATTCACCAAGCGTTTACCATAAATCCGCCAAGACATATTCGAACCAACCTGTCATGCGTTTTCGTATAGTTCTGATTTACATTTTAATTCGACCACCTAATACATCTGCACCATTAATTCACACTTCAGCATAAAATTATTTGGTGCTAGTTGTTTGCATGGCGGCCTCATATGGTTGTGACATTGTATGAGAATTGCACCGCCTAAAACGTATTTACAACTCGCCATGGTAGTTATCACGTAGATATAGCACGTTGGGTTCCATGCATGGCTTTGGACCGTTAGATATGCATAAACAAATCTCCTCTAAAAGTCAAACTCCGCCCCATGCGTTGAATATAGGTTTCGATATTTGAATCGAACTCCGCCTCATGCTTTAACCTTTGAAACATGTTTAAGAATGTGCCATTCGCACTCCAACCTTGGATTTCCCAATGAAACTATTTACTCATAACCATCGAACTTTGCACTCACTTCAACGTGCCATGGTTATCAAAATATGTCACGCACTCCGTGCCATGTTCTACACCAAGCTTTTTTTAACACAAGTGGGACAACTCGGCATAAGCACATTCGAGCCCAATAGTAATGTTCTTCATATAGTTTTATATGATTTTGATCTCCCATATGGTTTGGAAACCATATGTATTCGCGCTTTAACTCAATGTGTTAAAAAATGTCACCTTGGTCCATGGATTTGAAACCACCTGAATTTTTCCTTGGTTTAATTGTACTAAACCATAAGTTTGGTCCACACATTGGCGCCTCGCCTCAAACATTGGGCTCGACAACAACTTGAGTCTGGGGCGTATTACTTAGACCGTCGAAATTGCTTCAACACTAGTAATGCACCCATTTTCCCGAACAATCATCTCTACCTTTACCTCTATTTCGATGGATGAGGAGGTACTCGAAAGGAGAAAATTCAAACTGACCACCAAATTGACATTGATGACCTCTTCGATGCTTATCAAGACGCATTTCAAACTCGTGAACCATTTCATTCAATCGTGGAAGATAGAAGAAACCCTTTTTTTGTGCCAATGTCTTGCCAACACCAAAATGTGCTGTTTTTGAGATGGCACTGCTTAATGACGCGAGGAACCCCTATCTTTTAATATCAAACGATTTCTCCTGGTGTCCAAGGCCATTGCTTTGAGTGAATGAACACACGACACATCATCATCCCTCTAAAAATGTTAACTTGCTCTTTCATCACACTTGTGGGTGCATCCTTGTCATTGAGCTTGATCTTATTTCCTCAGTGCCATGACAATCATTGATGAGTTTATTTGTCGGGGATTGACCTGCATAAACACATCTCATTAATTAGTTCATAGTTATTCTTCGTGAAAGGTGTCCCTAGACAAATCATATGAGACCAATGAGCATAAGAGAGGTATTCAAACAACTTGTTTAATGACCCACGGTGAGGGAGCTATTAATGATCGATACAAGACAGGTTTCTGTTAAAACATATGCATGTCAATCTTATTACATATGGTGTGACTGTGACAAGAGTGTTCAGGCGCACGCTGGATGATCCTCCCCACATATGGCGTGATTGCAGCGACAACATCAAGTCATGGTGATGAGACAACTCATGAGGGATCAGAGATAGGTCGGTGGGATGTCGTTGGCTGCGGGTTAGGTGAAACACTTTAACGCCTAGGCGAGCAGAGGGGGAACCCGAAATTTTAAATATACCCAAAATTTTGGGTGCTGTTGTAGCCGCTACAACAAATGGCGAACCACTGGTAGAATCCAACATCTCTGTCAATATCACCACAATAGTCTGAGTCCGGATAATGATGCAAGGGAATATTGAACCGGCTCCGCGGGTACCCTTTGTATTACTTTGGCCCTTTACGAGTATGTCTAATCCTTGTGCCTCACTAAGTCCCGCTAATCGGAAACACATCAAAGAGAAAGCTCACAAACGCCGGTAGCTTGTTGATGATGTGACGAGCAAGGCAGTGGGCTTATTATTTTCAGGATTTTAAAGTAAGTTTCTGGTGTTGCTCCGCTGCCAGCAGGCCTGGACAGTACCCCGGCGGAGTCACTTCAAGAAATCACAAACGTTGCTCCGCTGCCAGCGAGCCTGGTCAGTACCCCGGCGGAGTCGTCGCATTACCTCTCTGCGCAGGAAGCCTTTCTCGATCGCTTAGCCTTATTTGTTTCATGTGCTTAAAACACTTATTTTGATGTGCTCGTGGCACTTATTTTTCATGGGCGGATGAGGGATCCCGACTTATTTTACGAGCAAGAGAGGTTGTTTCTTGTGTTACAGAAACTGAAAGATATCCTGATTTGGGTTTGCCCTCATGCCAAACCTTCACATCCCATTCACTACAATAGGCGCAGTGCGCAGAACAACACATTAAAACGTCCAAGACTATGCTGGGCACAAGGCTTAGGCTTACGGGTATGGGCCATTTCAACTCATCAAGTCTCCCACAGACAACCGGCTCGTATCTCCCCAGATAATAGGTTTAGACTCATAGGCATCTTGTTAATAATGCGACTTCGATGATTGGTCCTAAGAGAAAGCTGCCTCTTGAGATAGCCACCGCAACCTCACACAAAACAATGGGGTTACTATTTCAGCAATCGGGGCAAAACAAGACTGCAAGGTGATAGGGTTGCAATGAGGGCTCATGAAGTGGCAGGCGGTATGACAAAATTCTGTGAGGGAGAGAGAGTACGACTCGATGTAATAAACGAGGCTCAAGGTGCAATGCAATGCAACGCCGTGTGCGAGAACGATCAACTAGCTGTAGGCGGAAAAGAGGCGCAATGCAAGCAATGATTATTTATGCAGCCACAAGAAACTGAAAAAGAAATGAAAGAAAATACTCGTAACATGATGTTGCCTAAGATATAAATTGTAAACAAGAACAGAAAAACAAAACATATTTTTAAATCATGAAGTAAACATTTTGCAAGTAAACCTAATTAACTTGAAACTAAAATTTTATTGCGGGTCCTAGCTAGCCTACACCTAAACCCTAGTTTGACCAATGATGTGGTGGGGCTATGTAAAATCAGCTTTCCAATGCAGCCACCGCATTAGTTTCTGACCTGCAAGAACAACAACGATCAGGATCAGAGCTAGAATGCAAAAAAGTGCAGCAGCAGTAAAACTTACCTGAGGAGTAGGTGCAACGGCCAAAGGATCATAGATACTTACCAAAGAACATGCCAGAATAGATTGTGCAGGCTGAATCTCACTCTCATCTCGATATACCTCAATCTGTTCTTGAAACTCAACATTATTGATAAATGACACAAAATCATTCGTGCACGACCCTGGATCCAAGGGGTGATGGGTAAGCCAATCCCTATTTGCAAGCACATTCACCGAATGGGGTTGGTTGAGTTGATCGACAATCTTGTCGTGGTGTTGGGGACCATCAGTTTTATGGGATGGAAACAATACGCAAGTGCCAGGCGAATTATAGACGCATGCACACCCAAGCGTGGAAATCCTAGTTTCGAAAACCCTAGTCCGAGGTTGCTCCTGGGTTTGGTTAAAGGTATGGAGATCTGAATCCACGTTTATAGGAGCCTGAAATTCCTCGCTACTTTGAACAAACTCTGGACCTTCGAGCAAGGGGCTTTCCAACTTTAACTGCTCGGCGAGATTAACAGGCGAATGGGCGTGATCATCAATTGTAGTGATTTGAGAGACGTCAATGGGCTTTATATCAATTTGGTCGAAAGTTTGCGCACTGACAGATTGATAATCGAAAATGTCGGATTCTCCAGATTTGCTAGGATGGGGTGAATTCGATACGTTTATGCTGGAAGGATTATGATACTGGGGAATTGTAATTTCAGAAACGGTCAGCGAAAGCTGAAGCGTTTCGATTTTCTGGCAGGTACTTGAATCTTCCGAAAGCGACTCATCAAATTCAGGTGTCTTCATAGGGTCAGCAAAGAGATTTGAGTGACGGTCGTCAGCGGTACGATTGAATATGTTTTCAGATAAGGTGTGATCGCTGCAACCATCGATTTGGTCAAGTTCGGGACCTGAGATGTCAGGCTCCCCGAGAGTTACCGACTGGGATGGATCAATAGAGGGAACATCTTGAAGTTGTTCAGACGGGGAATCGCTCCTATGGCTAGCTAAAGATCCCAGGTGAGAAAAGTCAGATGTAACAGATTCATCGATTTTGGACTGTGATTGTGAAACACCATCTGCGTGCTTATGATTGTCGCCAATACCAGTATAAGGCAATTTTGAATGTCTCGAAGCAATTACTGGTATGGCGGGATCGAGAAACAAACTAGGAAATAATGAACGAAAAGATTGAATCGCAGGGGTGTTAACCACACGAGGCTTTTCAACACGCACATTAGTGTCGTTTAGAGGACACAATGATTTGACAGGCCTTGTAAGGGAATAAACTTTATGCGGGGTAGGAGTCGATTCATAATACGTATGTAAACCAGATTCATAGTCTGAATGTGAACTAGATTCATTATCTGAATCTGAACTAGATTCGTAATCCGAATGTGAACTAGATTCGTCACTCGAATCTGAACCAGATTCATCATCCGAATGTGAACCAGATTCATAATCTGTATCTGAACTAGATTCATCATCCGAATCTGAACCAGATTCATAAACCGAACGTGAACCAGATTCATAATCCGAATGTGAACCAGATTTAGGACTAACTCCCGGGAGACATCGAGTGGGCTCGGGGTAGGTGTCATGAACCGAGAGAGGTAATGAGCCACTGGGGTGTTTAAACTCTGATTCGACATGGTACGTGAAAGACTCAAGGTCAGAACAACTGTTTACCTGCGGGTTGTCATAGGGCACACTGGGATCTAACTGGAATTGTTCAAGGGAAGCAAGAATCACATACTTGAACTGTTTATTTAAACGTTCCCAATTTACATCCCTCTCAAGGAACTCAAAACAATAATGAACAAATCTGATAGCAAACTCGTCTAAAGATTCCCGAGGTTCCATTCTGATGTCATTTAGCTTTATTACAACGTTACGAAGATCATACCTGTGAAAAGCTTGCTGTAATTCCGTGGCGAGTTGTTCAAACGAGTGGATGGAAGCTTCAGGCAATGTGCAGCACCAATTTTTAGCGCGAACTTCGAGAGTGAGGAAGAAAAGAAAACAAATGAAACCTTCATTTTCAATTTTGTAGCGCTCACCAAAGTCACAGAAATCTAAAAGATGTTGGGTTATAGGTACCCCATTTTCACCATCAAATTTTAACTGGGACAAGCGATACATAAGTTTATCGGGGATGAAGTATCCAGGTTCATAAAACTCCGACAAACATCTCAGGAGAATGATTTGGGAATGAGCCATTACAGATATGAGATTAACTGCAGGCTCTAAAGGCTCAGCTTGTCATCTGGCCTCCCCCTTTTCGTTTAACATCTGGTCGGAGGTTCAAGCCCTCCTTCTAGTAGAACAGATGATAAAATGAACATCATTGATACAACATAGATAGCCATGACGCATAAATGATGACATAAGAGTGCAGCTTCATTAATCATAGGATGTTCTGAAACTGTACAAGGAATACACACAGTGTTTACACAGCAAAACACATCATAACCATAGGGTGTTTTAACAAGTATCTCTATATTCATATGCGTAAGAGTATAATCCTTCAATACAATGCCATGTAGTTCCCTGTTTCCAAAAAATAAAATCCCTTTTACCAGCTCCCGTAGGAGTATTTATAATGCTAAAACTTCCCGTTGGGCTTCGTTGACTGTTCAGCTTCCCGACCGTTGGGCTCCCTTGCGACCTAGTCCCCTTTTGCGACCTGCGACCTAAGCTGCTGTCGCGACCTGCGATCTGAACTATCGTTGCGACCTGCGACTTGACTGGGCCGCGAGGTCGCAAGATGTAAGAGAATGGCCAAGGTGCGACCTTGCGACCTTGCGACTAGGTCGCTGAGTCGTGGGGTTGCTGATCATGTAAACGAAACAAATGCGACCTTGCGACCTTGCGACTAGGTCGCTGGGTCGCGAGGTCGCAAAACATGTAAAAAACCAATATATGCGACCTTACGACCTTGCGACTAGGTCGCTAGGTCGCTGGGTCGCTGGGTCGCAAAATGCGACCGGACGAAATCTGCGATCTGGGGCAGTGTGTGACCTGGGGTCTACCCTTCTGCATTTCTCTTTCAAAGATATCATGACCTTGTTCTCCGAAGGTCTGGCTTAGCCCTCGCCATGTGAGATAGCAGCCCCTATCTGCTGGCGGTGTTATTTCTGCATTAAGGTAATTTGCATTAATATGTTACCTGCAAGAAAACAAAATCAATTAACATAGTCCCCCTTTTCTTTTTTCTTCTCATATAACTTGCAGATAAACGAATTTATATTAGCCCTGTACATACATATAATTATACACGAATGTCAGGGAATCAACACAAGAAATGCAATAATCTATCACAGCTAAAATCAAATGGACCCCTGTGTGGTCAAATGTTGCGCCATTTTGTCATCGGGAAGAATGGCTCAAATGGGTTTTCTTCTTTGTCCTTTCTCTGGCCCTGTATTGCAGTTGGATAGCAACACCCTGGCTTCTTAATCTGGCATCAGGGATATTCAACCAGGGAAGTAAGCCGTTTATGAAATTTTCCCACGAGCTAGTCAGTTTATCGCTAAGTCGCATCCTTCGATGGCTGCATGTATCTGCGACCTGGCGACTTATAGGGTCGCGCGACTTCATCTTTGCGTAGGTCGCAATCTCAAAAGGGTCGCAGGTCGCACTTTGTCTTTTCCAAATCAACTTGCGACTCGGCGACTTGGACTGCACTTGCGACTCAATGGGGGGTCGCACGGTCGCACTCTGGGCAGGTCGCATCTTGTATACTTGGGTGAATTGCGACGCGGCGATCGGAGAAAAATGCGACCTCACGGGGTCGCATAGTCGCAATCTGGAGCAGGTCGCATGCTGATTACTTTGGACGAGTTGCGACTCAGCAACCGAGGAAAACTACGACCTTTGCCAATCGTATTCAAAGCATTTTCTATCTTTGTGGTGCAGTCGATGAATTTGATTTCTGGATATCGGCTCGCATGCAGCATATGAATCGAGCGCGTGAGAGACGGACAGTTGCGACCTCCCTTTGTCGCCTCAGTCGTGGAATCGATATCAGCTTCCGAAGGAAAGCTTCTTTGCTGTTTCCCTAGGGAATCATCGCAAAATGTTATGCTCGTTTGCTTCTCTGTGCAGACTGCGCACCTACCATGCATTCACTGAACACCATTTGCAGTGTCATGAAAGAAAACGGCTACACATTCAATATCCAGCGACCTGTCAGACCCCATGATTCCCTGAACGCATAATAGTATGCGTTACTTCAGCACATTTGATACGTTTTTTAGATTTCTGGAAGTAGCAAATAGTATGTTGCTTCAATGGCGTTGATGGCCACGTTATTTAGGTAGCCCATGCAATAAGATCGCCATCGAATCTACAAAAACGATTTTGCATCATTCGTATCGCACTTGCCTCCCGCAAGGCTGTCACATATGGCTATGGATCATCATATTTTAAACTTCGCTCTGCTTTGAACATAATAGCACGATAATTATTATGGCAATTGCGTCGTAGACTTGTAATAATATTTCGAACCTGTTTGACCACCATATATATATACCCATTCAAATTGTTTTACCAAGCATTTAAAACTGCGCTGCATTTCCTTTGGTCATAACCACTTGATGGTCGTTATAGCATTTCAGTCGTAGGTCTGTTATAAGGGTTCAATTGAGCGTTTCAATTTTCCTCATGGGTCTGCATACTACGGCAATGACAAAGCCAGTGCAGCTACATCCATATGCATGCGTTTTTGACGGGATCATATTGCTATTCTTGTGATCTTATACACGCTGGATAACAGCAAAGACTGCCCGCTTCCACGAACGCTGATTTAGTAACCCGGCATGCGGATGATGAGGTACTGACATGGGCGGATACTCCTCATTTACGCCTTCCTGGGGAGGTACTGAATGCAACGTTTAGCCTTGGAAACTTTCCTCCGCCAGGTGGCAACGATATTCTTTCCCATGCAGTGAAGAGGCATCAACGAGCTGTTCAAGGCGAAAGGCAGGGAACAGCTAATAAAGGGCGCAGTTGGTGCTGACACACACGTTGAACCTGCTCCAAGTTTTAAACCTAAGCTTTTGCCACAGTATTATATCCGCCCCAATGTTGAAAAACTCCACGTCGACATGCATGCATCCATCTGTACGCATTATAGTGAATATAACATGCTGTTATAACGTTTGGCTCCGAGTTCAACGCAAAGCTTTGGTTGACTATACACGTAGATTCACCAAGCGTTTACCATAAATCTGCCAAGACATATTCGAACCAACCTGTCATGCGTTTTCATATAGTTCTGATTTACATTTTAATTCGACCACCTAATACATCTGCACCATTAATTCACACTTCAGCATAAAATTATTTGGTGCTAGTTGTTTGCATGGCGGTCTCATATGGTTGTGACATTGTATGAGAATTGCACCGCCTAAAACGTATTTACAACGCGCCATGGTAGTTATCACGTAGATATAGCACGTTGGGTTCCATGCATGACTTTGGACCGTTAGATATGCACAAACAAATCTCCTCTAAAAGTCAAACTCCGCCCCATGCGTTGAATATAGGTTTCGATATTTGAATCGAACTCCGCCTCATGCTTTAACCTTTGAAACATGTTTAAGAATGTGCCATTCGCACTCCAACCTTGAATTTCCCAATGCAACTATTTACTCATAACCATCGAACTTTGCACTCACTTCAACGTGCCATGGTTATCAAAATATGTCACGCACTCCGTGCCATGTTCTACACCAAGCTTTTTTAACACAAGTGGGACAACTCGGCATAAACACATTCGAGCCCAATAGTAATGTTCTTCATATAGTTTTATATGATTTTGATCTCCCATATGGTTTGGAAACCATATGTATTCGCGCTTTAACTCAATGTGTTACAAAATGTCACCTTGGTCCATGGATTTGAAACCACCTGAATTTTTCCTTGGTTTAATTGTACTAAACCATAACTTTGGTCCACACATTGGCGCCTGCCTTGTAGCTTGGGGTTTGACAACAAATTGCATCTCAAAGGTACATTTAGATATTCGAAATTGCGCCAACACTATTAATGCACCCATTTCCTGAACAATCATCTCTACCTCTGTACTTTGATGGATGAGGAGGTACTGAAAGGAGCAAATTCAAACTGAATCACCAAATTGACAGTGATGACCTCTTCGATGCTTATCAAGACGCATTTCAAACTCGTGAACCATTTCATTCAACTGTGGAATATAGAAGAAAACCCTTTTGCTATGCCATTGTCTTGCCAACATCAAAATGTGCGTTCTTGAGATGGCACCTCCGTTAATGACGCGAGGAAACCCTATCTTTTAATATCAAAAGATTTTCCTGGTGTCCAGTGCCTCCTTGTTTCTTTGAGTGAATGAACACACGACACATCATCATCCCTCTAAAAATGTTAAATTTCTCTTTCATCACACTTGTGGGTGCATCCTTGTCATTGAGCTTGATCTTATTTCCTCAGTGCCATGACAATCATTGACGAGTTTATTCTTCGGGGATTGACCTGCATAAACACATCTCATTAATTAGTTCATAGTTATTCTTCGTGAAAGGTGTCCCTAGACAAATCATATGAGACCAATGAGCATAAGAGAGGTATTCAAACAACTTGTTTAATGACCCACGGCGAGGGAGCTATTAATGATCGATACAAGACAGGTTTCTGTTAAAACATATGCATGTCAATCTTATTATATATGGTGTGACTGTGACAAGAGTGTTCGGGCGCACGCTGGATGATCCTCCCCACATATGGCGTGATTTCAGCGACAACATCAACTCATGGTGATGAGACAACTCATGAGGGATCAGAGATAGGTCGGTGGGATGTCGTTGGCTGCGGGTTAGGTGAAACACTTTAACGCCTAGGCAAGCAGAGGGGGAACCCGAAATTTTAAATATAAGGGATCAGAGATAGGTCGGTGGGATGTCGTTGGCTGCGGGTTAGGTGAAACACTTTAACGCCTAGGCAAGCAGAGGGGGAACCCGAAATTTTAAATATACCCAAAATTTTGGGTGCTGTTGTAGCCGCTACAACAAGTTCATATCAGTTTTGAGCTTGACTTGATCCTTGAGAATTTCATTCTCATTTTTGATGTGTCTATTCAGGAATTCCAACTCATACCTATCCCTTCTTAATATATCTATTTCAGACAGTGGAGGACTGGGGGTTCTCTCTCTGCTTTCTGAAGCTCTCCTCTCCAAATTTTCCACATAGTCATAAATTTCCTGTTGAGCAGGGTCAATTTCAGGGGTTCCTCATAAAAATCCTCTTCAATATCTTCTTCCATGGATGTTTCCTCATCTTCTATATCAATCACCCCTGTTTGTTTGATTTGAGTTTTCTTTAGTTTTCCCTTTAGTCTGTGGCTTCTCCTTGGCTGAGAGGATCCCTCTCCTTTCTCTGTGGCAGATTTCTTAATTACCTTCTCTTTCTTAAGTTGCCTCTTGATTTGGGTCAACTTCTCTAAAATGATTTCCTCACTGCTCTCTTGGACTGTTTTGTCAATTTCAACTTTTGAAGCCCTCCATTTCCTACTTCTCTTTGTAGGTTGTGGTTCCGGTGAGGGTTCTTTTGGTTCTTCAAAATGATTTCTTATCAAGAAATCGTCCCATGTATCATTTGTTTTAGCTAGATGATGTTCAATCAAAATTTTGACCAAACCATGATGATATAGGGTTGTCTCTAAAAATTGAACTCTTCTCTGAACACAGGAAGCCATCTTCTTCAGACTTTGAAGCAAGAAATATGGTAGGTTTAAGTCTTCCCCCAGAAAATGCATTATCAGCCTAATGTGGTAGACATAAAATGTTCCATATCTACCCTCACATGTAATAAATTTTTGCAGAAGAAGTAGTATGTTTCTCCATTTATTTTTCAATGCAGAACTGGGAATTCCTTTCTTAAATACAGTAACATCCATACCTGGTGATTTTAAAATTTGTTTCCAGGAGTCATTGTGGAATTCTCTATTTTTAAACCATCTCTCTCCAGTTCTGAGCAACCCTATAGCCTCTGCAATGAAAACTTCAGTGACAGTAAATTTGACATCTCCCACTTCAACTTCAGTTCCTTGAAATGATCTTGCAAATGTTTTAGTGACTTCCTTGTGGAATCCATTAAATTTCTCCAAAAATTGAAGCCATCCTATTTGTTGTAACATTTCTTTGCATTGAGGGTAGCCTTCTAAATATTTTGAACCCACTGGTTCAGTTCTTACAATGAAACCCATGATTGCTTCTTCAATGTTCAAATTAACACTCTTCTACCCACAAAAACAATGACTTTCACCTTCGAATTGAAATGGCTTCAAGTTCTGAATGGAAATGGTTTCAAACTTTGGAATGACATACCTCTGATTGATAGTGGCAACAACTTCAAAACTTCGGGCTGATATGCCTCTGTTGACAACTGAACTTTGGACTGATATATCTCTGTTTGACAATGACAACTGGCTTCAACTTCTTCACTGAAATACCTCTGGCTCTTGGTAGCAAATGGTTTCGAATTCAACACTGCAACACCTCTGTCTCCTAGTGACAAAAGACTTCAAACTCCATACTGCTACACTTCTGTGTTTATAGTGAAAATGCTCAATCTCTGCCCACAGTGATACTTTGTCTTCCCACGGAATCAAGTGGCTTCAAATTCTCACGCTGCTATACCTCTGAATTTACCCTTTTGCTCTGCTCTGAGTTTACAATGCTCAATGCTATTCAAACTGATATCCTTTGGCTCTGCTCTCGGTGATAAGAATATCTCTGTCTACGGAATGAAATGCCGACTACAGAATGGAGTGATGGCAGTGGTCACGGAATGAAGTAGTGGAGTGAGGTGGAGGGAATGAATTAATGATTGAAGAGACGGCGGAGATTTTTACAACGGCAAAAAGAATCATCATTGAATGATTTGGTTAAGAGACGTGAAGAATTCAAATACCTCGACCATTTTAACCGCTTAAATGATATCGGGCATGAAATTTGAAATGGGAGATTTTAATCCAAAGTCTGTGGAGGGTTTATTGGTCTTGATCAATAAAAATAATTAAAACAACCTTTTCGAACAATCCATAACTAAAACTATGCTAAAATTTTATGAAATGCCATTATAATTTAAACTTGTTACCTCTGCCTTTCATTTGATTTTTGTAGCCTTTGTCTTCTTGTTCACCTTTGGAGGAGTCTTCATAATTTTCTTGATGCTTTTAATTCATGGATACACTGGGTCACTTTGTTGCAATTCTAATGTCTGCTGGTTGATGCCTTCAGGGTTTGTAGCTGCAGAAAGACTGTCTGGCTGCAGAAAGGTTGATCAGCTGCAGAATGTCCACTGAGCTGCAGAATGTTCCTGTAGAGCACTTTAATCATGAAAATGGAGTGTTTTTGGAATATGGGTGAAATGTTATATGGTATGAATGAAGATGGATGATGGATTATGATATGTATGAAGTGGATGATGAAATGGAATGGATTAAGTTTATGAAATGGAGTGAAAGAACATAAGAACTGTACTGCAATTCATGACATGTTTTATTCACTTACAGCAAGACATCAAATTTTGTATTTTGACATGAAAATGAAATGGATGAAGGATGGAATGAGATGAATGAAATGTGGAATGGAGTGAAATATGAATGATGGATGAGATGGAGTATGGATGGATAAGTGAATGGAGTGAAATGAAATAAGATGGATCATAAGCACTATGGATCTGAACTTATGATTTTTTGTAACAGCTGCTTGTAAAAACAAAAATGGGAAAAGTTAGAGTGTCAGAGAGACTCTGATTTTCACCCTATCTTTTCTGTATAAACATGCCAATCAATGATTGGTTTTCATGTTTATACCTTTTTTTTTTTTTTCACAAGAGAAATGCTTCAGAAAATTTAATCAAGTTGACGAAGAAGAGAGACTCTTCTTCATTAACTTCACATCATTTCTTTCTTGGAACTTCTTGACAAACTCTTCTCTTGAGAGTGGCTTGTGGTATAGCTTCAGTCTATGACCATTCACAAGAAAAGTGACCTCTTCTTCATCTATAGTTCTGATTTTTACCGCCCCATTATCAAAAATTCGAACAATTTCATATGGCCCAAGCCAATGTGTCTGAAATTTCCCTTGAAAATCCTTGAATTTTGAATCAAACAAGAGAGCCCAGTCACCCTCTTTGAATCTCTTCTCTTTAATGTACTTGTCATGCCATCTAGCCCTTTGCCGTTGGACTAGACTTGTTTTCTGAACTGCATCTTGTCTGACCTCATCCAATTCATTAATTTGCTCCACTCTATGCTTATGTGCCTCCGTTAAATCAAGTCCTAGCTGAACTGCCATCTTGAAGGTTTGAATTTGGAACTCTATGGGAAACAAAACTTTCTTTCCATAAACAAGCTCATAAGGAGTATGGCCTGTTGTGTTTCTCCATGTAGTTCTATAGGCCCACAAGGCTTCAGGAAGCCTATCTACCCAATCTCTTCTATGTAAATGAACAGTATTTGTTAGGATTCCTTCAATGACTTTGTTGGTAGATTCCACTTGACCATTTGCTTGTGGATGATAAGGAGTTGTTTTTCTATGTCTGATTTTGTACTTCTCCATCAATTGCTCCACTAGCCTTGATGTAAATTGAGCTCCTTGATCTGTAACAATTTCCCTCGGGACACCAAAACGAGTAAAAATATCCTCAAAAAGAAAATTAACTACAGATGATTCATTAGCAACAAGTAATGGTTTAGCTTCTACCCATTTAGTAACATAATCAGTGCAAACTAATATATATTTCTTTTGTCTTGATGGAGGACTAATAGGTCCTACAAAATCCAAGGCCCATTTTTCAAAAGGTTCAATGTGTACCTGAGGTTGTAATGGCATCTCACCCGAAGGAGAAGGTTTCCCTACCCTTTGGCAACTGTCACACCTTTTGACATATTCCCTTGCATCTTTAAACAAAGATGGCCAATAATATCCTAAATTAAGGATCTTATAGGTTGTCCTCTTATCTGCAAAGTGTCCGCCACAAGGTTCATCATGACATGCCTTGAGAATTTCAGGCATCTCATCTTCACGAACACACCTTCTAATAATCAAATCTGGACCTGTCTTGTACAACTCATTAGCGACCCATGAATATATTGCACTATCATTAATGATTTTTATTTTATCCCTTGCATTCATAATTGAAGGAAATTTTCCTGAAACTAAATAATTGGCAATATCAGCAAACCATGGAGTTTGAGTAGAGATTGCAAAAAGATATTCATCAGGAAATTGATCTTCAACTAGAGTGTCATCTTTGATATTTTGAATTCTAGACAGGAAATCAGCCACAGTGTTTTGTTTTCCAGGCCTATCTAGAATAGTAATGTTGAATTCTTGCAATAGTAACAACCATCTTATAACTCTGCCATTAGTGATTGATTTATTCATTAAGTATCTAATTGCAGAATGATCAGTGTGAACAAAAGTTTCATAGCCCGTTATATAGTGTCTAAATTTGTTAATGGCATGAACAACAGCTAAAAACTCTTTTTCAGTTACAGTATAGTTTAACTCTGCAGGAGTCAAATTTTTACTGATATAATAGATGGCATAGGGAATTAAATCTTTCTGTCCCAATACTGCTCCCAGAGCTGTATCGGAAGCATCCGTCGAGATATGAAAAGGTAACTTCCAGTTAGGTCCCCTTAATATAGGTGCTTCAGAAATTTTGGTTTTCAGGGTTTCAAAAGCTAACTGGCAATCAGAAGTCCATTTAAATTCACAATCTTTTGTGAGTAATTTGAAGAGAGGAGATGCTATTTTGGTGAAGTTTTCTATAAATCTCCGATAATACCCTGTAAATCCTAGAAAACTTCTAACATCTCTTTGACAACTTGGAATGGATAGTTTAGAAATGACTTCAACTTTTGCCTCATCAACTCTAATCCCATCCCCTGAAATGTGGTGCCCTAAAACAATACCTTCGGTGATCATCATAAAACACTTTTCATGACTAAGTGAAAGGTTTGCTTCTTGAAATCTTTTTAAGACTTTTTCCAAGTTTTCTAAAGCTTCTTCAAATGTATTCCCATAAACTGTGAAGTCATCCATGTACACCTCTACACAGTCATGTATTAGATCCGAAAAAATTCCTAATACTGCCCTTTGGAATGTTGCAGGTGCATTGCATAATCCAAATGGCAATACTCGGTAGGCATAGGTACCCCAAGGACAGGTGAATGTGGTTTTGTCTTCGTCTTCAAGTGCTACTTGGATTTGATTGTAACCACTAAACCCATCTAGGAATGAAAAGTACTTTTTGCCAGCTAATGTATCTAATACTTGATCTATGAAAGGTAAAGGAAAATGGTCTTTAAGAGTAGCTTTATTCAATTCTTGGTAGTCAACACACACCCTCCATTTTCCATTTTTCTTTGGCACAATTACCAAAGGAGAAACCCACTGACTATCTGAAATAGGATAGATGAAATTAACATTTAACAATTTTTGCAATTCCTCTTTAACAATTTTCCTAAGATTTGGATTCATCCGTCTTTGAGGTTGTCTGATTGGTTTGCAATTTGCCTCTATATAGATGTGATGAGTACAAGTCTTGGGACTTATCCCTTTCATGTCGGTGTATTCCCATGCATATGCAGAAGAATGTCTCTGTAATACTTTGACTAACTCTTCTTGTTGAGATTTTTCTAGGTTTTTGTTTATGTTCAAGGTTTTGCCTGGAAAAATTTCACTTGTAGAGCCGCCAAATTTGTCCATAGAATGAAGAGACATCTGCCTAGATGACAAGAATTCAATATTGGATCTCTCTTGAAATGATTCTTGTTTGTGTTCTGGAGAAGATTCAAAGTTTTCTAGAGTATTCAAAATTTGATTATCTTCACTAATTTCTGAAATTGTGAAGAGTGGTTGTAAATATTCTTCATCCTCTATCCATTGAGTGTCATCTAGATCTGTAATTGTCCTAGCTGGAGGATATAAAGTGAATTTCTTAGTTGAACTACCATCAAAAATATACATATCACCGGACCTACAACTAATAAAAGCATCAGCTGTAGCCAACCAAGGTCTTCCTAATATAACAGGATGGCCTCCTAGATTATTCTTGGGAGTTAGGATCATGAAATCCACAGGGTATTCCCAAGAGTCTAGGGACACTGGAATGTCTTCTATTACCCCATCTGGTCTGATCACAGATCTATCTGCTAATTGTAATAGTGTGGGTGTAAAGAGAAGATTAAGAAGTTTCAGTTTGTCCATGATTTGTCTACTCATGATATTTATTGCTGCTCCTAAGTCAATGAGTGTATTTTGAATTTCAATTCCATTGATGTGAATTTTGACAACTGGATTTCCTGGGTCAAGGTACTTTGGAATAGTAATCTTACCCATCATAATGTCTGCTATTTGTCCTACCAGTTGAATTTTCTTAGTTTCTCTTATTCTTTTTCTTGTTGTCTTCATACTCAACTCCTTTATTGTTTTGGCTAAAATTGGGATTTCCTTGATGGCTTGCAATAATGGAATTTTAATGCAAACATTT
Organism: Pinus albicaulis; assembly: GCA_034641835.2. Classification (NCBI taxonomy): domain Eukaryota; kingdom Viridiplantae; phylum Streptophyta; class Pinopsida; order Pinales; family Pinaceae; genus Pinus; species Pinus albicaulis. Next base: position 129,866,153 of record CM076574.1, on the reverse strand, counting down.
CTCAATTCATCTAAGAAATCATAATTAGGCACCATGATCCGTTTCTCTACACCTCTATCAATTTGTAATCTTTCCAGAAAGGGAGGTATAGAAGTAGATGTGGATGGTTGCTCTAATACAGGAGTTGGATTTATTGGATCTTTTTGTTTTAGTTTTTCAATGTGTGGGTCTTGAAAGGATGTGTCTTCCTCAAGACTTTTATTCACCTGTAGAGAGTCTTCCTCAGAATTATCTTGTTCTTGTATGATCACAGAAGGTTTCCTCTTTTCAAGTATCTTTCCAGACCTAAGTTGAACATCACTAAGGTCTAGAGGAGTGATTAAATAAGTTGAAAACTGTTGACCTTATATCATGTATGTATTCTGAGGGTTTTTATTATTGGGGTTTGGTATAGGTTGAGCTGGCAATTGATTGGATTTTTGAGGGAATGGTAATGGAAGTGGTTGATTTTGATGTGGTTGGTTCTGATGATGTTGTTGAGGATTTTGTTGAAAATTTTGAGGGAAATTTTGTTGAGGATTTTGAGGATAAAAATGTGGATATGGTGGATAGGATGGTGGATACTGATAATATGGAGAGTATCTTCCATAGGGAATTTGTGTTCCTTGCGCCCAAGCTTGAGATTGATTTTGAAATTGGGGCCAAGGTTGCTGCCAAGAATTCCAAGGTGGAGGTTGATTATACATTTGATCATGGAATCCTTGTGTCTGAGGTCCCTGCCAAGGTCTTCTAGATACAAAATTAAGAGACTCTGTGGAATCTGTAGGAGTTTCTTCCTGAAAAACAGCCTTGAGACCAAAAAGAGAAGGACAATTCTTGGTCTCATGTTTCTCAGAACAAATGACACAGGTTTCTATAACTTTTACATCCAAAGGACACTCTCTTAGGGCATGTTTCTTTCTACATTTGGGGCAGAAGATTGCCAAAGCATCAGATTCAGCCTTTTGCTTGTTTTGTATCTTAAGGGTGTCTATTTGTTCACTAAGACTCCCTAAGATGTCAGATTTAAAATCATCAAGCATGTGTCCTATTTCTGATCTACTTACTGTCCCAGAAGCAGATTTACTTGCTCTTGCAAGAGCGGGATCTCTTGGACCTTTGACAGTTTTAGATTTCCCTCTTGAAAGGTTGATACATAACTCAGATATTTCAGGTAATGTAAGTTGTGATATATCCCCTTTCCCCATCATGTTAAGGATATCCAACCATTCATCCCTAATTGTTTTCAACAAAAGAGCTTTTAAGGTGTCTTGATCTAGGTTTTCCATTTTTGCCCTTTTTATGTTGTATTTAAATCTTTCCAACAAATATTCTAAGTTTTCATCTTCTTTTTGTAACATCTTGAACACTTCTTCCTTATGATTAACCGGCATACAATAATCCAAGTATCTCTCTAGAAATGCTTGTTTCATATCTTCCCATGTTCTAATAGAACTACTGATTAGGCTCATAAACCACTTCAATGTTGCTCCCTTCAAAGTTGAAGGAAATAATTTCAGTTTTTGAGCATCTTGTAGGTAGTCATAGGTCCTACACAACACTTCAAATTCGAATAAGAAAGTTTCAGGATCTTCAGTTTTAAGTCCATAGAAGTTTGGAAGGACAGAGGGTGAAATGTTTTTCATGGTTGTATTGGTTTCTTCATCAAGTATAGGGAACCCAAAAGAGCTTCCTATTCTACCTCTTCCTCCATTTACACCTCTACCTCCTTCTCCTCTACCTCTACCTCTTCCTCCAAACAGTGTGTTTTCTCCATTAAAAACTCCTCCTCCTCCTTCTGCCATGATTGACTCTCCCGTGGAAGTGGAAAGGTTTGTATCCTTACTAGGAGTCTTTAGATCTTCTTCTGTGGCAGGTTCAGTGGATGAAGTGGAAGGTTTATCTAATGGAATAGTTGACCTTAGATCTTCTAGAAGTCCAGGATCAAGGGAGGATGGAAGATGGGTTTGAGTTGAAGGTGTACTAGCTCTGGATCTAGATGAAACAAGTGGTGTTCTAGAAATCAAACTTCTGCCTCTGCTGCTTATAAATATTCCCCTTGAATCTCTCTCCCTACGCATAAAATTGTTTTTGGATGATAAGAAACAAAGGTTACCTAGTTTTCACTTCCCCGGCAACGGCGCCAAAATGTTTGGTCTCAATCTAGTCTCCTAAATTGAGCTCATTTAATTGTCAACCAGGGTTGGTAAACTGCTGAAGTGAAGTGTACTATATGTACCTAGGTGCTTGTTTCTTAATGCGTTGTGTGTAGTGTTTTGTGATGTTTTTGGTCTTTTGTGATGATTTATGATGTTTTTGGTCTTTTGGTGGTTTTATGTTCACAAGGAAAATGCCTAGAAAGCTAATGGAAATGAGCTGATGATTAAAAATAGAGTGGATCCTAATTGATGGATGACAAATGACAAATGCAATTGGAATACTAAAAACAGAATCAAATCTAAACTATGACCAATCAGAAACAAAGCTTGATAATGACTTCTAAGCAAATGATTCAAAACACAAACTAAACTTGTCAAATTCTTTCATCAAAGGCATTTGAGAGAGAGCTTGAAACATGGTCAACTAAGCATGCAAATCTTCCTAACTAAACAATTTAAACAACTAACTTATAATGATGCAACATCTTGTCCTTGATTAGAGATTTGTTGAAGTATGTTTGGAGTAAAACATTGATATCATCATAAGATTTTCTATTCTAAAGCTAATTCCTAACTCTATTCTGCAATTTAATTGAATGTCACAAAACCTTTACTCAAGAGTTATTGATTTCTTTTTTTCAAAGTAGTCTTTTGAGGGAGAGCTCTGTTTATGAAATGATGAGGAAATTGCAGAGGTACTTCAGGCCTTAAAATGATGTTGTCTTCTATTCATATGGTTATAGATCAATTATGGATTTTAGAACAAGAAGAGGTTTGTGAATAATGAAGGTTGTTTTGTTAATCCTAACAACTGAAGTAATCTAATGTGCAGTGAATAACAATTGAATGTGGAGTGCAAATGCAATGAGTTGAACTACAACCAAACCTAAGATGTCACTAGCCTAAAACAATGTTAAACTACAAGTCATTATCAAACTCAAAATAAAATAACTGAATCATGAATTAAGTGCAATGAAACTCCGGAGTATCCTAACTATACTATCATGCATTATTCTATGAAATTATACAGTCTGTTTGTCCATCATTGTTGATATTTTGGAAGAGTTTCTTCTTTTGGAAGAGTTAGAACAATTCTGACTGTGTAATTGAGTGCAAATGCAAATGTAAAGGCTGAAAGCAATGAAAAACTAAGACATCATATCCATATCCCACTCATCATTATGATATTTTGGACAAGCGTTTAAGAGCAAGAACAGAGATGGTGCTTAGTGTAAACACACAACTAAATCATTCATTATCACGGTCATGTCTTGGACTCCTTAAGAATTTATTGGAAGAGTTTCTTCTTGTGGAAGAGTGATTAGAAAAAGTGTAACTGTGATAGTGAACAACAAAAATTATAACTAAATCCTACAGTACTATAGCCATTTCCCATTCATCATTATAATCTTTTGGAAGAGCTTTCTTCTTGTGGAAGAGTTAGAATGAGTACAACTACAGTAGCTAATTAAAAACAACTATGAATTCAACTCTAATCCTACAATACCATAGTCATTTCCCATTCATCATTATAGTCTTTTGGAAGAGCTTCTTCTTGTGGAAGAGTTAGAATGAGTACAACTACAGTAGCTAATTAAAACAACTATTAATTCAAATTCAAAACGTAAAGGCAACTAGAAGACTTATCTAATTTACGCAAAATAAATCCGTGCAAGAGGCAGGGGCCCTCTACCACCTGACGGAATTCAACTCCAAATTAAATCAACGCCTTCACAACAACACTGTCTGCTTCATTAAAGATGAAAGAAATTGAACATAACACTCTGCGTCTTCAGAAATGTAGCACAGAGTCTAAACAAAATCTAGCATAAAATCTAACATCAAATCTAACATAGCTCTCGGTTTTCCAAGTGTTTATAAAGAAAATGCACATAACAAGACTTGCAACAATTCAGGAACACTGTCTTTCCTTATCGGAATCACGTTAGGACTCTTGAAGTGGCTGCGTGAAGAGGAAAAAGACATCTGGACTGAAACAGTCCTAATAGAAGTCTGCTTTCCTAAATGTGTTCCCACGTTCCAAAACCGTACCCAGAATTCGTTTCTTCCTCCATGATGAGCAACGAACCATGTAGACATGACGTGGATTATGCCCATATGCGGTTTTTCTTGAGAGGCCACCTGCAACATACCCAAACGTGAAGACAACTGCAGAATCGCCGGTTAGCTACGGAATGTCTGCATTCTGCAGCTAGTTCCGGTCAAAATGCTTTACAATGGAAAAAATCACAAAACTTAGCAAGTCAGTCATGTAAATCATTCTAGAAGTAATATTAACTATATTCATTGATCAATTGGGTCTAGGATAGCAATGGACCCTTTAGTCGAGTCCCTACCGGGCCTAACCATATGAATGGTTAGCGTTAACACTCCTATCCTCACACGTTACCTCTCCTCAACCTCCTCGGCCAAGTCCCTCTATTTTTTAGGAAATAGAGAGATAAATCCCTTTCAGGCCTTTGTCGAGAGTTCGGCAGGCTCACCCTCACCCTACTGTTCGAGCGGCCTTACGACACCTCTCCCTTAACAAACGAGCCCTCTCCTCGACCTTGTAACCTTGGTCGAGTCCCTCTCCTCAACCTCGTAACCTCCGCCGAGTCCCTCTCCTCAACCTCGTAACCTCGGCCGAGTCCCTCTCCTCAACCTCGTAACCTCGGATGAGTCCCTCTCCTCAACCTCGTAACCTAGGCTGAGTCGATGGCAGCCTTGTGTTCTTCAAGTTCCTATATTTTGGGGCCCCTCCCCCTTATTTGGTTGGGAGAGTGGGTTTGTAACCTCTCCTGTTGTCGAGATTTCGGCAGGCTCACCCTCACCCCCTCCCCCAAAAGAGAGATGTTCATCTCCTCACACGTTACCTCACCCTAACGAGCCTTATGTTCTTCAAGTTCCTATCTTTTGGGGCCCCTCCCCCCTCTTTGTTTGGGAGATTGGGTTCATAACCTCTCCTATTGTCGAGAGTTCGACAGGCTCACCCTCACCCCCTCCCACAAAAGAGAGTTGTTCGTCTCCTCACATGTTACCACACCCTAACGGGCCTTTAGTTCTTCAAGTTCCTATCTTTTGGGCCCCTCCCCCTTATTTGGTCGAGAGAGTCGGTTCGTAACCTCTCCTGTTGTCGAGAGTTCGGCAGGATCACCCTCACCCCCTACCCCAAAAGAGAGTTTTTCATCTCCTCACACGTCACCTCACCCTGCCTTCCTTGATTGCTTATTGGGGGGGGGGGGGCTAACAGTTGAGCTATGCTTTGCATGATGGCAGCGATGGTGGCCTTTTAGTTCTTCAAGTTGATGGCGGTGGTCAAGTCATGCTTACGCATGATGGTGGCCTTAAATAGTCGAGCCCTGCTTCGCATGATGGCGAACTGGTGGTCGAGTCATGCTTATGCATGATGGCGGCCTTAACAGTCAATCCATGCTTCGCATGATGGTGGCCCAGTGGTCGAGCGTTCGGCTAGATCACCCTCACCCCGTTGGTCGAGCCATGCTTACGCACGATGGCGGCCTTAACAATCGAGTGTGCTTACGCACCCTTTGGTCGAGCGACTATGTACCTCAAAGTCAATACGGTATATGCCTTAAGTCTTCACTTCCTCATCTCCAATAAAGCCTGGACTAGGAAAGAAAGGACCTTACTGATTGACCCTGTGTTAGATCTCATTTTGGGAGGTAGATGCAAGGTTTGAACCTGCAGTCTTCAGGTCATGGGCCTGATGAGTCGACCAATTACTCTACCCCGCTATCGTTCTAAGCCAAAATCAAACTCTTGTTTTTTATTATGATCTATTTTGAGCATAAAATGCCCTTGTGCTCAAAAGGACAAGTGGCTTCACACCTTTCGAATGCTGAAAATGCAGCCATTCATTATATATGTAATTATGCCATTTCGATAGATCGATTTATTTCTCGGGCAGACCACTCGCTGGCATAAGTGAATCGTATTTTCGTTACCGCTCGAAGTGAATACCTCACTACCGCTTAGGAAGGCAGGCTAAATATATTAGTAGGTAGGCAGGCTCATGCCACTTACTGGGAGGTGGAGTGCAGGAAGGCCCCAGGCCCACAGAGAATCAATCTATTTCCTGCTAGTCATGTAGGCAGGCCGAATATATAGGCAAACTATATCATCACCGCACATTACCTTCTCCCGTATGTCTGGGATGGCCCACTTCTTCTTACCAGGATGGCCTTTACTGGTACACGATGGCTCAATACCAACTGATGGCTGGCCTACCGCAAAAGAGAGGAAAAGAATATGTATTAGTATCCTACTTGTTTCACCCACTTTCGGCCTACTACAGGAAGGAAACAGAGAACATATTAGCTAGCCCGATCCCGGCACCCACCATATTGACTGGTCTAAAGGAAGGATGGCTTGACCAAAGGCCTAATAGGGACTCACTATTCATATGGTGAGGGCCGCCATCATGCCCCTGGCAAGGATCGACCAACAGGCTGCCATCAAGGAATTCATGGCAGGAAGGATTGCTCACTTTTCTACTTTTATATGAGCCCCGAAAAGGAAATTGACTTATTTCTCTCTTTCTGCACTGAATAGTCCCTCCATCCATTTGAATCTCTCTACAACCAAGGGAAGGAAACTATTGGCTCTACCTCGTTCATTACCCCATTCATCGATCAGTCGTGTGATCCAAATTCCCTATAGAAATAGAATAGTTAGACGATGAAAAGTCACAGGTAAGGGATATAATGGATAACTCAATACTCATTCTATTTTTTTATTTAACCGATTGATTCGATGGGGAAGGAAACTACTCCTATCAATGCACAAGAAAGAGACTTTCGAAAGATCAACCCATAATAATAAAAAATGACGAAAGAGTGCAAGTGCGTACCTTATTTAGTTTAAAGTGGCGATACAACACGTTTTTGATTAATCACTTTCTATTTATCAAGGTCTGGCAATCTCGATTTTGATAGATTTGGATGAATTTGGGTTTTCATCAACTAGTTGGGATCGGCTCATTGATCTTTTGGTTCAATAGCTAATCAGGTGAATCCTTCAATGGTCAAGCCTCACCTTAGCGAGGCCGATCATCAGTGGGTGTAATGGCTAGTCTGGGTATTGAGTCCAGCTAGTACCAATCGAGTCAATAAACCCTTAGATCATGGATGGGATCATACCGATCCATCACGTGTCAATTCAGCTTTCATTGTAGGGTGTAATAGAGTCGGCTTGCCCCGCGTCTCCGACGGCGATAACTTTCGGCGATATCAGCGATAACTAGAATCTCAAAACCACCTGGGATAATACCAAAGATCACATGGATATTAGTTGGTCACTCAAAGAATTTATCTCGTATTTATTCTATCCTTCCTAACAATCATTTCCTATCTATTCGCCCACCCAAAACCTCAAAGTGGGAAGGGCCCGCTGCCACTCCCTTCCCCCCCAGGAGGTATAGATGGATAGGCCCACCTATTCCTCTGGGGGCCTTAAGAGACAGATGAAGCAGAAGTTTCCGTCTACATCACTCCATATTTCCGCAACTCCATTGGAATACGAATGAGATCAGAAATGCCATCATTGAGGAAGAAAATGCAATAGCTTCGATTAAAGCAAACCCTGAAATGGCATGACCAGATAATTGTTTAGCCAATGATGGATTTCGCACACACGTTAATCCAGTTATAGTGCACTCTACATCCATCCAACCAGGACACCGTGCACACTATGCGTCCCACCGAGAAAGACACTGTGTGCTTGCCCTGAATACCTTTACAATATAACAGACATATAGGCCTTGACGATATATGTCTGGCGGTGTAGATTATGTATGTGTGATATCTCAGCTAAACGTTCAAGCAGTCGGTCTAGCAGTTTCTTCTTTTGTTCGAGCATCTCCAGTCCTAGATCCTATAGCTAAGCGCAATTCCATACCCAGCAACTAGTGGGTAGCTTTTTGTATTTTTATCCATTGAGCCAGAACCACCAGTAGTCTCAATCATATCTAGTCGTTGAAGCAGTTCCAGACGCAACAGTGGCATACGCAGCATCATTAGTAGCCGCAGCAGCCCCTGTACTAGTTTCATATCCAGATATAGACCTAGTGCTTTTTTTCGATTCATAAGATGTTGACCGACCTGCCCCCTGTTCTAAATTTATGCACATTGACTAGTGTGCAGGGTCAGCGTAGTTACATAAAGTCCCAGTTCCAGAAGCAGATGTTCCAGAATCCGATGATTGTGATCGATATTATGCTGTTCGAGAGCGAGATCGAGACCTAGCCCTTTCAGTTGTTTAAGCAAGGGAGTCTATTGATTAATATGTACCCGCCCTAGCCATTGATTATTCAGTCGACTCTGTTGATTCGGTTGATGCAGATAAGTAGCAAACACAAGGGCACAGGCAGCTAGAGAAGAGGTATAGGTGGTAGAAGCAAAGGGAGATTCAAACTATGGGCACCACCACTAGAAGCACCTGTAGAAGTAGCATTTAGAGCCTTTGGAGATGATAGAAAGTTTGAAATTCGATCTTCGGTGCACCTTCTGTCTCCCCCGGATCACTAGAATCAAATTTAAAGCTAGACGGGTTGGGCCCCCTCCTACGGAACAAAGCTAATTGGATGATTAACTGTGACGGGCACATTTTTTCATTCGTGTTTTACCGACAAACCTTTCTTTCTAGCTACACTGGCCACATACGTACCAGGATATTTCTCTTTACGCGTAAATAGTGGTAGAGAGGCACCCCCTATTTCTTATTATTTGAGGGCACCAACGAGCAACTACTAGGTATGGGTAGCACTTTGTCGAAAAATTAGATTGTGTTCAGAGCGTCAACAACCTTGAACCATACGAATATGTTGGAAATTTTCACTCTCTAAGGAGGATATATTGGTTGGTTGGTGGAGGTGGTGGTTGGTTGATGGATTTTGTCGTCTTCGCTTTAGCCCTAGCTACGATGACTCTCCATCATGGAACAAAGTCCTTCTCCCATAGCCCTTGATCCCTAAACCACCGCATTGTAAGTCACTTATGTTTGGAAGATCAGTAAGGCAGAGCCCATTCAATCACGTGTGTGTGAAAGATCCATCCAACTCGGTGAACCGACCAGCCCAACCTATAAGAAAGGGTGGACCAGACATCAAAGTGATGCAACATATATAATGTTATCTTGCATGATCACTCCCCAAGTATAAACACGGCTTGAAGCCAATACATAAAAGTGGTGTGGTGCACTATATATAAGGTTATATTGAAGGATATAACAGACATATTGGGTGAACGAGCAAGTCGGTAAGGTGCTAGTAGAGATAAGGAAAGATCTATGACTTCCTACATGCATAATTACATATATAATGAATGATGAAGTTCAAGCTTTTGAGGACCCGGTAGGGGGCTCGACTAAAAGGAGAGGGGGCTCAGCCAAAAGGAGAGGAGTTTTCCTATGCCTCTGCACTCTCTCGATTGGATACGGAAGGACATCCAAGAAATTGTGGCCCTCCAACTCTCTATTGGCCTGATGACCACACATTCAGATTGGTTAGAAGCACCTTCAAGGCTATTTCCATTGAATAATGAATTTGATAGCATAATTACATAGATAATATATGAATGATCTGCTTGAATTCGATCATGACGTAATTAGATAGATAATATATGCATGATCTGCTAGGGCGTAATTACTAACCCGACGAAGCACTCATGCGATTGGGAATGCACCTAAGTGACAGTGATGTATGGCACCCTTGAGGTGAGCCCGGTATCCTTTACTATAAGGTAAGACCCCAATGACCCCAAACAGATATTGCTAATTGGCGAGGCAGGCAAAATACCGTTACACTAGTTATGCTTTTAGGTTTTCCCCCATCTTTCTGTTACCTATCCTCCAATTCACTTACGCTTTCAGTTTACTTTCCCATTACGTTATCATGCTTTCTTTTCCCTCATTATGCTTTCTTTAACCTGAGCCATGCATTACCAAATTTTTTCGTGATGAATGATTGATAACGCTTACTGACTTACTCTGTTTAATCGCTATCGCTCATGCTTGACTGAATCTATAATGCTTTCCTTCCTTCCGCATTACCCCCAGCCGGAAACTATTACATTACGTCATTATGATTTCTGTTCATCCACGCATTAGCCTTCTGTTCTTCCATATACGCTTTATGGAACCAATCCTTAATAAAAAAAGAAATAAAATAAAAAAAACCTCTCCCTTATGGTCGAGCCTGCTGTAGCATCCTCAAAATAAACCCCAAAAATTACTAAAGTATTAGGTCTATATGGGGGATGCAGACACATAGTTGGTATCAGATACAAATATATGGTTTTTATACGAGAATATCCCATGGGATCGTGTGAACAGACAGTGAAGCTCTGAGTGAGATACTGGATTCGACTCAATACTAACAACAGGCTAGCATACACGATAGAAAAGCTAACAGAGGATACTATATAAGCGAGCAACCTGTTTCCACAGCAGTCTTTATCGTAGACCAACACAAAGAAGCTGGGCCTTAGCGAGCCGGCCAATGATGAGCGAAACATCTCAATGTCTACGTACGTTGACCTTACATACCTAATTTCATACCTAATGTACACTAATCCAATTGGTTAAGGTGAAAATTGATTATGTGGATTCATACCCGGTTGATCGAGTTTCACCGGCAGCATAGACAGTTTACCAAGTTGAATCACTACCACCAACATCCGAACTATCTATAGAGCCTATTCCCTCCATTCTTGCACTTATCCCCTCTGTAACCTTACTTTTCCCCTCTCAATATTCGCGGAGTTCAGACCCCTTTCCTTTTCGGAGTTATCCCCTTCCTTGCCCGATGCGTACAAGCGACTACGTACCTGCATTTTGCCTCCATTTTGCTTGAAAAGGTTTGAAAATACCAACTGTTCATATTTGTGTAACGGTAGGAATATACCGGAACTTCGTTATTGATGGATTTATTTAGAGACAAAAGCTAGAGAAGTCCCTCAAACAAAGAAGCTCCTACTTGAGGGGGGATATCGAACTTTTCGTAGCCCAGAAACCCCCCGCCAAATTCCTTTTTTATGGATAGTTTAGGAAAGGTTCTCTGCTGGCTTCATTTCCGTTGTTACTTATTCTCTTGCTTGCTGCAAATATTGGATATGAGCCATAGAAATATGAGCGATATATGTCTCTTTATTGCCTACCCTTATGGGCGATATCCTAGTTTATGTCCCAGCACTTGTAGCAGTACAAACAGCATCAGAGGAGCAAGTAGAGGTACCGAAGGCAGAGATGGATGGTAGCTATGGATTGTAGCTGCAGATGGATGGTAGCTTCAGTAAACATCAGTGGAGATGCATGCTAGAAGTCAATTCACATGAGCCTATTCACTTGGAAAGACGAGAGCAGTACCTTTTAGATGGCTAACGGCTACAGTTCGTAAGCTTACATTCGTACCAATTCCTACCAGCTGATGCATTCGATATTGTTCCTCCCGGAGGCCGAACATGTCGGCGTGCCGAACCCACCATATAGTCATATAAGTAAGTAGTATATGTAGTAGGCGGGATATAAAGACCTACTCCATCTGATCCAAACCAACTCTAACTTAGATGATCTCTTTCTTTTCTCTCTCTTCAATCTCTTGAGCAAGTGCTCACTCAAGACCTAACCCCTTTAGGTCGGGCCTTTACGTTCTTATTTAGCCCGCCCATAGTGTTATCAAGACTTTCTATAGTGTGTGAATTCTAGTTCCTCTAACTGATGCTTTAAGAACGATATCATTGCTCCTATGTTTGAATGTTTGGACATCCATCAATCTGCTCGAATATGATCTATCTATCTACAACCTTTCAAATATTCAAAGGTGTAACAAGACCTTATTTATAGTGCCTTTTTCATCCTCCTATACAGACATAGTGCCTTTATAACCCTTCTAGCCCTTCCACCTTCCTTCCTCGGGTAGCGTTGTCGGGTGGGCTTTCCCTTGCTCCGGGGGCAGAGCATTTCAAAGAACATGCCGATGAGTTGGCTTGGCATTGAATTCATTTTTAGATTCTCTAAATAAAGCAAAAACCCCATAGTTCAGATAGGCAAATGGTTTGACCTGTACCTCTGATTTGATTCAGGTTGGGGCTGAGACCTTATTTCCTCCTGAATACCTTTTCCTCTACCTTTCAGATCACTGCTTGGTGTTGAGACAGACAAGACTTTCTTCAATTTATCCAAGGGTGCCTAAACTATAGTTGTGAAGAGCTAGAGGATAGCACGGAGGACATAATAGCTTTCTCAGCCCATTCTTCAGCAATTTTTTCCTCAATGTGTTCCCAATCATCCACTCTTACATACATCTGATCTTCCTAATCATCGGCTTCATGAGCATATGGCCAACCAACCTGTTCGAAGCATGCTCAACTACCTTCCTGGGTCATACAATATCCCTTTTACCGTTCCAGATTTGTACATCATATGTATTCGGGAGGATTCTTTTTGAGCATGTGCTTTGTTGGCTAAGGCATAATGCCCAGCTCTGATAGCCCACTATAGAGGATAGGGCCACAAAATATTTCTTGCTAAATTATAACGCTTTAAACATGAGATCCATTTGGTAGGCCATATCCATAAACAGCGACCTAGAAGGCACAAACTCTGGAAGTGTGTGTGGAAAAGAGAATGGGAAGGGAATTTCATTTTGAACTATATTTCAGGCGAATAAATAGAAAGAAAAACCCCTATATATGAGAAGGGCCAATGGCTGATAGTACTACATAAAGGAATGAAAAAGAACTATAGTCAGTTGGAAATGCTCATATACGTATTAACCACTTCCTTCATGTATTCCTCATCGGGGGCGATGAAGCAGTTTGGAATGTAGAGCTATCAGTAGAAGACCTCACTACCTTCCAAACAACTACCGACAGGAAGAATTATCTTATAAATAAAGAAGGGAGTTCGGAAATTGAATTGATTATTGGTTCATCAATTTCGCTTTAGCAGCTACACACTTCCCTTTAGTCAGAAGGTTCTTTCTCAATATGGATTTCGGGTGGGTTACAAGAGGCACATTATATATGATCTTCTGATCATAGCAGGCATTTTAACCCAAACCCACCTATGATTCAGATAGATGGGATAGATAAATAGTTAGTTGGGCTCCAAAAGGAAGTTGCTCCCACTCTTTCACCTCCAACTGAAATAGTCAAATTAGTCAAATTGATAAAAATGGACGGATGGGATGGAAGGAAGAGATTTACATAGAGCTGTTGGATGGATGGATGGATTGAAATGCAAAGAACGGTTGAAATGGCCTGGTCATTTGCGTGCTTTTTGGCGTGTCAACATCACTACACACCTTCGAAGGGACGAAGTCACTCACTATTCATATGGTGAGGGTTCATGTAGCGATCAAACACACGCAAATGTCAATTAATCGGGTTATCACTCACCTGTATGAATGCTTATTAATAGATTCGTAGATTCTATTCCAAGTAGTTGGCTCTAACACAATTGGGGGAGTCTAAATGAACAACCAGTTGTGTTTATCTGAAAGGGAGTTGGCAGGTGTGGATTGAACGGAATGCAGGGATGTGGCTTGAATGGGAAAAGAGGTAAAGCGGTAATGCAATAATGGGGCAAGGGGAGAAGCATAAGGCATATTTCACTAGGGTAATCAGATAGAACGGAGAACGGAAAGCATACCGGGCAGGAAAAAAGAGAGTGTAACATGTGTATCTATCTGCCGTTGTAATGCTATTGTCATCGTGAATTGCTAACTGCCATTGATTGCTATTGCCAAGCCAATCACAATCAACCTTGAAGTCACCATGTATTGGTACAACCTTCATCAGTAAGAGAAAACCTAATTGAAACATGTACCTATCTTATTGGGAAGATACCTGATTGGGGAAAATACCTACCTCATTGTGGAACCCAAATTGTGTAACTTCACTATCTAACCACGGACTTACGGACTAATAGACTCCCTCACCTCAGTGACCTATACCATCCCGTATCTTCTTCCCTTGTTGGATGAAGCGAAAGATAGGTGGAAACATGTATGTCACAAAGGGGTATAACTGTTGGTAAGTCCTATTGTCCTGTCTCCTACAGGTGCTTATGGGAAAGCTCTAGCTCTATGTTGTTCTGTTAGGTGGATGATAAACTAAGTTCTGTTAATGTGAGCTCAGAGGAATGTTGTTCCTTCAGGTGGGTATCTCTCTATTTCCACCATCACACTTATAATCTTCCCTTGCCAACAGAATATCCTTTCAATCGTGCCCGGGCTCCTCCTTTCTTTATTCCCTTCCCGATAATCTCGAATTTCTTAATTACGCCCTCCTTTGACAAATATATGATGAATCCTTTTACCCGCATGGTGTTGCATTGCATGGATTGGGTTACACTCAGTGTTGCGAACATCTTGATAACATCCCGATTTTATCTTGAAATCACGATTTTTTGGCCTAGCTAATGTTTTCCGATTTTTATAAATATTTTGATGGTATCTTTATTTTTCCGATGTTTTCCGATTTTTACTGATATTTTCTTGATTTTTACGATTTTTTGGTTTTCCAGACCCTTGCCAATTTTATCCCGATGGCGATGTCCACAACATTCGTTACACTCCCTACAAACCAAACCGAACCTTCTCTGACCACGGAACCATAAGAGGCAGGATGGCACCCGATACACACTCCCGGATCTTGGAATTCATTTGCCTGGCTTACCTTTTTATTGATGCTTCCCAAACTAACCAACCCTAAACACCACGACTGATGAGGCTGCCACCCACGGAACCACCACTTAGGCTGGTTGGATACTACTTGTTTTTGAGAGAAAGGAGGCTTTATACTTGACCTGATACCGCATTTGATAGGGGCATTATATAGGCTTCTCTATTTACTTACACACATTCCTGACTCCGCACTGCCCTACTAATGCTCTATATACGATCATCTCACTTAACTCTTGCCTTTTATGGATGGGATGGATGGGGTACCTACTACTACCTGAGATCCTTACCACCACCCAGATACGAATCCTTCTCCTTCTGACCTTGACTCTCTATACTAATCCTTTCGAACTTACATTGACAATCTAGAATTACAGCTCAAATGGAAGGACACTTTGGTTGGGATAGCCCAGAAACGAGAATACTTCAGCACTTCACTAAGTCTTTCTTTGGTGGGGGGGGGGGGCTGGCGGGAAATCAAATGCCAGGGGATCACTCGTCTTCTTTTCCCTAGAGTTGGGGTTACCCTTCACTTTGACAGAAGGATATTGACCGAGGGGACATCAATCAATAGCTATGAATCTAGGGTGATACTCCTAATACCTGCCCATATATCTTTAGATGGATCGTCATAACCCATTCCAAGGTTGTGAGTTTGACGAGTGGATTCGTTCTTGGATACCTACCGAAAGAAAGAAATGAAATAAGGGGTAGTCTAGTTTAGACCTCACCAAAGGAAGCCTTCCAAAGAGGGCCTGCCAAAAAAAGCCTTCCATACAGACAGAGCCTTCCAAAGAGAGTGTCTTCAAAGGAAACCTTCCAACCAGAGCCATCCAAACACAGCCTTCCAACTAAGAGCCTTCCAGTGAAGAGAAAACAAACAGAGCCCAAAAACAACCTTCCAACAGAACCTTACAGAGCAGAGCCAAGGTGTAGAAACATATAGAGCCAATACAACTAATTAAAGGGCCTTCCAGTTTAGACCTAACCATACAGATTATTGAATTGACCAACCGCCCACAAAGAAGGAGGCAGATGAAAGAGTGCTTAATTTATATTGCTTGACCCCAAAGGAATACCATGAGGTTCTGCTACCCCAAAGGGCCCATGAGGGTCCGCAACTGATTGCCTTCTTTAAGCCGTTGATCGCTTCGCTTGCCAGGTTGTGGTTGATCGCTTTGCTTGCCGGACGGGATTGATACTGGTGGTGGTTATCCATATCACTTGGAATCCAAAGATAGGAGAGTAATTTCCAACAAGAGACCCAGTGGATTCTATAACCCATTATGCAAGAAGAGATGAAGGAAGTTATATTTCATACCGACCATGACTGCCCTACAGGGGATAAGAAAGAGGTGAGTGATATAATATGGCGTTCACTTCAAGCTTTCATTAATGAGGAGGGGGCGTGCAAAGAAAAGAAAAGAGGGGCAGGTTCCTGGGCCTATCATTAGGCAGGTGCGGGCCTAACTGTAACTGATCTGTTCCTCGTTATGGGTATATATAGGAAGTGGGAAAGCGTTCGTAATAAATCTGCCAGATCAACCCAACAGCATAAGCAATCTGCCGGATCCAACCTGAATCATATCAAAGAAAAAGCAACAGCGTGTCACCGGATTCAACCAGCGATAAACAACTATGTATCGTAATATAAAGCTTTGCTCCTACACTCTCTTAATCCATTCTCTTTGGGCCATCCTATCTTCTTTGCCGTGAACCAAGCGTAATCATAGGGTTATTGTGTTATTGGTGCAGTCCAGTTATTCCTGGCGTGATGTAGGTGCGGTTCCTGTGACTTGGCGGGGTGCCTAGCTTTGGCTACTCCAGGTGAGGGATGGATAGGGCGGGTAAGTGATCAGAGGGTGTTACACAGCAATTTGTCACCGTCCCTGCAATTCCCCATCCCGCACAATTGGAGGGCTCATTCCATGACCTGTGAGCACTGACATGACTTGAAACCACTTTCATGACATCCCTCTGAACTTCAGCTTTCATTGCCCTGAAGACAACTCCCTATGAAGAACCCTAAAAATGCCCCTTTTTGCATTGGCGTGGGAGGGCAGTTCAGTACCCGCGCCAATTGGCACTCTGTCTTAGAGTCGCACTCATGCCATCCATTTTAAGGAGTGTCTTTTAAAAAATAAATGGCGGAAGTTTCGTCCTAACTAATCCATAAACTGGCATTTAATTTGAGCTGGGAGGTTTGGCTCCGGATCTCCATGTAGAGGAAGTAGTTTTCCACCTCTCATGGAAGCTTCCTTGAGGATAGGGCCAATCCCATGATTATAGGGATCCCAACTCCCCTTCCTCCATCTATAAAAGCTTGCTCATATCCTTTGGTGCTTTAGTTCCCAAGAGCCATCAGAGCCTAATGCTGTAAGAGCCTTGATTCATTCCCTTAAGGCCAAATCCAAGCAAGGAGATTATTGTCGAGACATCCGAAGAGAGAGGCTTGTCCTATCCCCGACAGGATTTTTCGAGACATGTTCCGCTGGCGACCCTCCGAAGGAGAATTCAGCGTTAGAGCCAGGTTGTATCCTCCTTTTATTGATTAATAATATAAGTGACTATGATTATAGTTCCACTCGTATTGTTCATGCTTGTTTATGAGTTGTGTCCTCTCTGACTGACACATAATTGCAATTATATGGTTTTACGCTCATATGTTCATCGTGTTTCTTGTACGTGTAGGTGTTCGATTGCGTCAAGTGGTAGAATTATGACCTGTCGGAGCAAGGGATTGGGAGCACTATCCTCTCCGCAACGACAACAGCGTTCGACCTGAGGTAGGCCTTCTATCGCGATTTGATTTTTGCAATTAGGAGCTTGCGTTGTAGCGTGTTTGATTGTTGCTAGAACTGATCTGGGCTAGTAGGGATTGCCTCTGTCCGCAGAGGGGATTTACCTCTTCAACAAATTGGCGACTCCACTAGGGATCATCTAGCTTGTTGTTGTTCTGCTTTGTAAGCTACAAAAAGAGCCTGAAGTTAGCCAGATAGCCTTCGAAATGCTCTTTCTTTGCATTAGCGAAGTAGATCGAAGCTGCTTCAGTCAATCTCCGGTTTAGTTTATGATCTGAACACTTGGAGTATTGTCTTGTCTTTTCGGTTGTTTCTTGATTCTGCTTGCTTGATTGGCTCTTTTGGCTGGCTTTTCTTGTGATTTTGGATTTTGGTCAGCTTGATCATCATTGGTCTGCTTGTTGGATTGCCTATTTTTTTTTTCCATAGCAAACTCGACTGGCGCGCTATATAGCCTGACAGTCGCACCCATTGGCGCAGGTTGCTAGTGTATTACTCGTGCCAATTCCATTCTGGCGCTAGTTTCAGCCTCATAGTCACGCCAATCCTATGAGGTACTAGGGTTTGCTCTGTTCTGAGCTTCCTGAGCTTGATCAGTGTGTTTGGTCTTGTTTTTTCGACTGCTTGAGTGTTTTGGAGCCTTGTTTGACTGGCTATAACCTTCGTCCTTTGGTTGTTTGCCCGTTTCCATCGATTTCACATTTTAGCCCTAGGGCATCTAGGTGCTCCTGTGTGTCGAGCCTCCCTTGGGAGTTTTTGGTTTCCATTTGTTCAGTCAACCTTTTGATTTCTCCTTTGCATTCGTTTAGTAGTTGTTTATCATTTTATTGCGTTATTTGAGTGATTGTTCTCTTCTTCATTCGAATTTTTCTTTGTCTCACTTTGGGGCCTAGATTACATGGTCCATTTGAGTCTTTGGGATTCTCTTGGTTTTGAGGGACTGTTTTTTCAATTTGGAGATCTGGTTGTGTGTTTGCATTGAGTGAAATTTGTTTGTTTTTCTATTTCCTCATCACTTCTCAAATTGCTCTTTTCATTAGTTTTCATTTTGTTTAGTGCACTTTACTATTAAACATTGAAAATACAAAAAAATCTCTTTTTCTTTCGATTAGTTAGTGCAAATTAAAATCTTTTCAGTGTTATTAGTGATTAGTGACTTTGAGAGAAAAAATTTTGGTTTCCATTAGCTGCATTAGAGACTTTGCTGGTTGTTCTCTGATCATTTTTTTATTGTGTGAAAAGCTCTTAACTCTCTTGTAATTAGCTTTCATCGAATGAAATGATATACTGTGGCATATAGTGTGCATTTAGGAGATTTCGAGACATAACACTCGCTAGGGCCTGAAAACTGAAAAGTAATTGAAGATAAACATTAAAATTTATTCAATTTACACTAAGGCAGCATTGAAACATTAACACAACATTTAGAGGTCTAGGCTAGAGACGTGTTCCGGCGTCTTTAAGCCTAGTAGCTGTCATTTTCCTCTTAGATTTAGACAGCACTAGTATGGACTTGTGCTCCCTGTACCGTCGCGTATATAAAGGGAGACCCCACTAGGCTGCTATCCTTTATCTGTAGGAAGCTGAGTCTGTCGCCTTATACCCATGATACACCGGACACAGCATTCGGGGAGATTGCCTGCACGTACGTGAAGTCCTTGGTTGATTTCTCTTTCATTTTGAAACCAAGGTGTATATTGCAGTTCACGGATATCTGGTACACCCTTTGCCTAGATTACCAGAGTAGTCATTTTGATATTTTTTGACTCTTTAAATTTGAAAAGATCATCAAGAGCTTGTCCTTTCACGCTTATTTCTAATCTGAAAGCGATAGAGTCACCTTTTACTCGTTTCTCGACTCTTAAAATATGAAACGGTAGAGTTTTGTTTCAATGTTTTAAAAATTAACTGCCCACGAAATATTCCTGGTTAAAGTTAGTTTCCTTAGGGTGTTGTTCTGAAGATCGTTTCTGATGGCAACTTTTCTGGAGTTCACCAACCAAGGAATCCCCTCTGAAGGGAATATTGGTCCTTTTCCTCCTTTTGGAAATTTTGGTGCTCCTTATATGGCAACGTTGTCCCTTCCTGGGTTAACTGTTGGGTTTCCTGTTTGGTTTTTTTCAACCTCTGTGGTCCCGAATGTCTCGGCTACTATTCAATCAGTTCCTCCGCTTGAACAACGTCATGTTGATTCCAAGGTGGACCTCTCCCCTTCTTCGCCTGTTTCTGCGTCCTCCTCATCTACTTCGCCTGGTGAAAGTCTGGATTCAAGTAACCAGGTGGCTAAGAAGAAGACAAAGAAGAAGAAGTTTGATAAGAGAGAGGCTAAAGTTATAGCTACTGCTTCCAAAGCACCTCCTCTTGATAAAACTTCCAACCCTCCACGGAAATTCAAGTTCCCTTGCATGTTGTGTACGGGAAACCATCTTCTTCGAGATTGCCCTGGCATTCCCAAGGTGCTCGAAGTATGGTCCAACGGTCGTCCACCATTGCCTTTGGCTTCTGGGAGTCAGGTTGGGGGCACATCTTCAACCAGTGCTGGTAAGACTCCTAAGAAGCAGGGTAAGCTCACCAATCCCTGTAAGTTGTGTGAAGGGCACCATGCCATTCACCTTTGTCCGTATATGGATGAAGCCAAGAAAGTTTTGGACAACTCCACTGTTTCTACACCATGCCTTCCCGCTGGTTACAAAAATCTTTCTTTGAGTCTTCCACCTACTGATGCCATGATTGGTCAAGAGTCATCCTTGGTCAATCTCGCTCCCTCGGAAATTCAAATTCAGGAATCCGTTCCCGACCAACCAGTGGTCATGGGATCGGTTGAGCTGGCCCCGTTTGTGGTGCACTAGGTCTTTTCCGTTGAGAGTGGACCTCACATTCCTCAGGTTCTTCTTGTTTCTTTAGATTCCTTGGACTTAGAGAAAGATTCTCCTATCCCTATACCTCAAGAAGCTGCTCCTCCGCCTCCCATGATGGAGGTCTCGGAGGATACCCCTCCTGCCTTTGAGATGGAGGTCATGGACGATGCTCCTTCTTCTTCTGTAACACCAGGGGAAGACCATCTCGATTCGATGGTAGCCCCTCCAAGTAGTTTGGTTGCTTCCTTTGATTAGAATTGATTTGCGGGATACCACCTTCCGTCTTATGTGCCTTTCGATATAAAGGTACAAGCCTTTGGTCTAGTCGTACCCAGCACCATTATAGATGAAGGCGTGTCTGTTAGTGTTCTATCCTAAACTACTTGGCAAGCTTTTGGCTCGCCACTACTTGCGCCTGCTACGCAGAATCTGTTGGCATTTAACAGAAGAACGAGTCAACCGTTAGGGATCCTTCCAAAGTTACCTGTTACTTTGGGAGGAAAAACCGTCCATATGGACGTGATGGTTTTTCTAGGCCCCTTGGATTTCAATCTACTTTTGGGACGCGATTACACCTATGCCATGGGAGCACTTGTCTCCTCCCTTTTCCGTGTGATGTGTTTTTCACATGAAGGACGGATCGTGACCATTGATCAGCTTTCGTTCTTTGGTCCTGATGTGGCAGCTGGCCCGCCATCATCCCTTCCTGGTTTTTATCCACCTGTTGTATTTTCCCCACCGCAGGTTAACTATGTGGCTACCTACCCCTTGCCTATACTCAGTGATAGTGCCGTCGTACATCGTGTGCTGGGGGCATTGGGTCTAGACTTCCAAGATGTTTTCCTTCCATCGGATGGGCAACTCTTGGAAGCGATGACTTCTTGTTCATTATGATGAAGTCTATGAGAGCATGGTTCCCTTCTTGTGTCAAGCTCCTTAAAAAATGAAACAAGCTCTTTGGAGCACAGTTCGTTTTCTTGTGTCAAGATCCTTAAAAAATGAAACAAGGTTGGGGAGTAGAGTTCCTTGTCTTGTGCCAAGCTCCTTAAACCATGAAACATGATGTCCTAAAGATAGTTCTTTTAATGTGTCAACCTCTTTAAAACAATGAAACACGTTCCTGTTCAATTTGAGTCTTTGATAAGTTCTCGTAAAATCCCAGTCGAGTCTTTATCTTGATCTCGTAACTTGAACCTTCACTCCATCTGCCTTTCATATGGACTGAAGCTTGGGGGGCATGTACCTCGAATTGAGTCACCATGCTGGAGGCATGCTTACTTTTTCAAGCATATTTTATTTTCGTTTCAAGCTTGTGTAAAAATGAAACCAACTTCAAGCAGAGTTTCCTGATTTCAAGCTTGTGTAAAAATGAAACCTTTCCCATTTTACCTCTTGTGATTGCCATTTTATCAGCCTGTTTTTCCATATGAGCCTTAGTTTTCTCACTCCATCGTCACTATCTTCTTGGCTGATCATATGCCTTCACTTGGTTGTTTAACCGTTCTTGAGGAACCGCTGCGATGAGTGGTCTTGCTAGCCAACCTCTTGACTTTTATCATGTTCTGAGCAGTTCCACCATCACCGGAACCAGTTGCTACCCTTTATACTACTCGTTCCTTCAGGAGGAGTCATCTTTTAGCTCTTTTCTGACTCTCTAAACATGAAAATATTGCCGAGTCCCTTGTCATTTCGATCTCGTTAAAGTTGACATGAAACGACATCTACCCAGTATATGTTTACCCCTTTTTCGGGTTGGGATAGATTATTTACGAAAAAGGAATACCCTAGCCTATCACGACTAGGAGGTTTTCTCAGATTTCGTTTTCTACCTTTTCGGGTCTAAGGAACTATTTACGAAAAGGGACCATTGGAGTTTACTTTTCTGTTGTCTTTTCAAACTCTCTAAACATGAAAAGACGCCGAGTTATTCCTTTGTCAGACTCGTTAAACCCTGATGACATTGGATTTAGTCGTAATGACGGTATCCGAGTTCCTCCTTCCTAGGGCTCATTAAATGTACTAGGATGGATTTATATAGCGATCATATGGTATCCTCTTCAAGCTTGTGTAAAAATAAAGAGGTACTCACCAGAAATGGTGGGGAAAATGGAACCAACATCATTTTCGTGTCGGCAGTATGTCGCTCTTGAAAATGGCACTTTTCTGCATTCGTGTCGGGTTGGGGATATCTCATCTCATTTTTTCCACTTGCCTCCATGGGTTTGGATGATCCTTTTTGACCTCTCATCTGATCTTTTCCTTGTCATCATGACCCTTGATCTTTTGATGTCAAATACTGCCAAATCCACTGTCGTGTTGTTGATATGTTCAAGAGAAATTGACCTCTGCA
The DNA here is from genome assembly GCA_034641835.2 of Pinus albicaulis. Classification (NCBI taxonomy): domain Eukaryota; kingdom Viridiplantae; phylum Streptophyta; class Pinopsida; order Pinales; family Pinaceae; genus Pinus; species Pinus albicaulis. The sequence continues at coordinate 129,843,303 of CM076574.1, read as the reverse complement.
GATTTCAAACCTCCTCTGATTCTCATCTGATCTTGATTCACAAAGACATTATGTTCCTCTATCTCGTGTCGATGATGTGGGAAACACTATGGCCCACCTTCGATCAAGGTCACTTCCTGTCGACTTCAGCTCATTATCCAGGAAGCTGATCTAGAGACTCCCTTCTGGTACCTTGGAGCCTGCATGCCTCAATGGCAGGTTCTTCGCATTCGACGTGAAGTTCTCATTATTGGCCTCCGATCGAGTTATTCTACGGGTGTTCGATGCCAGCTCATTGTTTCACATACTGTAGATTGTACCTATAGTACCTTGAGGACCATTGTCATTATTGGTGGTACCTCTCGCGTCTGTTAACAACTTCCATCATTGGCTGGTAATCAGACGATGTTCTTGCATGTTAGACTTCAGATCACATATTCGCATGCTTAAACTTGTACTTTTTTCGGGTCGAGATGGAGTGCAAGACCCTACATTCCTGTCTGATATAATCCAGGCTGCGATTTTGTGGATTATTATGATTAATTACATGACTCACTGATTGGATGGCTACGAACATACCTGAGTCTATTTATTGATCCTTACTGGATGGCTGCGTCCATACCTTGGATCTGGATTATTGTATACTCTGTTATGGATGGCTGCACCCATACCACATATATATCATGTATTTGAGATATCAGTTGTATTTCTCTACGTAGGTTTTCCAACGGCGGTGTTTTCAGTTGGACACGTTCTCGTAAAGCCTTTCACCCCTCTCTCTCTTTCGGGCCTCATGCTTTAGGGGGCATCTGTTACACAACAATTTGTCACCGTCCCTACAATTCCCCATCTCGCACAATTGGAGGGCTCATTCCGTGACCTGTGAGCAGTGACATGACTTGAAACCACTTTCATGACATCCCTCTAAACATGAGCTTTCATTGCCCTGAAGACAACTCCCTATGAAGAACCCTAAAAACACCCCTTTTTGCATTAGCACGAGAGGCCAGTTCAGTACCCACGCCAATGGGGGAAATCATTCAAATGGGGCGTGCCAATTAGCGCTCTGTCTCAGATTCGCACTCGCACCAGCCATTTTAAGGAGTGTTTAAAAAAAATAAATGGCAGAAGTTTCATCCTAACTAATCCATAAAATGGCATCTAATTTGAGTTGTGAGGTTTGGCTCCGGATCTCCATGTAGAGGAAGTGATTTGCCACCTCTCATGGAAGCTTCCTTGAGGATAGGGCCAATCCCATGATTATAGGGATCCCAACTCCCCTTTCTCCATCTATAAAAGCTTGCTCATCTCCTTTGCAAGCTAGTTCCCAAGAGACATCAGAGCCTAATGCTGCAAGAGCCTTGATTCATTCCCTTAATGCCAAATCCAAGCAAGGAGATTATTGTCGAGACATCCGAAGAGAGACGCTTGTCCTATCCCTAACAGGCTTTTTCAAGATGTGTTTCGCTGGAGATCCTCCGAAGGGGAATTCAGCGTTAGAGCCAGGTTGTATCCTCCTTTGATTGATTAATAATATAAGAGACTACGATTATAGTTCCACTCGTATTGTTCATGCTTGTTTATGAGTTGTGTCCTCTCTGACTGACACATAATTGAAATTATATGGTTTTACGCTTGTATGTTCATCGTGTTTCTTGTACATGTAGGTGTTCGATCGCGTCAAGTGGTAGAATTGTGACCTGTCGGAGCAAGGGATCGGGGGCACTATCCTCTCCGCAACGACAACAACGTTCGACCTGAGGTAGGCCTTCTATCGCGCTTTGATTTTTGCAATTAGGAGCTTGCGTTGTAGCATGTTTGATTGTTGCTAGACCCGATCTGGGCTAGTAGGGATCACCTCTGTCCGTAGAGGGGATTTACCTCTTCAACAGAGGGCATGAGGATTGTGGTAGAGTAAGGGTTTCATAAGGCATTGGCCTTTTTTCCATAAATCATAATGTGTGGATGCAGATTGAAGCAAGGATCTGTTGATCTCTCTCACTGTGTTTCTGTTTCTTCCGTACTCGAGGTAAATAAAGTTTAGTTAGGTCAACGAAGTTGAACGATCCCATGGCGTTTCCTTTCGCCAGTGGGAAAGCGTATCCTGCTGAAGTGATCCCAGCTTGTGCTAATTTCCTTCTTATTATTATTTGAAGCTCCATCCATCAATCAAGCAAGCCAGCAATAGGTAGCTCAAAGGGTATGGTTAAATAAGGAAAAAAGAGATTGAAGTGTCCCGATGAGGTATTGGCTTCCGACTTGCCAAAGAAGCTTTTGTATGGGTCAAAACTAGCTATTGATAAGGTTTCCAAAATTATGTTCCAATCTAAGTTGTTCTTGGCAGTGCCCACCAAGTAGGCAACAAGCGATAGCGATCAAGTGGCTCCCTCCTTCTTGACACCACCCCCTCCTATCAATTCCTTTACACCAACATTCTTCTTTCCACCACAATACCATTTATCCCTGCAACTCAAAAGCCAGCCAGCACAAGCGATCAAACCTGAACAAGATGCAACCCTTCGACTATATAAAATCTATTTCACCATAGCTAACCTGAGCCATAGCTAACCATCATTTCCATAAGAAATCCGTTGTAGGAAACTTGAAGCATATAAACCAGAACTAGAGCTAACCATCCATTTCCATAAGAATAATGAATCTGCCGGAGCTAACCACCATTTCAAGAGCCAACCAGAATCAGATCAATGCAACAATCTGATAAATCCTTTAACTAGATCCAAGCTCTTCCACAAGATCCAACTTGGTACTACTAGAGCCAATCTGAAGAGAAGAATCAATCTGCCTGCCGAGGCTCAAACTAGAACCAGGTCAGCCCAATCACTCACTTGATCAAAGCTAGCTGATTCAACCTACAACTACTTCTAGATCAAACAAGCCAAAAGAAACCAACCGAGTAGGCAAGCGTGATCGATCAACAAGCTGCTCGTGGTCTGTATTTGGTATAATAAGCAATGTTCTTAAGCAGCAGATATATCAATCCATTCATATTCTATTGTGGCTACCCCCTCTCTTTTTTCAAAGTGTCATGTGTAGACCAAGCGTAACCAAAGGGTTCTTGGCAGATGGTAGGTGCCTAGCTCTGGCTCCTACAGTTGAGGTATGTCTAGGGCGTGAAGGTAAATGATCAGAAAATGTGTGTTTTATTCTGGAAAAAATCCATTTCTGTGTTCCGATGAGTGATTGGCCATTTTTCCTCATAAAAGTGCGATTCTTTATATGAAAACTGGCTACTGATAAGTTTTTCCAAATTATGTTCCAAGAAAAGATGTTCTGGGCTGTGTCCAAGTGGTGGGCATATCCTGAAGTGATTCCGTCTCGTGCTAATGTCCCTCCTTAAGTTCCTTCCCTTATTCTGTGTCCTTTCTCCGGCTGACTACAGCAAGTAAGATGTGCTAATGCTCAAACGGGTCAATCCCTCCTGTTATAGGTAACTGTGCTTAAAGGGTATGTTTCAATAGATACAAAATATCCATTGCACTGGATGGACGAGCTTAAATTGTTTGAATATTTCATCCATATCATACGAATTTGGCATCAAAAACTCCTCCGATAGAAGCTAGAATTCGTTCTGTTCGGATATTGATTAGTTCGATATGGTTTACGCGTCATTGGTTCCCAGAAGAGTCAATATTTCCATCAGCTAAACCCTTTACGACCCTGCCTTTGGACTCGTATTTCGTTCATACACGATCGACGGAGGCCTCTTCAACATGTGTTACTATGTATGCTCCTACTCCGTCTTTCCTTCCATAAGTTATCAATTTTGGTGCTTTTCAATCCCTAGTTGCTACAGGGAACGAAGGGCGAGATACAATTTTTTAACCTATTATTACTAAAATTCCCACTTCAAGGCCAGCTAGCCATGGGTCAACGCTATACTTTCCTCTCACAAATTGACCAGTTTCGATTGCTAAGTTCAACGATCAATGACGCCACCCTTTCACTAGCGAATTTACCATCTCGATAGGCCAGTTTCTTTCATGCCCATACTAAAAGAACTGCCTTTTCTCTGAACCGCCTACAGTTACTTCATTGGAAACGAAGACTAAGCTGGTGTCTCAGCAGACGAAAGCTGGGACTAGGAATATTGGGATTTGACATCTGGCGTAACGAAAGCGACCAATTCCTCTGCCCTTGTTCATAATTCATTCTTTCTTACATAGGGATGGCTCTCACTGCTTCTGGGTGAATGGAAAGGAAGGGAGGGTCCATATTGAGAAACCTCACCCTATTACATGCAGATGGATGGGGAAGCCCTTTTTGATAATAGAGAGCACTTCAACCCATTTATGTATGCACTGTCCCATCTTGGCAACTTCCTTTCCTGAGCGTCAATGCAATGATATCATAAATAATGAATTATGTGCTTAGATGGACCCCGTGCTTCTACGCTGCCGAAGAAATTCTATATATGCACCCACACTATATCCCCTAGAGCACACCCAAGACCCATAGGACCCAGTAAGGTTTGAATTAGTTGTTTGCCCAAAGAAATTCAATCGACTCTTGATACTGATGAGATGGCAGGAGAACAAAAGATGATCCAACATTCTCCGTTCTCCACTATCTTATATAACGTGATTTTGCCGATGAATTCCTATTGGAAGGAGGAAAAGAACCTTGGCCCCGGGTGAGATTATGACCGTGCCAAGTCTTAGAGGGGAAAGTGTAATGCATTACTTGTCAAGCCTGGGGAAGGAAGGGGTAGAATGGAGGCTTCTCAAGTTCGGGCTTGATTTGACGGACATTAGCAGGACGCCAGGCAGTGGATAGAAACACCACCCTGCCTATAGAGAAGCACATTCTGTGCCTCATGCTCAATCAATCCCTCCCTTAGTCAGTAAGGCAGGTAGCAAGATATCTGAGCAGGCATATAGACCATATATCTCAGGCGGTAAGCAAGATTCAAGATTGGCATTTCGGTAAGGAGGCAAGTCTTTATCATATCGAAGGCAGGAAGCAAGAGAGGTCGAGAGAAGGCATTCAGGTTGAAGGTCGCAAGTTCTCTCTCAGGCAGGGATAAAAAAATCTCAGGCAATAAGCCATTGAGATACGGCAACAAGTTCGATGAAGACATTGAGTCGAGTCGAAAGGTCTAAGTTGTTTGATGAAGGCGGGTCTCCGGGGGAAAAAGGGTCAAGGCGCAAGAAGAGAAGGAAATAATTTGGTAAGGCGGTAGCTCAAAATAAAACAACTAAGCATTCATTCCCAGCACCTTCTCAAGCTCACAAACACCTAGCAATCATATCATAAATCCCGTCGTTGTACATAAGGGAGAGGGACAAGTTAGCTGTTCCCCATATATTTCTATAAGGTGTGGCAGCAAGGATACTTTTCTCCATTGGTTGTTGGGGTTGAAGGGAAGAACAATTTATTCATTGATCGATTGATTGATTTATTAGGAGGTATTGGAAATTGATGAGTCACAGTCTTTGAATGCATTCCTAAATTGAGCTCATTTAATTGTCAACCGTGGGTAGTAAATCGTCAAGTGAAATGTACCATATGTACCTAGGTGCTTGTTTCCTAGTGCGTTGTGTTTAGTGTTTTGTGATGTTTTGGTCTTTTATGTTGATTTATGATGTTTTTGGTCTTTTGAAGTTTTATGTTTACAATGAAAATGCCTAGAAAACTAATGAAAAGAAATTGGTGGTCACGAACACAGTTGAGCCTAATGTATGGAATGGCAAATGTAATCAAAAACACTGAAGCAACATCTAAACTATGACTGAATAGAAACAAGAGCTTAATGATGACAAATGACACAAACTAGACTTTGAGAAATGATCATTAAATATGCAAATCCTCTAACTAAACAATTAAACACTAATGATGCAATACTCTGTCCTAAGCTCTTTTATTCTATGATTAATTCCTAGTTCTATTTAGCAATTTAATTGAATGTCACAGAACTTATACTCAAGAAGTTATTGGATTCCAGTTCAAAGTAGTTCTTTTGAGGAAGAGCTCTGTTTATAAAAATGATGAGGAAATTGCAGAGAGGTTTCAGACCTTATAGTGATTTTGTCTTCTGTCCCTATGGCTATGGATCTGTTGTAGTTTTTAGAACGAGAAGGTGTTTTGTGAATAATGAAGGCTGTCTTGTTAATCTATTGTGCAAAGGATGACAATGTGAATATGAGATGCAAGTGCAATGAGTTAATCTAAGAATGAACCTAAGATGCTACTAAACTAGAACAATGTTGAACTATAAGTCATCATCAAACTTGAAATGAAGTAACCGATCATGAATTAAATGCAATGAACTCCGGAGCTTTCTAGCTATACTAACATGCATTATTCTATGAAGTTACACAATCTGTTTGTTCATCATTAGTGATATTTTGGAAGAGTTCCTTCTTTTGGAAGGGGTAGAACAATTCTGACTGTGTAATTGTATGCAATTGAAAGCAAATGAACCGAAAGCAAATGAAAAACTAAGTTATCATACCCATACCCTACTCGTTATTATGATGTCTTGGGCAAGCGTTTAAGAGCAGGAACAGAGATGATACTTAGTAAAAACACACAACTAAATCTTTCATTATCACGGTCATGTCTTGAACTCCTTAAGGATGTCTTGGAAGAATTTATTCTTGTGGAAGAGTGATTAGAACAAGTGTAACTGTGATAGTGAATAGCAAAAACTACAACTAATTCCTACAGTACTATAGCTATTCATCATTCATTGTTATGATCTGTTGGAAGAATGTATTCTTGTGGAAGAACTGGAATGAATATAACCACAGTATCTAGTTAAAAACAAATACAAATTCAACTCCTATCCTACAATACCATAGTCATTAATCATTCATCATTTTGGTCTGTTGGAAGAGTGTCTTCTTGTGGAAGAGCTAGAATGAATACGACTACAGTAGATAAAACAAAACAACTATCAATTCAAATGCAAAACGTAAAGGCAGCTAGGAAAAACTTATCTAGTTTACGCAAAAGAAATCCGTGCAAGAGGCAGGGGCCCTCTACCACTTGACGGCATTCAACTCCAAACTAAATCACGCCTTCAAAATAACTTTGTCTGCTCCATTAACGATGCAATAGTTTGAACATAACACTCTGCATCTTCAGAAATGTAACACAGAGTCTAAGCAAAATCTGGAATGAAATCTCTAGCCTAGCTCTTGGTTTCCCAAGTGTTTATATAACAAATGCACATAACAAGACTTGCAACAATTCAGGATCATTGTCTTTCCTTATCAGAATCACATTAGGACTCTTGAAGTGGCTGTGTGACAAGGAAAAGGACATCTGGACTGAGACAATCCTAATAGAAGTCTGCTTCCTTAAATATGTTCCCACGTATCAAAACCATACACATAATTCGTTTCTTCCTTCATGGTGAGCAACAAACCATGTAGACATGACGTGGAATATGCCAATATGCGGTTTTTCTTGAGAGGACACCTGGAACATACTCAAACTGTAAAACAGCTGCAGAATCGCCGGTCAGCTACGGAATGCCTGTATTCTGTAGCTATTTTGCAGAAAATTGTTAAAATAGAAAAAATCATGAAAATACAATATGTTAATCAATTGCATGTAACCTTTAAGCAATCCTAATCATTCTTCATTGATTTTAGGCTTATGAAGTGATAAAAGAATGATGAAATGAGGTAAAGTGGAATGAAAGAAAGTACAATTTTGAGGCTCAACATACCCCCACTGCAAGACTATTGCATGTCCTCATGCAATTTCATCAAAACTTATTCCATGTACTTTGAAACATCCAAATTTATCTTTCTGCTTCTTTTGGCCCTAATCTCTTTTCAGAAATTAGTTCTTCATCTTCCTTTTGTAGTGGAGTGTCAATTTTATTTTCAATAACCATGTCAGATTTTCTTCTTCTGCTCCATCAAAAGATTTGGCAAAAGATTTTGTAATCTCCTTATGGAAGCCATCAGATTTCTCTATAAAATTTAGCCTCCCTTCTTATTGTAGTAGCTCCTTGACTTGTGGATATCCTTCCAAATACTTGACTTCAACTGATTGTGTCCTGACAATTAGCCACATTCCTCCTTTGTGCAGATTATCTTCCTTTCAGAATTATTTTCTATGCTTGAAGCTAGATTGACTACAGAGTCTAATGCTTTATTTTGAAACTGTATCTCTATGTCTGAAGATGGATTAGTTGAAGAATGATGCTTCACCTTAGAATTACCTTTCTGCACTTAGAGATGGATTGGCTGCAAAGTGTAATGGAAGTGAATGAATGGAGGTAATTAAGCTATAAGGGAAAATGAAGTGGCAATGGATCTGATGGAGAATGTATGATGACCTTGTGGTGAAATATGGAATGTTGGATAAGGGATATGGCTAATCAATTCGAATGATAGGTTGTTTTAGGAAACATATGATTATACACATTGTATCTATTTCATGTTTTGACTTTTTGCTATTAAAATAATTTTCACAATTTACCTCAGAATTTTGACCTTGTTAATTGCTGTGCTTGATGCTGTTCCTTTGGTTCTCTTTGAGCATATTGGTCTTCAAAACAGAATCCTTCAATTTCCTGTAATCATCATCTCTTTGTAGGCTGTACAATCATGTCAGAACTGCTGATTAAGATGTGGCTGCAACATGCAATCTGTAAGAAGAAATGAAGTATGAATATGGAAGATGGATGTGAAATGTAATGGAGTGAAAGTAGAATAGGACTTGTGAAATGAAATGAAAATGGCGTGAGATGGAGTGAAAGTGGAATGGACTTGTGAAATGAAATGAAAATGGCGTGAGATGGAGTGAAAGTGGAGTGAGATGGAGTGGAATTGTAGAATGAAATGAATTTTGCAATTTCTCTCAAATGGTGCATCAGAATTCCCTGAAATTTTCTGAGGTTGTTACCAATATTATTATGCATCTTCTGACGAAAAATCTCTGCCATTGGTTGCACGGATCTCCCGAAAAATGAGAAATGGCTGTAGGTGAAAGTGGCCAATTTCTTGAAAAATACACACTGAAATTTTCTGAAATTTTCTGTGTTCATTCACCCTACCTCAATGCATTTACCATAAAAATTTCAGGACCAACGGATGCACGGTTTGAAAGTTATGACAAAATCAATTTCTGCCCTGTTTCACCCTTCATTTTGCCCAATTTTGCAACAAAAAAGTACGCCACGGACTCATTTTAAGGCCAAATTGAGTGATTCCAATGGGAAACTGTGTATTTTTACCTTCTCTACTGCCACATGCTTCCAAAATTTCATTTTGATGAAGAAAAGGTGCTGCTGTGCAAAAATACTCAAATCTGTCCTATTCTGTCCATAACGCTGAAAATTGAAAATCTGCCTGAAAAACCCTTCTGAAATGCCCTTAAAAATTGCTTTTTTTCAAATTTTGTCCGCATCTTACTCAATTTATCATATTCTGAGAAAACCCAGAAGCTCAGAATTTTTTATTTCTGCTCCAGTCTCTTGCAAAAGTTGCGCCAAAACTGCCTTCTGGAAAAAGTTGCAAAAAGACGAAAACAGGCTGCTACAACAATGGCTGCAGAAACTGCCACTTTCCGCAGCTGTTATTGAATTGACAAAAGTATGAACATGCTGCTACAAGAAACTAATAAAATTCACTGCTGCAAGTTGTTGTTGATTCCATAAAACCATTAGTCTTTATCAAAGCCAACATTCATGGTACAATTCTTACCATGCGAATAAATGTGTCGAAGTCGAGCATGGGAAGAAATCATTGGATTACCGATCAATAATGAAAATTGTTAACCAATGCGAGACAACTCACCGATAATGTAAATGAGTGTCAAGGTACCTCAGTGCATCTTGACAGGGACGAATGAATGTGTCAAAGTCGAGTCGCCTGCAAGATTTGACAATCAAGAGACATTGTTGTATTCCCATTGTTATCAACGAGGAGGCTTGCCATTGATGAATGCAAGCTCCAAGGCACTTCAAATAATCTCTAATCTTGATCCCAGATAAAGTGTCGAGGTCGATGGGACAAGATCTGTTGGAAGGTGAACCTTAAGGAATTCCACATCATCCAACTCGAGCATAGAACCAAGAATGATTTGAAGAACCATGAAAGATTGAAACCATCATGAAATTGCAGAACTTTATTGTGAACTTTGCCCGCCAGTTGCCTGGTTTTCAGACAAAGCTCATGTCCAATTGCGCCAGCAAACTGGTTTTCACAATAGGACTTATTTTTCTCTTTACTCTTTTTTTCTTTTTTTTCTTTTTTCCTTTTTTTTTTTTTTTTTTATGTCCTACTCTACTTGAAAAAGAAAATCTTGTTCAAGTATATGAGTACTTCCAATGGAACCATGTTTGTAACAAGATGATAGATAAACTCATATGCAGGTTTGAAAGATACTCTTTGATATGTACCTGTATATGAGATGCCAACTGTCTTGATTTAGATGATGTCAGAAGATATTGAATAATTGAGCATTGGGATCCGATGACTGACTTGAACCAAGATTCAATGTAATCTTGTCTTCCTTGTCTTTCCTCTATCATTAAATGCAAGTTTTCAGAGATGTGATCTTCATTCATAGAATCCGGTGATAGGCATGCATGAGACTTTTCAATCTCTGGTTCCAATATCTTCTCTTTATCAATAGGCATCCATGATTCTTGGACCTTATCTGAGTCTTCTTCTTCTGGTTGTTGTTCTTCAATGATAGCTGGTGAATCATTTTGCAATACCTCAAAATTGTAAGTTGATTGAGGTGTTTTATTGTTGGGGATATGAAATGGTTGTGGAGGTAGTGGAGTGGGGAATCTTTGGGGTGCTTGTGTGGATGATAATGGGAAAGGTTGAATTGAGGTCAAATGAGGGTGATATTGATGTTGTGGTGGAGGCAAATGGTATGAATAACATTGATGATGATATTGAGGATAGAGAGGGAAAGATTGAGGATATGGTGGATTTCCTTTATAGGGCCTTTGCCAACTTTGTTGCCAAGATTGGTTTTGAGGTTGAGATTGAGATGGCCAAGGTTTCCAAGGTTGATTTTGAGGTTGGGATTGATATGGCCAAGGTTGCCAAGGCAAGGGTGTTTTCCAATTACCTTGAGATTGTTGTGCATAACCTTGATACTGTGCATAAGGATATTGCATCATATTGGGTTGATGAGGCTGCCATAGCCCTCTTGGAGCTACATAACAAAGTTGCTCTTGTGCTTGATTTGCTCCATTATCCTTCTGGTAAATTGCCTTCAACCCTGGTAATGATGGGCAATCTTCAGTAGTATGTGATCCTGCACAAATTTTACACATTTTAATGTTATCACATGGACATTCATGCAAAGCATGTTTCTTTCTACATTTAGGGCAAAATATAAATGAAGCAACTTTTTGCTTGTTTTGCATTCTTAGCATGTCAGTTTGTTCATTTAAATTACCAAGAATGTTTAGCAAATTGTTAGGTTCAGTTTGACTTACCAATTTTGATGTTGACTTACTTACTTTTGCCACAAATGGATCTTGAGGGGACCTTACACACTTTGCTTTTCCTCTTGATATGTTCTTGCATAGTTCACAAATTTCTTGAAATGACAATCGATAAACATCTCCTTTTCCCACAAGATTAAGAAGATCAATCCATTCATCCTTTATAGCATTTAGTAGGAGAGTTTTTAATGCATCTGATCCTAAATTATGCAATTTAGATCTTTTGATATTATAAGTAAATTTCTCCACTAAATCTTCTAGGCTTTCATCCTCTTTTTGGTTCATCTTAAAGACTTCATTTCTAAGGTCATGGTGCATGCAATAACCTTTATATTTTTCCAAAAATACTCTTTTCATATCATCCCATTTCCTTATAGAATTTGTTTCTAAAGTCATGAACCATCTAAGAGCTCTATCCTTCAATGTTGCCGGAAACAAATTCAATTTTTGAATGTGCAATGAATAGCCATAAGATCTACAAATTATTTCAAATTCAAAAAGAAAAGTTTCCGGGTCTTCTGATCTCATAACTTTGAAATTAGGAAGTACAGATGGATGGATGTTCTTCATTTGAATGTTGATATCAGTTTCTTGAATAGGAAATCCAAAAGGATCTTCCTCATTGTCATCATCTCCATCCATTTCTTCAACCTCCTTTGTCACCTCTTCTTCTACCTGCAAATATGAATTCATGATGTGGATGTGTGGCTCTTACTGCACCACATGATATAGTGGGTGTGGTAGGTGATTGAAGTTTTGTTTTTGTTTTTGTGGATGTAGGGAAATCAGGATACCTAGTTACACTTCCCCGGCAACGGCACCAAAATGTTTGGTCTCAATCTAGTCTCCTAAATTGAGCTCATTTAATTGTCAACCAGGGTTAGTAAACTGCTGAAGTGAAGTGCACCATATGTGCCTAAGTAACCTCTTCCTACTTCGTTGTGTTTAGTGTTTTGTGATGTTTTTGGTCTTTTGTGATGATTTATGATGTTTTTGGTCTTTTGGTGATTTTTATGTTCACAATGGAAATGCCTAGAAAATTAATGGAAAGGAGTTGGTGGTCAAAAACAGAGTTAAGCCTAATGTATGGAATGGCAAATGCAATTGGAAACACTGAAGCAGAATCTAAACTATGACTAAATAAAAGCAAAAGCTTGATAATGACTTTTTAGGCAAATGACACAAACTAAACTTGAGAAATGATCACTAAATATGCAAATCCTCTAACTAAACAATTAAACACTAATGATGCAATACTCTGTCCTAAGCTCTTTTATTCTATGATTAATTCCTAGTTCTATTCTGCAATTTAATTGAATGTCACAGAACTTATACTCAAGAAGTTATTGGATTCCAGTTCAAAAGTAGTTCTTTTGAGGAAGAGCTCTGTTTATAAAAATGATGAGGAAATTGCAGAGAGGTTTCAGACCTTATAGTGATTTTGTCTTCTGTTCCTATGGCTATGGATCTGTTGTAGTTTTTAGAACAAGAAGGTGTTTTGTGAATAATGAAGGCTGTATTGTTAATCTATTGTGCAAAGGATGACAATGTGAATATGAGATGCAAGTGCAATGAGTTAATCTAAGAATGAACCTAAGATGCTACTAAACTAGAACAATGTTGAACTATAAGTCATCATCAAACTTGAAACAAAGTAACTGAACATGAATTAAATGCAAATGAAACTCCGGAGCATTCTAACTATACTAACATGCATTATTCTATGAAGTTACACAATCTGTTTGTTCATTATTAGTGATATTTTGGAAGAGTTCCTTCTTTTGGAAGAGGTAGAACAATTCTGACTGTGTAAGTGTATGCAATTGAAAGCAAATGAACTGAAAGCAAATGAAAAACTAAGTTATCACATCCATACCCTACTCGTCATTATGATGTCTTGGGCAAGCGTTTAAGAGCAAGATCAGAGATGATACTTAGTACAAACACACAACTAAATCATTCATTATCACGGTTATGTCTTGAACTTCTTAAGGATGTCTTGGAAGAATTTCTTCTTGTGGAAGAGTGATTAGAACAAGTGTGACTGTGATAGTGAATAGAAAAAACTACAACTAATTCCTACAGTACTATAGTTATTCATCACTCATTGTTATGATCTGTTGGAAGAATGTCTTCTTGTGGAAGAACTGGAATGAATATAACTACAGTATCTAGTTAAAAACAAATACAAATTCAACTCCTATCCTACAATACCATAGTCATTAAACATTCATCATTTTAGTCTGTTGGAAGAGTGTCTTCTTGTGGAAGAGCTAGAATGAATACGACTACAGTAGATAAAACAAAACAACTACCAATTCAAATGCAAAACGTAAAGGTAGCTAGGAAAACTTATCTAGTTTACGCAAAAGAAATCCGTGCAAGAGGCAGGGGCCCTCTACCACTTGACGGCATTCAACTTCAAATTAAATCACGCCTTCAAAATAACTTTGTCTGCTCCATTAACGATGCAATAGTTTGAACATAACACTCTCATGCCTTTCGTAAATGTAACACGGTAGTCTACAATCAATGAAATCTCTGGCCTAGCTCTTGGTTTCCCCAAGTGTTTATACAACAAATGCACATAACAAGACTTGCAACAATTCGAGATCGTTGTCTTTCCTTATCGTAATCACATTAGGACTCTCAAGTGGTCGTGTGACAAGGAAATGACATCTAACTCGAGACAAACTCTAATAGAAAAAGAAGTCTCGTTCTTTAAATATGTTCCTGGTAGCCAAATTGGTTATGGTCGTAATTCGTTTCTTCCTTCATGGTGAGCAACAAACCATGTAGACATGACGTGGAATATGCCCATATGCGGTTTTTCTTGAGAGGACACCTGGAACATACTCAAACTGTAAAACAGCTGCAGAATCGCCGGTCAGCTACGGAATGCCTGTATTCTGTAGCTATTTTGCAGAAAATTGTTAAAATAGCAAAAATCATGAAAATACAATATGTTAATCAATTTCATGTAACCTTTAAGCAATACTAATCATTCTTCATTGATTTTAGGCTTATGAAGTGATAAAATAATGATGAAATGAAGTGAAGGAATGAAAGAAAGCACAATTTTGAGGCCCAACATGAGCCACCACTATACCACCGCTGGGAGAATAAACCCGAGAAGGCTAGGGGGATGGTGGAAAAAGAGACGAACAAATGAACGGGTGCGCTTACTTATGTGCTTCCTGCCTGGATAGATTGTCTGTTTGGGTTGGGAGTAGGCACAAAGTTTGGGTGGACCAGAAGGGTAAGGCAGGAGGTACACTTGTAAGAGTGCCCTCCTAAGAGATTAAGAAAGGCAAGTGTGAAGAATCTCCTGGAAATGCTGGCTGTCTGGGCATCTCCTAGCGATGTCTTAAGTCCGTCCAAAAAGGCTCTCTGATTGACCATCATCCAGCCACCATGTTTCATCAGTTATGGCTGATTATAATCCATCTGGCAGTTCACAACATGCCTGCTGAAGTTCCCAGGATCTCTACTAAAGCATTGTCTATCTAGATAAAATAAGGCAGTTCAACAATATCTGCATCTGCTAAAGGTTCAACTGTCGTTTCTCAATCTAGGGCAATTATTAGGATCCCACACCAGTTGGTAGCTACGGTCCAACCTGTAAAAGCTTGGTTGGGTTGTGAAAATATGGTAAGTCTGGTTAAAATGAAATCTCGTAATAAGTGTTATATTATATACGTAATAAGAAAAAGGTGATTCATAGATAAACGAGGCCTCTTCTATAAAGCTCGCCTTCGCGCCTGTTAACTCATTTATTTTTCTGGGCTTCGTATTCAGGCACCAGGTTGTGGGCAGACACCTAGGTCAGGTTTCTAAAAAAACCTTGGCAACCATGTATTTTCTAAATCAAAAAATTACCCTCGTACTTCGGGAAAGTCCCTCTGGGTCCTCGTTTGTCATGGGTTTGAAGGCATAATTATAATCGGGTTTGATAACTTGATTTGTCAATATGTAACTTCACTCTGTGCTTGTTATTTATCTAAAGAGGAGGTCATGTTCCAACACTCTGAGGGGGTAGAAAATCTGACCTGAACAGCTAGTTTTGTCTTTTCTGGCTGTCCGTGAATGAAAAAACAAAATGGTATTCGCCCAAATGCAATTTGAGATATATAATCCCCTAGGTTTTGTGGGTTCGAAGATTGATCCATTTGGGTCTCGAATTCGCATTTGTCTTAAGAAAAATATCATATTCATGTAGTTAATATTATTCCTTATAATCAGGCAGGGGGAAAGTAGGTGCGCAGCAATAAGATTCCTATATTAAGGCACTATGCATGTTGGGTGCTCGGTTCCGATCGATCAAAAACCGGAATCACTTAAACATGCTTTGTCTAAATAAAAGATGGACATTGGATTGGTAGAGAACAGTGAAGTAAAGGAAAATAGGCCTAAGGTCAATAGTAATAGTACCTATGCCTACCCATGAAGTATGCATGACTCAAGCAAGTGTGAGTTCAGGTCTGTGAATGCTGTCTGTCTAGGCGCGGTAAATCCAAAAGCTCTAAGAGCTCTAAGGGAAGTCGGTTAATGCTGGCTGGCTGTTTAGGGCATTTCCAAAGGTAATTCATAATATTGGTAAAGAAGATGGGTGCCTGGTTGGTATATTGTAAAGGTAAAGTCAAGGTAGGTTGATCAAGTAAATATACTAGTCTAAGTGGCCCACCCCAATCAAATCGGAATAAGTTCTGGCTGGCAGTAGTTATTTCCTCAATAGGGAAGTTGCCAGACATGCTAGGTCGTACAAGCATGAATCCCATAGAGTAGGCTGAAGTAATAGGAATAGTGTAAGTGCCAACCAACCCAAGCTCATGAATGCTCTAAGTTCAGGCAGGTAATGGATTGGTTCTATTCTATAAAGGTTCGTTAATACGCCCACCCAGGTGCGCAAGCATGCACATGAAGTCGAAGTATAGATATAAAGTTCATATGACAGGTCAAAGTGCCGACCCCCATAAAATATCATATCATAAGTTCTGGCTGGGACATAGTTACTAAATTCAAGAAGTTCTGAGGATCCCATCTACTAACTGTTCTATTATGTAAATAAGGGTAATCATTACCTATATGATAAAAGTTGGTTAGAATAGTAGTTAAGTGTAATTAGCTAGTATACATCTATTATGGAAATAAGGGATAACATATCCGTAGTAATCCATATAACTTACATATGGAAGCTTATAGCTTAGTTGTAATAGAGTGTACTGTTTCCATTGATATGGAGGCTTAATACGCTGTGGAATATGGTTCAAGCTTGTATTGTATGGTCTCCTATCACACTCAGATCACATACCAGCTATCTACATAATTAAGAGTAATGGTGAAGTAATATAGTCAACTGTTCCAATTCAAGCTCATATCCAGCTTAGAGTGTTCTATCTCATAAAGCTCAATACAGGTAATAGCATAATAACTACAAGGTAAAGAGTATACAACACCAATCATACTGAAGCAATGGTTACAGCTATCATGAAATCCATATCATACTAGGTTATGGCACGTTATCCACATAATGTAATAGTGTTAATTACAGAGATTACGGACATGAAATATTAGTAATACATGCTATTAGTTCCAAGCAGTTTACATTCATCTTAATTACGAGAACACAATATTCTTATCCTTTACCTATAACTCATACTATTCCCATATGTTTCATTCATATTACCTTATCTCATAGGGTTAAGTGTTTCAAGCATATGCCTAGTATCATAAGGTTAAGTGCTTCAAGCGTGATAATAGTGAAAGCTGTTGAATACTGTTCCATTTGGCTATCACTCTACACTAGAAGGATATCACTAGCTTAATGGGGTTACTACTACTTCTATAATGATTATGGAATATGTATAGATAAGCTCTTGTATTACCATTGATTCCTAGGAGAATACACACCTATGAACATACTAAGCTTCTCTATTACTAACATAGAAGTAATGAACCATATTAGATATAGTATTAGATCAGTCTTATTGCTTAACATATAAGCCTTACTATCATTGCCCATATTTATTACAGCTTATACTCAGATTTTCTCATAACAAGGGTGTTCATACTCTATAGCTTATACATGTAACTTATACCTATATTGTTCAAGCTATGCTTCTATGTGTAACTATTACAAGGAGAAAGGGAAATCCATAACCAAATATCAAGTAATGGGAAAGCCACTAGTACAACAAGCTCAGACAAACCAGTAGTGTTACTAATTACGATATTACATATATTCCCTAATCAAGCTTTCTGTATTCCTATCTGTGATTAATACGAGATATCACATAGCTAAGATAGTGTAAGTGTAGTGTTACAGGGATTGGTTATCAGCTAGTAACAAGTAAGACTAATGGGAATCATGCTTCACTATATTAGGCTATATTCGGGATAATTAGTAACCATGGAGAACTAAGATGCCCTATATACTAGTAAGCTTTCTATAAGTGTTCATGAGCTAGTGTTACTGATTGGCACATTGTACTTCATCTACTTCAATGGAATCAAAGCCACCATATGTTAATAGTGATATGATACCTATGTAATCAAACCAATGATAAGCATTACCCATATCGAACCACCTGCTTAATCACTATAATTGTAATAAAAGACCAATAATGAACACTATCAGTATAAGCTGTGAAAACCATAGACTCAATATAAGGATCATAGTAATAAGTACTAGTATTTTTTATTTCATACGTTTGTTTGTATGTGATTTATTCTGCTATTCCTTATAGTTACATGTAGAATGAGCTTACTACAGCTTGTTAATAGGTGATGTGTTATGTATCCCATAGGTTAAGCAATTCAGTGTCGTTTCACACAGCTTAGTAAATACGAGTACTATAAGTATGCCATATCCAGGTCAAGCTTACTCATGTTCATATCTTATGCAGTTACTATAAGCACTACAGCCTAATTACGACTAGTTTGAAGCTTAAGAAAAGCCCTCTCTTTGTCATAGTGATCTACTAGTTTGAATCTAGTACACAATATTTCCCTAATATATAAGTGTAAGATGCACAGTGGGCTCATAAACCACAGGTAATAGTTAGACTCTATTATATACATATAAGCTTAAAGATGATTCAAACATCTATGGTATGCATTATGAGTACGCTGCTTTAGATTAAGCTATCCATTCAAAGCTGATCTTACTAACCATAACCATCATAGTTATGGTAATAGTACTCGTCATTAAAGCACAGTACAGGTTCGATATAAGGAACTATCCATAACATAGAATATTGAATTAGTATAGAGTACGGGCTTATGTTGTTGCTCATTACCTATTGCTACTGGTTTCATTCAGTACAAGTAAACCAATCATATTAGCTTTCATATCTTGTGTGTTTGCATGTTAACATAGGTAATGATAGTCGTGTAATAGAACATATCAGTTTAGATTACTGTATTTCCATAAATTTTGATATGAAGATCGATGATGAATACATGATACATTACTGTACACAACATATCACTAATGTGTACCGAGTTTGCACTATCTCATTGTTGTTCTGATTACTAAGAGCTCGAATTCATTGCGGAATTAGCTTAGAACATGTTACATCATTAACATTATGGATATTACTATACCTGTTATTAACATAAGCTTGTTCAATATGATTAGTGTAATAAGCCTTGTTATGATCTTACAACACTCATTACTAGTTACGTTATTAGCCTAATTAGTTTCAATGATAGTGAAAGGTTATGTATAAGCAGAGATCACAGAGCTTAATCTATGTAAGTAGTTATGTCAAGATCATAGCTAAGCAACAAGCTAGAATCACTTACCTTTCTTGTTATCAGTTTCATAAGAGCAATCATGTTATGGCAATACTTATGTGGAATCAATGACAAGTAGTAATTCCATAGTAACATATGACGAAGCTGCTCATGTTCAATGCTTGTTTCATACCTTACACTAGTCTATGGTTTCTACTAGGAATACCATGTATATACGTTTTCATCAGCTTAAAAATTACAGATATGCTTATACTATGGGTTCTGTTTGTTACTTAACCATAGCTATCATTCCATCTTCATCTATGTGCTTTGATTACGGTTACTTCTACCAAATCATGAAGTGCTCATGTGTTATGTTGATACAAGCTATTGGTTCCAATATCACATCCCTTTCAGCTTAAGTAATACAGATACGTATCACTTCTATTAACTTACAAGGAATAAGGGTGTTTTAATACTATACCAAGTATCTCTCATTACCATTACTTGTGCTACTAATACAAGTGCTTTACTATACAACTTATGTGTTTCCCTAATTAAGAAAGATGAATGATAACAAGGATGCATTAGCAGGCTCGACCCTAAGGGCCGCCATCACCCGGAGGGCACTTTCCTCGACCTCGTAACCTCGGCCGAGTCCCTACGGGCCTGTAATCGGGGAAGGAGCTTACAAGCATGAATGAGTCTAAAGGATGACTCGGATCAAACAAGTGGAGTTCATTTTTTTTACAATTATGTAAGCCTTATCATTACCGTCATTGTTAATAGTGATACTAATGTAATAGCTATGAAACTATCATAAGCATTTATGTAAGAAGTGTGTAGGAGTGTTATAATGTCATAAGAGTTCCATAGTATACATCACTCTAATATGAATAGTGAATCATATACAGTTATCTCACATAACTAGTAACCTGTATAGAGAGACTAATTAGGGATATGCTTATATCATTAATGGTAATCATACTGCCATCGTATGTCATACTCGTACATCACGTATCGATATAAGATAGAACTCACTAGTTGTAGTAATAAAGCTCATATATTCAATCTAACCTAATTGGTACTTGCAACTATGACAAAATGGTATGTTTATGTCACTAATTACGTAATTACTATTACTTTTTGTAATCACACTGATCACATTAAGTGTCACAAAGCATCATAAGCACACCATATGTAATAACACCAATGTTATGCTAAGCTGTTACTACGAGTCTATCAGTCTCAATATGATAGGAATAAGGATCTTCATTGATTAGGGAATAAGCCAAACCAATCAATAGTGCTAAGTAAGCTGAGCTTCCATGTTACTTTTAACCTAGTTTAGTATTCACTATGAGTAAACACAGCTGAATCATTATGGTAAACTAGCTACTAATTACTGAATATAAAAAAGTTCAATATGTTGGTAACTAGTACTGTTGTTTCCATTGAATAGGCTGAATTGAGTGCTAGTATTGATATAAGAGTGAATAAGGCGCGGGCCAGACTCTTCATGCCAGCTAAGGAAAGGAAGGAAGAGATCACCAGACTCTTCATGCGGGCTCTTGATGCGCACCAGAGTAGGTATGCTTGGGTGATTTGACTCTGTGGCTATTGAAATGTTAGGAACGGATAGATATTATGTCTTTATCGACCCAAGGAAGAGATACGATTTCCGTAAGATATACGCTTTCTTGTAAGATATACATTTTCTTTCGGATTTATCACCTCTTACCACTTGCCTTCATAGCCTATAAGTAAGCACTAGCGAGATATATCACATCAGTTCATAGCTCGACCGGAGGAAGAGATACGAGAGCCTTCATTGTTAGGAAGGCATTAGCTTAGCTCGCATCATCAGATAGTTGGATTTAAAGCGCTTCACCAGCCTTACGAGGAGTAAGCCCAACACTAGCGTGATGAGGAGCTATCCCAATCCTGCTTGACGAGGAGCCATAACCAGCTAAAGTACCTCTCCTTGGTTAAATATTATCGATAACACTCGAATAGCTTTATGAATAGTCTAGCTTAATGGCTTAATGGTTGAATGACTAGTCGGGCTGAATGACTAGAATTGCTGGATGAATGAATAGTGGTTGGGAAGACTTCCTTCTGTGTAGAGACGATGTGGGAAGACCCCTATCTCCCTATTCCTCGGGCCAAGCGGCTATCTATATAGAAGTAGGGGGCGGGACTACACTAGTTGAGAAGACTAACCGACCCCCCACTATATAGATGGACCTCGTGATAGTTCTTGCAATAGATCCCTTTCTCTCGTCTCGCTAGCTTGGGTGATATGCCCTAGCGCTATTAATTATATAATATAGTATATGAAAACCCATAGAAGGTCTCATAAAGAAGAAGTCTCACTTAAACAATAGCTAAGGGAATAACATTAGCTCACTAAACCAAGAGCTAATCACGGGAAGAAACATTACTCGCTAACCTACAAGCAAGAAACCTAACCGGCCTACAGAGATAGACTGATTGGCTGCCAAGAGTGTTTATTCTTCTGTAATCACAAGGATGTATGGTTATAAGCCCACTCAAGAGAAAATAAGGAAGTGGATCCGATAGAAAGAGTGGAACACCTATCAGATCAGAAAGAAATTAGTTCCACAGAAACCCGAAGCAGATAGACAGATTCCACAAAAGGCTCCTGTAATATAGCAGCCTATGCAGACAAGCCGCAAGAGCATCTTCATCAGAAGGGCCTTCCGTAAGTACAATTTGTGATTTGAGTATTGATTTGACCAATGTGATATCCAAGTGAAATGTGCCAGTTCCTTTTATCGAGCTGGCAAAGATTCCTTCCCATAAAGAAAAGTGAAAGAGATTGCTTGGTTTTGAAGAAGCTACTGAAGATTGTCCTATAGTGATGCAAGCAATGAATCATGGGAGGATGCGCAAGCAGGCAAAAAATGAGATAGTAAGGGCTGCCATCATGCTACATCATGGCTCGACTAACAAGAGAGGACTATGTAGAACTCTCTTTCTTTGACTCTTCAGGGATCACTAAGCAAACCTAGAAACTCTATAGATAAAAGCTCTTCTTTCCCTCTCGCTCCTTCTGCCTCACCCCTATGTCTTAGTAAGCTAAGGCACATTGACCTTTAGCATAGTTAGTTCCTTTTTCTGCTTCTCCTTTACTATTACTAAGGCGAATAACCTTATCGTGTTGGTGTAGATCAAATCTCCACTGAGACCTTGAACTTGTCCAATGCCTCTAGCTTAGCCTTCAACATGTATATCCAAATATACCATGAGTGATCATCTATAAAGGTAAGTACAAATTAGTTCACTCTTGTGTGACAGCATTTACTGGACCCATGATGTCACTGTGAATTAACTTGAAAGGTCTATTTGCCTTCCAGCTGGCATCACTCGGAAAACTATGTCGATGTTGCTTCCTAAACATGCATCCTTCGTAAATTGTCTCCATATTCTGAAGACTCGGTAAGCCTTCCACCAAACTAGTGTTCTCACCCAGTTGTCTTGGTTTAGATTTCTGAACCTTTGGTACCACAAATCGATCCTCTGAAGCAATGTAATAAACACATGGAGCTATGTTAAGCTTGTAGATTCCCCCTTCATGGTAGCCATCACACACCACCTTGGTCCTCATGCTCTTTATAATGCACTTGTCCCACTCAAACTCTACTATGAGCCCATGGGTAGTTATCTAATGTATTGAAATGAGGTTAGTCCCTCATAAAAAAAACATATAGTACCTCCTTCAGATCACTTTTTCCCCCATCCTTGAGTTCTAGTGGAACTTCTCCTACTCCCTGAACTTGTTTCTTTCTCCATAAAAGAAGAAAGTCCAAAGTCACTTAGGGGGAAGCTCTACACTGAGGAAAGCACTTTGAGTTACACTTGAATCATTTAGGAGATAAGGGTAACTATCCTTAATAGAAAAATTGTAGTTAGATAAAGAGATAGAATCAATCAGATGGTCGGTAATAACCTATCCCTTAACAGATTTATAGGCTTTTCATTCGAGGTCAAATTCTTGGAGGGTGAAGATCTATTGGGTCACACAACTAGACAACACAGGTTTCATGGCTAAGTATTATACAGGGTCTATAGGACACTTGACCTGAATTGATTGGCCAAAGATGTAGTGTCACAAGCCATAGGTGGCGAATACTACAACAAGAGAAATATTTTCTATATTATAATAATGAGTCTCATAGTCAACCAAGGTATGGAAAACATAGTAAATGGATCTTTCCAGGAGTGTTGTTATCAAGCTACATGAGGATGGTAATTAGGGTGTTAAATATAATAGATACATACAATATAAATGTCTAAGTGGAGATCTGTGTTCTATAGGAGTATAGTCCTTTATATGGTTAAGCTATGATGAGTCCTTCTCCTGTGCTAGGTAAATAGTGTAGTTATGGTAGTCATGGGTAGTTTCTTTATACGAGTACTAAGGAAAGTGGTTTTTTCAATGAAGCCTAGGTTGTTTTATCATTGGTTCATGTTCTCGTCTCTTGTTGTGAGTGCTAGTTTACAGGTTAATATATATAGTTACTGATCCATTGATTCGTTGTATTAGGAGTTTTGTTTGCCTAAGGAAGAGTTGTATATTGAGTAATGGATTCGATCCTTGTAGTTGGTAGATGAAATAATTTGATGAGGAGTGAGAGATGAACTGATATATTAATAAAGTAGTCCTATTGTTAATCTAAGGAAGAATATATATATATAGTTAGTAATGGAATCCTAAGGGTTAATAATAATAAGGTAATAGTCAAGGGCATAAGATGATACAACGATGGATTGTAACATTATTAATCATAACTGGAACCTAAAAGGCCACTGAGGGAGTGAGACAAGGCTCAGCTTTGTTGATGTCAAAGGCGATAATCTGATCATCTGAAGGATCAACCACACCCAAAGAATATAGTAAGGCCTTCCATTGTGTAGGATAGGTCTGAAAAACCTTCAAATAAGACATAGCAACAGGAGAGTGGGCTAAGTCATAAACTATGTTGTAACTGTGTCCAGCCCTCGCATGAGGGTGAAGATAAGTGCAACGTAAAGGGATCTTTGGCACCTTTGGAAGGGGATCAACATTAGGTCGCTGAATCTACAAAGGCCCACTACTAGCAGGTGGAGGGTCGATAGATTCAGTTGGCACTGACTCAGGAGGTATGTCATACTGAAGGTTATGGGTTTGGAGATGAACGTCCACCTTGTTCATGTAAAGGATCTAAAAGGTCGCATGAGGCATGACTGTGGGAGTAACAGTTTGACTAGAATAAGTGGATCCTAGAGTGGCTACATAGCCTTGCATTGGAAATGGGTTTTGCAACATGGCAGGTTGTGACATCAAAGGTGGATTGGGTCACCTTGATCATAGTGCGATCAGCCCGTAGAGCATAAGGTAGATGGGTATGCCACTGATGAGGTTTGTATCCTATCTCATAAGTAAGTAAGGTATAGCCAATTGTATGGGATTTCATATATATGTCTAACTATGGGTGATCCCTTCTAATTATTATATTCCTAACTATATATTTTATAAATCTCCCTAACTATTTCTAATATCCCTAACCTAGCCATGATCCGGATTTATGCAGGAACGCAACAGAATAAACACATAACCATAAATACAGAGATGCAGCGGAAATAATGCGTCATTTCATTAATAACAGAAATATGCTTACAGACATAATGGAAATAAAATAGCTAGGGTGCTGGTAGCGAATCTCTGAGAAGAGATGTGATGGCTACATACCTCTGAACTCTATTACAATGAGGCTCGAGGGCCTATTTATTATTGAGAAACAATGTAGAATCTGAAACATCCAAAACCCTAACCGTAGGAGATGAGGCACCAAAACTGTGGGTGCCCGTTTGGGTAAATTGGTGGTTCAACTTCCCGGGGGCGTAACTTTGGCACCCGATCTCCGTTTGATGCGCTCAATAGCTCGTTAGAAATATCTATCCGAGGACCACAACTTTCGAGATGAATTTCATTCCATGAAATCGCTAGAAATAATGATGCCCAAAAAACGTTGTTTAGGGCCTCAAAATGGCTCTGGAAGTTCAGGACCCGAAAAACTGCTAAAAATAGTAATTTTTGTTGCAACTTGAAAACTGAAAGAACTGATGATGGGGGTTCAAATGGAATAGGTGGGTGGCCACCAATATCCACCTGGATCATTAAGCCCCCAAAACGGCTCCGAGAGTGGAGGACCCGAAAACCTGCTAAAAATAGTAAGTTGTGCTGAATGTGAAAATCTGCAAGAATTGATGGTGCCGGTCCAAATGGAATAGGTGGGTGGCCACCGATATCCACCTGGATCATTCCTCCCTCCTTAGGAAGCAATGGTCCCCATTGCGTTGAGATCCTCCATGAGATGAGGCAAATTTTGTTGAACTGAGTATTAGATGTATTGAAGATGTCATGGACCTGCGGGTGGACATGCTGGATGCGTTTAGTAAATTTGGTTTCTTTATCAGCCTTAGACAGTACATGTTTGGATTCTGTATGTGTAGTTGCAGGATGTATGGCAACATCAGGCGGTGGTGCGTTGGGAGTCAAATCAATGGAGTGCTTGTCCTGATAGTGTAGAGGAACCTTTATGAGTGAGGAGAAATTGTCATCGTATTCCTCCATAACTTTGTCCATCTGCTGCAGTCATGCAAGGGAGCCCTGTTTCGAGGTTGTGGCCACAATATTCTTCTTTCCCCGTGAGTGAGTCGTAAGGAAAATGAATTTCCTGGTTTGGGAAACAATCTTACTGCGTTGTTTTGGCAATTTGGCAAAGAGTCAAAGAGATGACAGATAGCGCATCACCTTCCGGTATCCCGTATGCTATTTCCCACAAAGTATTGGCTCCTCATGAGGCCTGACTCATATTACTGCGCATGTCGCCTCCACAAGTATGGTTGGCCCAATAATACATCGCCCACATCAAGAGGAGAAACACTTCACATAATACCTCATCCTGAATGGCTTGATGCCTATGGAAGGCGGTGACCGCTCGGCGGATGCGGGAGATATCTCCTCGGGTGGAGCCATCTGATGGTATACGGCCGTGGGTGTGCTATGGACGGTAGGCCGAGCCGTCACCTAACCTCTGCTAAAATGAGGTTCTTTTGGCTTCCGCTATCGACGAGAAATTGCAGCAGAGAACCCTTTACCCACATCTGCGACTGGAAGAGGTGCTCCCCCTCCTCTGGATCCTCTGGACCCTCCTTCTGGATCTTGGTGGTGGAAACAATGGCACTGGAATCCGCATCAATGATCTGATTCCCTTTATCATTGCCTTTGTCTGGTTCTAACTCAGAATCAGAAAATGCATCTGATTTGGGTGCCTTTAGTTCGGCCACCAAAGACTGTTTGGCCCGACACTCGTTTGTGCTGTGAGTGGGGTTGTTATGAAAGTCACACCACTTCCCTGTGTCCTTCTTTGGATTTGTGGTGTTGTTCTGAGTCGCATTGCTTTGGCCTTGCCCCTTGTTCTTCGGTTCGGGGGCACCTTTCAGATTTGCAGATCCAAAGTCTCGCTTCTTCTGCTTAAATTTCTGCTCGATCTTGGCGGCATAGCGATATGCCGTGCCAAGCGATGTAATGTCGAGGAACTCCATTTCCTCCTGAATGTGTTTGTGCAGATAGCTGCGGTACTTGAGCACCAAATGTCTCTCTCAATCTTTAATACCCAACTTTGTGTGCAGGGTATGGAATAGATTCGTTAGTTCATGCACATCTTGATCCTTTTGTTGCCGCAGCGTGGTCCATTGGATGTATTTGTCCTCATAGCTCCCCACGGGGTAATATTGTTCCTTGATGCCCTCTCGAAACGAATTCCAATTGGGTGTGGCTAAGAACAGATAGGGTTCCCCTTCGCCCTCTTGCTCACGGTAGGTTTCCCACCAGTCTTTGACATGGGGGCCAGCTTTGAGGAGTGAAAAAATAATCTTTTCTTGGTCAGAGAAGTCATGGATCGAGAAATACCCTTCGAGCAAATTTAACCATCTGTCTACAGTGTCCGCATCTATTTTTCCTTAAAATATAGGAATGTCAAAGTTTACCTATACCTTGAAGGGAGTGGCGCCTCCAGAGTGGCTGTTGGATGCAGATGCACCATATGTGGGCAGTCATTGAAGGATTTGAGCAGAGTTATCCATCATCTCGTTTCCTTTGTTTCTCGAGGGCCTCTCAGCAAGATTTCATTGAGGATCTCTCCTGCTCCTTGTCTTCTTTCCGACATGGGGAGGTCGCTTCTGGGCTTGCGCAGGCCGATTCTTGTAGATCTTGTCAGATCGAGCCCTAACTCCTTATACCCTGACCGCGTTGGGGACATGCAAAGAAAAAAAAAAGAAAGAGCAGACCCGCTCTGATACCACCGATCTAGATTTATGCAGGAATGCAACAGAATAAACACATAACCATAAATACAGAGATGCAGCGGAAATAATGCGTCATTTCATTAATAACAGAAATATGCTTACAGACATAATGGAAATAAAATAGCTAGGGTGCTGGTAGCGAATCTCTGAGAAGAGATGTGATGGCTACAGACCTCTGAACTCTATTACAATGAGGCTCGAGGGCCTATTTATTATTGAGAAACAATTTAGAATCCGAAACATCCAAAACCCTAACCGTAGGAGATGAGGCACCAAAACTGTGGGCGCTCGTTTGGGTAAATTGGTGGTTCAACTTCTCGGGGGTGTAACTTTGGCACCCGATCTCCGTTTGATGCGCTCAATAGCTCGTTAGAAAGATCTATCCGAGGAACACAACTTTCGGGATGAATTTCATTCCATGAAATTCGCTGGAAATAATGATGCCCAAAAAATGTCTTTTAAGGCCTCAAAATGGCTCCAGAAGTTCAGGACCCGAAAAACTGCTAAAAATAGTAAGTTTTGTTGCAACTTGAAAACTGAAAGAACTGATGATGGGGGTTCAAGTGGAATAGGTGGGTGGCCACCAATATCCACCTGGATCATTAAGCCCCCAAAATGGCTCCGAGAGTGGAGGACCCGAAAACCTACTAAAAATAGTAAGTTGTGCTGAATGTGAAAAGCTACAAGAATTGATGGTGTTGGTCCAAATGGAATAGGTGGGTGGCCACCGATATCCACCTGGATCAAGCCACCCTAAAATGAAAATACCCCAAATATCCTGCGCTACTCTAAAAGGAACGTCTTTACTTCCTCTCCCCATAATTGAGAGCGGCCTTACGGCACCTTGTTGTTGTTTCTAAGCTAAGATAGTTATGTTGATCAAAGCATAAGTCTATATACTTAGTAATTTGTTCTATCCTTCAAATAAAAAAACTAGTTCTAGCCAAGTATAAGACAAGTAGAAGGAATTCCTAATAGCTATATATATATATATATTTCGCAAATTACGGAATAAGAACTTATGCCTTCTCATTAGGAACAAAATTACTCTCTAAGGAACAAAAACAACCTATCGATCTAACAACTACATTAATGAATCTGAAAAAATCCCTCATCAAACAGCCATTACAACTTAGCTATAGTACCTTGACCTTAAGACCAACAAAAACCACACGGCTTATTACTGGTACTTTGACCAACAAACCCAACCCTTGCCTATACAAAGAGATAAACACATTCTTCACCTAGGACATGGACCACTTTACATATTAGACACTCGAATCTTTACTTATTCTTAGTAACTCTTCAGACAAGGAACAGACAGATACTTACCTCAATGTAGGAACGGGAACCGACCTATAGCTTGATATCTAATTAATATAGAAATAGGTAGAGAAGGAATATAGAACTTGGAAGCTATTACTCTCTTACCTATTCAGTCAATTTCCCTAAGAGGCTATGGGGATGGTATTTTCCCCTCTATTCGCCTGGCCTATTTGGGAAAAGGCCTATTATTTATTCCATGGTTGTTGCCCCAAAATCGAGGTTGTGTATTAGTTAGTCTGCAGATATTTATGAATCTGATACTTTAGCTAGTTCATTCCCCCATGACGAAGGTGGACTTGAAGTGGTAATTTCAAGAGTGAAATGGTGGAAGCGAGGTTACGTTAAGTATCTCGCCCCCAAAAGGGGTGAGGATATGAGCTTGCTCTATTTTCTATGGGGTAGGGGGAGAGGGACAAGAAATGCGGCCTGCCTGATCTTCTGAAAATAGGGTCCGCCTAGATTGACCCCTACCTACCTTATAGATAGGTCCTTTCCTTTCAAATCCTTTTATTTCTTCCCCTCAAAGCCTAAACTCAGGGTTTAACCTGAGTTATAAATCAATCAAGCAAGAAGGGCAGGATACTACTTCCCCTAAAACTGAAATATATTCCTTCTTGAAAGGCCAGAA
Organism: Pinus albicaulis; assembly: GCA_034641835.2. Classification (NCBI taxonomy): domain Eukaryota; kingdom Viridiplantae; phylum Streptophyta; class Pinopsida; order Pinales; family Pinaceae; genus Pinus; species Pinus albicaulis. Next base: position 129,813,808 of record CM076574.1, on the reverse strand, counting down.
TCAAAACGGTTTGGGTACTTCATTCCTTCCATCTAGTAAGGCCTTGATCGAAATAATTAAGGGGTTGAGTGAGATCCCATTTATCTCCATCACTACTTCCACTACTTTATCCCATCAAGAAAAGTCGTTAGGAAAATAAATATGGGCCTATCCCTCTAACCTGCTAAGCAATCTAACCTACCAAGCCGAGCCAAGCCATCGAACCAATCTCAATAGCCAAGCCAAGGGATGCTCACTCAACTCTCAATCTGGCATCTTCCGTTGGACGAATGGACGAATGGCATCTTCTGGACAAAAGGCATCTTCTCTCAGCCCCTTCTACCGGCCAGCGACATCTTATCTACCAGTGGCATCTTATCTTGCTGGCCTAATGAGCATCTTATCTTACTAGCCTACCCTGCCAGCCCTATAGCTCTTCTAAAGAAAGAAGCTACTACTTATGGATTAACCGGTTCTAACCGAAGATATTTAGTAGCACACACACGCTTGACATGGCTCGGCAGCCCCCGATAGCGGGAAGGTAAGTAAGGAAGGGTTCTGTTTCATTTTCTTTCCTTCTTTATTCTGTTCCATTTTTATGCCTGCTTGAAGGAGGAGGGTATGTTTACACAATTACTCAAAAGAGAAGATTTCATCATAATATTGCATTGTAAGATTGTATCATAATATCACATCATAAGATTGTATTGTAATATCGCATCGTATTGATCAATGAGAAGACTGCATAATAAGATTGCATTAGAAGATTGCAGCGTAAGATTACATTGACAGGTAAGACTCATTGTTATTAGATTCCATTTATTGGCATACCATGGAGGATTACTTCCATATATTTTCTATTTGACTAAAACTTCTTGATTGATAAAGACCAAGATAGGAAACAATAGCAATAGAAGAAAGATCTTTTGGTTGGATCGCATGCATACAGTGTAATTCATATGCTGACACTTGTGAAAGGACAGATTCTTAGGAAATAGGCAAGGCATGCATTCTGACTATTTACCTTTACCTCACTTGCTTGCATCGGTAGGTTCATAGACCAGAACTTAGATATTCATAGGTGTTCGATAACACTTACTGAATAAATCATGCTTGGGTACCACTTACCTTTACTCGACCAATACCTTGCCTTTACCTTTACTGGTACCTCCCCCAACCCACTTGCCTTCACCTTACAACTAACCTTTGGAACGAATGCCCCAAACTTAAAGCATTGGATCGGATCGGGTGGCAGGGCTTACAATAAAGGAGCCATTGGACAGGTGGGCATACGGCAGCCAGGTACACAGGCTTCCATAACACTTGTTTTAGGAATACGGTAGCATCACTACTCTTACTCAGTATACTTACTACCTTTACTTACGTGCACGCTATAACTTGGTTTACCAGAACTCCACTTACCGCGGAGACCTAATTAGTTGATGGATGGGATGGAGGGATGGAGGGAATAAACCAGACATGCTATAATGAATCGAGTTATCTAAATAAAACCCCAAGTTCAACACCCTGGTGGATCCCCTTTGACCCCCTGGAAAACATGGATTCAATTCAACGGCACATTTTAAAACCTTCTATATGCCAGTATCATAAGTGCTATAAATTATGTTTCATTGGTTCCCCCCTTTTAAGCTTACTTATTAATCTCTCCCTTGGCGACAATTTGGTGAGGAATTGAACTCTCGACAAGGGGGAGAGGAACATCTTTCACATATGGCGGCCCTCACCATATGAATAGTGAGTACCTCCAGTCCTTTGGTCGAGACGAGCTTAACGCCCTCCTAGTTTTTGGTCTTTCCCTTGGTGGAGGGTTGAGCAGAATACACTCTTATTTTTGGTTATCCCCTCACCCTCCTAACCTCGGATGAGTCCCTGTTGGGCCTTGGCAGAGGTTTGAACATCTTTCCCTACTCATTTTTCCATTTTCACCTTGGTGGAGGTTAGGGAAGTTAGTTGAAGTTGAAGTTATTCAAGCTTCTTTTTACTCACCACCTTGGTGGAGGTATTTAACTCCTAGTTGGGTAGTCCTTAGAGGAGGTATAGATTAATGGTTGCCAAGAGATTTATTTCCAGTTGACAATACCCAATATCCCATACACACCGGTCTATGCATGTCCACCGAGAGACCCTCATTCCCGTCACTATCAGCCGAGGAGCGATACAAGAGGTGATGCTTTTACTCAATGGCCTTTACTCAATGTCAGTCAGCGAAGTGGCATTGGATAGTGATTTATTTATTTGATTGACTTGATTTATTGATACTGAATATATTCTTAGAGGGGCACACTGTTGGGATGGGTACTCCAACTGAATGGCTTATGAGATGAACGCACAAATGGATGGACAGTCTTACGATTGCCTGGGTGCATTTACTGGAAAGGTCTTTCGCATGGGTGCAGGAGAAGAGAGGTCTTCCGGGATTGGCATTGATTGTTCAAATTTGCGGGTCGAAGAATGAAGATAGGCAGGAAAACAATGACCTTCCTCAGCCGATAAGACAGGCAGGCTTAATATAAGATAATAAAATCACCTGAATGAAGACAGGCAAGATGACAACAATTTCTTTGAGGTTGAGCAGGACCCTCGTCGCTTGCTAGATTTATTATTGTGGACGGGCTTCTTGAGCTTGCTTGCTATATGTTTGGTTGGGGGAGGTTCTCCAACGGACGGAAGGAGGTTGGTCAACTGAAGGAATAAGCGCATACACATATAGGGCCACCTAAAGCGCACAACAAACCAAAAGAACACAAGTGAAATGAAAGCCCATTAGTTTAGTGGAGCTGCTTGCTGCTTTTGAAATAGATCTTGCTTACTTAAGCTAACAAGAAAACCTAGGGGTGTGAACTGATAGCGCCCACGGACTGACTGAACAAGACAATGGGAATCCGCTGGCTTAAATAAGCTTTACGCTATGGAACCATGCTATTTTCCTACCTAAACCAGATGTAATGACAAAGCTTACATACGTCGAGATTCACCATTTGAGGAATATATGCAACAGATAGTGGCTGATACACAAATATTTCAACAAAAGCCTAGAAATACACCTCAGGGATAGCATAGGCCAGATAGAGGATACATTCAGAGAGAGAGGGGCTAGGTTGCGCCATTCACGCTGGTTAGGTAGTGCCTTTTAGGAAGGGGAGGGGCAGAGGATAGAGCCAGGCTTTCGGGATGGGCTAGAGCCGGGGAGAGGGGCTATGCGTAAGAAATTATGTGCACGCAGTGGAACAACTTCTATGTGCAGTGAATGAATGGATTCTGCGTGTGAACGAGGTCTACTTGCACTGAATGGATTGCATATGCAAACCTAGCACGGGAGTTTCCATGTTCCCACCAGATGACATTGAGCCATGTATGTTGTTTATTTACGAGCATATCGATTAAGCTCTCTTCTCCCTTATATCTCTATTCCCTCCCACCCCTTAGATAAATGGACGGGGAGAAAATAAAAAACGCTAGTCAATACCATGCTACCTTTATGCCCCTCATTACCGTCGGTAAATGCCAGCCGATAGGACATCAGGCCCAGGATGGAAGGATGTAGGTACCGATTCACAATAGACTATACACATAAAAACCTCATTACCCAACAGACCATGAGGTTGACACCAGGAGGGAGGGGCCTACTCACATGGCACACTTTGCTACACGGATTCTACACTTAGTCAATTTGTGCATAATTGCATATATAATACATGAGCTCATTAGTGCATGCAGAGCGACACCTCATTTCATGCTCACCTGATTCACGGTTGATTGCTTTATATACATGAATACCGAAGGAATAGTGAACCGGGGTTGCGGGACCCCACTTAATAGGGCTCTGATTAGGTTCACCCACTTAACTGATAATGAGGTTCGCCTTCAAGGAAGCCGGGATTGCACCTTAATAGGGCTCTGATTAGGTTCGCCCACTTAACTAATAAAGTTCGCCATCCATGCCGATAGAAAGCAGTTGTCTTCAATCCATTCACATAGCATGATTCCTAGTAGAGCACGAGGAACATAGTACAATTACTACCCATACCTAGTAGAGCACGAAGAACATACCACAAGTAAGGAACTGAGATTGAGGCACATAGCGCACCGATTCACATATTTCACCTTTACTCCTGGCCCCATCACATTGCAACATCCGATAGCACGAGGACCATACGCGTAGAGGATGTTAGTGCACCGATTATGAGTGATTGATGAGATTGATGAACATCGTTGGGTGTGGGCGGTACAATGGACGGACAGATCGAAACTGACCCAAGAAAGAAGGAAGTATCTGTAAGTTCCCCAGATAAAGTTGTTCAGTCCGAGTTTGCATTACCACATTCAGTCAACCCGCACCAGCCTACTCTGCATGGGGGGCCCCACCTATCCTGGACAAATACCAAGATGACACGTAACTGATGAGGACACACAACACATGATGAGGTTACACGTAGAGGTTCGATTACACAATGAGCTTCGATGAGGTTCGAGCTATTAGGTATGAGTGATATGAGCTTCGAGCTATGAGGTTCGAGTGATATGAGCTTTGAGTAATGCATGAGCTTTGAGAAATGAGATACCAGTGATGCATGATGTTACATGATGATGCTTTGATGATGTTGGTTACATAATTAGCGATGATGTTACATGATTAGCTTCAAGTTTATGCATAGGTACTTTCCAGGCATGAGTATTATGTGAGCTACTAAGTTGAGCTCATCGAAGGGGAATAATCACAGGGAAGGGAATAATCCACAGGGAGGGAAATCATCAATGGGGCATACTCAATGGGGAATAATCCATTGGGATCGAATGCTCTGCCTGGTTACTCCACCAAACCAAAGGGCTTTCGGTTCTATCAAAAAGCCTCGGGGATTGGGGTGGGTGGGTAAATAGTAGTCGAGCATGCTTTCGCAACCTAATTCGCCATTATTTCTTTATAAAATTTCTATTTTTGGGGGGGACAAAGAACCCCTCATCAGACATCCAAAATGGATTTTCTCTTTACTGAACTATACCCCTTCAGATCATTTCCCTATGATTTCCAAGTGGTAATTCACCCGATGCAGTCGATCCAGCGACTCAATCCAAGATTGACACTTTTCTAGTGCCAAGAATCGATCCCAGGAGGGGAGGTGCCGATTGATTCTTGCCAATAGATAGCCACCCGTTGATGATAGGGAGCCATAACCACTAGTCTATGCATGTCTGCCAAGAGTTGATACAAGAGTTGATGCTTCTGGTAGTCTTAGTCGATGCCAGGTTTTTATGCAGTCGATCTAGGTATTGATGCCGCTAGTCGAGACAAGAGTCGATCCAGGTAGGCATCGGTGTACTCATGCTATCAATACAAGAGTTCATGCTGGTACTCAATGGCTTGTACTCGATGATGGTATCTCTATGATTTTACTCCATGATGCTACTCAATTTCCGGGTACTCCATGCAGCCGATGCTAAGACTCTTCGACGAGACTTGATCCGGGTTTAAATCACCCGATGACAGGACTGTCGGTACTCAATCCAAGAGTCATAGTCACTGAAGGTAGTCAATCCAATAGTTTCCAGTTGGCAGTATTAGAGCTAGAAGGTCAGCATGAACCTCTAGTCACACGGAAGTTCTAGTAACGTGGAATTCTGAGTAACGTGGAACTCTAGTAAGTGCATTAAGTATTGTTGGCCATGCATGAATAATGCTCTAGGAAGTGCTGCTTATAGTCGCTAGTCATTGAATGAATTCGATAGCTAGTTTTCATTTCTCTTAAGGTAAGCTGACACCCAATCATTCCCAACTAGTCATTCCCAGTCAGCCAAGAGTTTATTATACCCCCCATTTATACCCTCATTGTCGTAGATCATTGCCGAGAGCCAATAGTTGATGCCAGGAAACATAGTAAATACAGGATTCTTTGCCACTAGTTTCCGTTAGTAGATGCACTCAATCCCAGGGCTCTTTGCCAATAGTCAATCCAAGAGGTGATGCTGCCAATCAATGACAGGTGATGATCACTTGATGCCGGGTGGTGATGGATTATTTTCTTTATAGGAAATGATAAGGAACTCGCCAATAGCCAATGGTAAACATAGCCAGGAAGTGGTCGCCGATAAGGAGGTGGTCACAACCAGCTATTCAAGCCAGGAGTCATAGCTTATAGTCGTCGGTTGTCATTTATGATAGCCGGTAGTTTAGTTGATCCCAGGAGGCAATCCCAGGAGTCAATGCCGGTACTCAATGCCAAGAGGCAATCCACTCAATGTTGGTACTCAATGAAGTCAATGCCAGGTGTCAATCCAAGTTTTGATGCACCCAATGCTTAGCTTTATTTCAAATTGAATTGTTCTAGAGGTGCCCTATACCCTCGACCCTCGAACTATACCTCTTACTCGACCTCAAAATAAACCCTCTACGAAGGAACCTTATCCCTCGAACTCTTCCTAGACCTATTCGGAACCACAACTTCTACCCTCAACCCTTGACCTTGAACTCACTTACACCCTACAAAACAGGAGTTACTCCACTTGGTGGATGATGCGTTACTTACGATGCACCTTTTGAGGATCGTACAACATTCAGGACCCATCAAGCAACAGAAATTTCCATACATATGACCCATGTTGGAGAGATAAGGACTAGCCAGGAAGGTGAAGGTAATAACCCCTAATAGGATGCCCAAAGGGCATCGTCAGGCTGTAACGCAAGCCTTGCTAGGACTGCTTCATATCCCTCCCCTCCCCCCTCAAGCTTGGGTTGAAAGAAGAAAGTAAGTTTATTGTTTCTTGAATGTTATAAGTTATATCTTGTGTGGATTGGATAGGTAGCATTGCTTCTCAACTTGCTTGGTAGAATTCCCTACTCTCTTGCTAGGTAGACCTTCTTACTCTAGTTTGAATTTGGAGAATTCTAGTTTGGTTCTCCCTTTGTTAGATCTTTTAGATTAGCCAAACCATTAAAGGGTTTAGTAGTATGTGCTTGCCATCACTACTACTTCCTTGATTGTTTGCCTAAACCTTAAGCTCTCACCCGTGTTCTATTATCTGCCCCTCTCTCGCTATCTTCCCCGCTGTCAAAAAGATTCGTAGTTGTTCTGATTGCTTTAGAGTGTCCTAGCAGGCTATGTCCAGGATCAAGGAGGATTGGCCAAGTAAGTATACGGTTGAGCACAGCTCTCTCTTCTACGATTGGTTGGGCCAGAAAGTAGTCTAAGTAGGGATGATAGGACAGGAAAAGGTAGCAGATCCATTATTTGGAGAGAGTCTTTAGATCCATTTCCAGATCCATACACAAATTATCCAGTTGCAGATATACTTCCATTGCTGGGAGCATACCCTCCAATTAGATAGCCTGGCCTGGGGATCGAAACCCCGTGGGCATAAAAGCCAATAGAGGGCAGAGGGGTCGCGGGAGCAAAGAAATAATAGGTATAAACGGCGGGAATAACATCAGAGGAAGGAGCAAGAGTAGTAGGACCAGGACTTGGTTAAGTTTATCCAGCAGTGCAGTTCCAGTCCTAGTCATTGATTAATGAGTTCTAGATACAGATCAAAATGCAGTTCCGCGACAGTAGTAACAACAATAGTTTTCTTGGTTTCTATTAACTCATTTGACCCAGTGTCATATCCAATTTACCAAATTGAACTATCAATAGCTACGGAAACAACGAGAGCACCACCTTAGAGAGAAAAGATATCACCAGAAGCAAAGGTAGCAACATCGAAACACTGGTCAAATGAACCGTAAAGAAAAGATGCTCTGAAACTCTCAATCGTTCTATTTCGGGAATATATGCATCCTTTATTTCTTCCCCTAAAATCGCACTATTCTCAGACAGAATACGAAGATGTTACATTACGCACTAGCCTAGCGTGTTACTTATGAGCATGTCAAACCTACTCCACTTCGGTGCTCGCAATGAATATTCAGCCTTCCTATTGACTAGACCAGACTAGTGAGTGCTTCTAAACTAGGAACCAGTAGCGATCGAACCATCCAACAGAGCAATTTTAGAGGGTTTCCTTTGTTTATTCTCCGATATCTTCTCCGCATTTGCTACCTAAGGTAATAAGACCTTAAGTAGACATTAAGTAGCCAGTAGCCATTAAGTAAGTAGTCGTTAAGTACCTGAAGAAATAGGGAAAATAAGTATCCTATTGGTGGGGTTGTAATGAAGTCTCTCACTGGGAAAGAATCAATATAGTATCCTATTGGGAAAGAAAATCGGGTCTAGGGTCTAGGGTCGAGGGTGAAAGAGAGATTCATTCACTGGGGCTTGTCTCGTATTACTGTAACTGTCTCGTATGAAAGAATCGTATTAAAGAATCAAGGGCCGAGGGCTGATGGTCTAGAGGTTACTGATCCTGGGGCCCTTGACCCCCAGGGAAGGCCAAAATAATAGATCGATCTAACCCTTCCAAGTTGTTTGATAAAGCACGCTCCCACCCAACCACCAAATCAATCTACCAAGGTGAGGGTGAGCCAGCCGAACTCTCGACTAAAAGGAGAGGAACCCACTCTCCCAACCAAAGAAGGGACAGAGTCACTCCCTATTCATATGGTGAGGGATTTATCGCTCGACCGACAGAGGAGGTCGAGTGCCGCCACTGGCCCCAAAAGCCACCATCATGCTACAGCATGACTCGACCATCGCCATCAACTTGAAGAACCACCGGGAGAGGTCAATTTCTTGAAAATGAAGAAAGAGGCTATTTCGTCATGAGTTCGCATGAAAAGATAAAGCACATGGAGTTGAACCAGGATTTCCAATCCTGGCGGGGGTGGTGTCTTTCCATTGAGATGATGCCTTAATCGGCAGACCCTGCTGGGGTCTTTATAGGTGACTTAAGTCTAAGACTTAAGAAAGAGGAAATTACTGCCTCTTTGATCAAGCCTTGGCATACTCAGGTCTTGATCTCACCAAAGAATTTAGATCAAGAATATGAAGATTTTATTGGGTTTTTTCAAAGATCTGGATCTGCCTGGCTATCACTCGAATACCTATACTTATCGGAAACTACTATATGGGAACCTCTTTTAGAGACAAATGGCATATTCTACTATTTCCTACTTATCATGTTACAGGCCAACTAAGACGGAGGTTATTTTGGTTCGTCACCCTTTTCAGCCTTTTCTGGCGCCTCAAGGAGTTCCTTGGATGGCTTAATACTATGAAAATAAAGTTTAGCACTTTTGCTAAGTGAGAGCTTGTGCTTGATCACCAAGTTTCGAATACAGAACTCCTCAAAACTTATTCCCCAACACAAAGCATCGTGTATCTCAGATCTGGAAATTTCAGTGCAGAGCAGATTCAAGTTGAGGAACGACGGCTTTTTATGGAGGCTTATGGTATGCCACTGCTTCCGAATGAAGTCACTTAGAAGCGAATAGAATTCGTCATGAGTGAGAACTTCCTCCGATTTTAATCCAATTAGAAATTTGGGTCTATCTGGATACCCCGGAACTTTAGCACTTTCGGTGCTTTTAGCTATTATTAATATACAATATTTCCTGAAATATTTCATGATCCACAAAAGAATAGCTGATGGCTCTATTGGGGCCTCATAAACGATGATCTCCGTGAAAAAGCAGGGGGTTTTTGCCCCGCCCTTGCGCAAAGTATGCAAGAGTTGAGCTGTTGAAGAAACATTCATAACTGAATAACAGAGACCTATAGTATCCTTCCCCCCATATTGACCGCTTAATGCAATAAAAGAGGGTTTTGAGGATCCTATGAAGAAATTGGGGTGTAACATGATGGTGCTCTGTCGGTACCGCATAAAGGTGACAGGATTTGAACCTATGACTCTCTGTACCCACAGCAGATGTGCTGACTAGATGCGCCACACCCTTTTGAGAAAATAAATTCTGTCTGATACAACATTGAACCTACTTCACATCACTTTGATGGCATAGTCCCATCAATCGATCAATCACAAAGGACTGAAGCTTGTCCGTGATTCTAGTCATTCATTATATACGTAATTACGTAATGACTTGATAGCGGTAATTTTATATATGTCTGCCGAGCAGCCAATTCTACTTCATATTCGATTCGTGCAATTAGAAACGCTTTAGCATATCATGAATATATTATATATGTAATTACGTCATTGTCGCTCTTATTCTCTCTACGCGTCATTTTGACACTACTGGAAGAAGCAGGCACAATGCATATATTATATATGTAATTATGGGCTCTCATACTCATAATCGATCCCTAATCTTAGAATATCGTATACAAATATCTCTCTCAATATATATGTAATTACGCTTTATGTTCAATGCAAGGCTGCGCGTTCTTAATCAATATGGTCGAGCTTGTGTTAGCATCATGACTGGAAGAAATGCATAATTACATATATAATGAGATATATATTTGGATATTATGACCGGGCCTTTGGTAAAGTGGCTTTTCGCTCCTTGCTCTCCTTTTGTCGAGCAAGCCCCTACCGGTCCTTCCCGATTATAGGCCCGTAGGGATTTATTGCTCACCTTCCCTAAAAAGGTGAGGCCTGGAGGGACTCGACTGAGGTTACGAGGTCGAGGGACTCGGCCGAGGTTACGAGGTCGAGGAAGCACCCTCACCATATGAATAGTGAACCCCCTCATCATCGAAATAGTGAGTCGCCTTGTGTCGAGAGTTCGTTACCTCACCCTACTGGGCCTCTCCTTTTAGTCGAGCCCCCTACCGGGTCCTAACGGGTCCTCCGGGTGATGGCGGCCCTTAGGGTCAAGCCTGCTAATGCATCCTTACTTTAAGAAATGAAAGTAAGTAAATAAGTCTACTTCGTGATAGGAAAGCTTTTCCAGGCCCCATTCTCTTTTCTTTATCATATTCTCTTTTATTTCTCATTTTTTCAATATGGAAAGTATATTTCTCCCTATCCATTTGTTCCTAAATTATGAAATTAGATCCTAGAGTTGCAGAACTCACTACTCTATTAGAAAAGAGAATTACCAACTATTGCACCAGTCTACAAGTTGATGAGATCGGTCGAGTGGTATCAGTTGGAGATGGTATTGCACGTGTCTATGGATTGAATGAGATTCAAGCTGGGGAAATGGTCGAATTTGTCAGTGGTGTGAAAGGAATAGCGTTGAATCTTGAGAATGAGAATGTAGGTATCGTGGTATTTGGTAGTGATACCACCATCAAAGAAGGATATCTCGTCAAGCGCACTGGATCTATTGTGTCTGTTCCTGTGGGAAAGGCCATGTTAGGTCATGTGGTCGATGCGTTAGGAGTACCTATTGATGGTAAAGGGGATTTAAGCGAGCACTTATTTAGATGTGTCGAAGAAAAAGCCCCAGGTATTATTGAACGTAAATGTGTGCATGAACCTATGCAAACAGGGTTAAAATCGGTGGATAGCCTGGTCCCTATAGGCCGTGGTCAATGAGACCTGATAATCGGGGACCGACAAACTGGAAAAACCACTATAGCTATTGATATCATATTGAACCAGAAGCGAATGAACTCAAAGTCAAAGGCTGATAGTGAGAAATTGTATTGCGTCTATGTAGTGATTGGACATAAACGCTCGACCGTGGCACAATTGGTTCAAATTATATCGGAAGCAGATGCTTTGGAATATTCCATTGTCGTAGCCACCATTGCTTCAGATCCTGCTCCTCTGCAATTTTTGGCCCCATATTCTGGGTGTGCTATGGTAGAATATTTCCACGATAATGGAATGCATGCATTGATAATATATGATGATCTTAGTAAATAGGTGGTGGCATATCGAAAAATGTCATTATTGCTACGCCGACCACCAGGCCATGAGGCTTTCCCAAGGGATGTTTTCTATTTACATTCCTGTCTATTAGAAAGAGCTGCTAAACGATTGGACCAGACAGGTGTGGGTAGCTTGACCGCGTTACCCGTCATTGAAACACAAGATGGAGACGTGTCGGCCTATATCCCTACCAATGTTATCTCCATTACAGATGGACAGATCTGTCTGGAAACATAGCTATTCTATCACGGAATTAGACCTACTGTTAACTTAGGCTGATCTGTCAGTCGCGTCAGGTCTGTCGCTCAGTTGAAAGCTATGAAACAAGTATGTGGTAGTTTAAAACTAGAATTGGCACAATACCGTGAAGTGGCCGCCTTTGCTCAATTTGGGTCAGACCTTGATGCTGCTACTCAGGCACTATTAAATAGAGGTGCTAGGCTCAATGAAGTTATGAAACAACCGCAATATTCACCACTTCCTATTGAGAAACAAATTTTAGTTATTCATGCAGCCGTAAAAGGGTTTTGTGATCGAATGCCACTAGACAGAATTTCCCAATATGAGAGAGCCATTTTAAGTAGTATAGATCCTTAATTACTACAATCCATTCTAGAAAAAGGTGAGTTAACCCAAAAAATAGATATGGAACCGGATTCTTTTTTAAAAATCGTAACCCTCTGCTGAGCCGGAGTGACCAGACGAGCGAAGGAGCACATTTCATATTCTTTTAGCCGTAGCTGCCTTGCCTATAGAAGGGAAAAAAATTAGTGACCTGACCAGAAGCTAGCAAGAGAAGCCTTCACCCAGCCCCCACCCAAAACCAAAAGGTAGGGCAATTGAAATGCATAATTACATATATAATGAGATATATATTTGTATACGATATTGTTCGTACAAGCATTCAACCTTCCGCCTTCGTCACCAGCCATGCCAAGTCTAACACAAGCCAGATGCCTTGAACCTTCAGCCAACCTTCAGCCATAAGCCTAGCACGTACTTGAACCTGTGGCCCCAAAAGCCGCCATCATGCGTAAGCATGACTCGACCACTGCCATCAACTTGAAGAACTATAAGGCCGCCATCGACTCACTATTCATATGGTGAGGGAAAGGACTGATAGGTACTCACTATTCATATGGTGAGGGCCGTCATCGCCACTTCCTCCCTCGTGAGAGAGATCTTTGTACATGATATTATGAGATTAGGGATCGATTATGAGTATGAGAGCCCATAATTACATATATAATATATGTGCTGTGTATTCTTCTTCCAGTAGTTTCGAAATGACGGGTAGAGAGAATAAGAGGAACAATGACGTAATTACATATATAATATATGCATTCATTATATATGTGATTATGCATTCATTCGTTGCTCAATATTCCAAAACCTTCGCCACGGTCAAATGGCTAATCTCGTAGGGCCAAAGCATCAAACCTCCGCGTTATTGGGTGGGGGTGAGCCTGCCGAACTCTCGACTAAAGGCCGCCATTGACTCACTATTCATATGGTGGAATCCAGATGCCTTGAACCTTTCATCTTCAGCCTTCATCACAAGCCCCAAAAGAGAGTTGTTCCTGACACATATGAATGTGTGAGTCCCTCTCCTTTACTCGAGAGTTCGTTACCTCACCCTCTCGGTCCTCTCCCTCGGTACCTCGTTCGAGACCCTCTAGGCCTCACCATATGAATAGTGAGTCCCTCCGAGCCTCTCCTCACACGTTACCTTACCCTTAATTGACCACTATCTGGCATCAGCAACCTCCCTTCCCGAGGAACTATGTGTTAAGGGCATGATTCTTATCCTAAGGTGATTGTAAGTAATTATCACCATGGATCCATTTGAGGTACATGTTTTTCATATCATAAAGTAAGGTCGAGGTAGGTTGTTTCAAGGGGTATGTTTTCTTAGAGATCGAGGTCAAAGGCTATGGTTTCATCAAGGTATAGGGTTGAGTAAGAGGTTCGAGGTTCAATTTCTTTGGCTGGCTTGTAGGGTGGATATGTGGGGGTGGTTCTATATTAGGTTATAAACAATTGACTATCGGCTTGCCAGCTTGTGATTACACCTCCTGGGAATGATACTATCTTTGGATTAGCTCATTTGATTTGATTAGCAGATTAGCCTAGCGTATTAGATTAGCCGAGTGGATTAGACATACTGGGGATCCCAGGTAATGTGTACTGGGGAATGCTGGGAGAATGGGGAGACCGTGTATTGAACTGGGGGGAATGGCAAGTTGTTGACTAATGGGTACAAAAGCGTGGAATGAGTAGAGCTTAAATAAAGTGAATCATCAATGAAATAAGTTTCTTGCTTGCGAAGTGTCCCACCAACATACCCAGATCGAGTGTATTCGTTCCCATCCAGGGAATATGAGCTTCTCGCGCCTACCTCTACTACAGATAAAAACAAAATCTACTCCAACAAACAATAGGTGAGCTCAGTGCTTAAACCAAAACTTCTCCTAAAAGTCTTGACTCTGGCTCTCAAAAGAGAATAGATGCTATCTCGTACTAATCATGTTCCAAAGCCACCTTTGAACTCTTAAATTGACCATCTGTTTTCAATTTCTTCTTATCTCTATAATCCCAATAGGCCAGGCCACCTTTCATTATGAAAATGACCAATTACTTTATTTGAAACGGGCTACTACCCCACGCCTTGAGTAAGTTTCTATCGACCCTGCATTAGAGAGTTTCGAAAACATGTGCCTTGATGGTTATCTGCTTTGATGATAGCTAACCCTAATGATACGGACACAGATCTAATCACGACCATGGCCAAAAAGAGTTGTTCATGAAAGGCCAGAAGTAAGCTGACTTTTTATCTTAAGGAAAAAGACCTAGCTATGAAACGTTATTCTGTTAAGTTAGATTATCGTCGGAACTTAATCAATCCACCTAGATACATTTATCGTCCTCCAGTTTAGTAAGTATGATGAGAAGTATAATTCTATGTCTTATCTTAGAATGGAAGGATCATTAGATAATGGAAAATAAAAAAACTTTCTAGAACTTTTGTATTTGAGAAGATACAGACATAAGGAGTTGATCTATTATGCTCGAGCATACACTTATTCGAATTTGAGATTCTTTCTTCATTATCTATTGGTATTGATCTGGTAACGAGTTGGAACATGGTTAGAACACTTATGCATCGGCAATACTGCATGAGGTCAGTTTAGATCCAGTAGAAAGTTGGTGAGTAAAGGGGGACATCTTATCGATCTTTGTTATAGGCTATGGCATCCGCCGAAGCAGCTATTTCATCAGCTATTGACATCGTATCATATAATAAACTCATATTGATCATTTTCATTTTTTGAAATGGTGATAGAATATCATATATGATCTATATATTATGAATTGGTACATCTATTCTTATACAAAAAGATGATGTGTATGTCTCAGAAGATTCTATTTTCTATATGGCCAGAATCTCTTGAAATCTCTATCACAATCGATCAAAAACTCGATCAATTTAATTGGCTCTACACCTGACACTGAATCCCTGCCTAGAGAATCTGCTGTGAGGTCACTTTCCTTTGCAACGGGAGGATCAGGAACCGTTGGGTGGGAAGAGATCAACTGAAGGATGTGAAACGGATCGATCTCGATCTAGAGACATGGCCAGAGCCCAAATAAATGCCATGAGAGAGACCCTATCCCATGCAATCATGTAGGTAGTTTGACCTAGGAAAGGGGAAATGGGGAAGCCGCACCCCCCACTCTGTGCCAAGTCGAAGCCATTCATCTAAGCTGCTCACTGAAAGCCACGGCTCAATCGTACGCTATAGGATATTCTTACACTACTGCAGTAGCTGCCGTGAGTGAATTCGTGGTGACCATAGGCTAATCAAACCTCACAGGAAAAGGTATGTCCAGCTAATCTTGAGTAGTTCATGCGACCCGCGAGCGAAGCCATGAACAAAGTTAGGAACCTTAACTCATTCACCAAGGTTTAGATATTATATATATACATTATGGGACTCTCAATCAACAGGCTCCGGGACTGCATAAAGATCAAGTGGTTCAGGTACTGAGTCAAGGTAAACTTCAATCGCCTCACTGGTGGTTCAGGGTAAATGGGGTTAGCCGCAGAACCTAGGCTACTCGCTCTCTAGCTCGCTTTGCTACCGATGCTACTTTCTCGGCTCTTTCCTTTGCTGGTGAATCTGCTCGAACTCCAACCCAGGACTATACCGAATTTACCCGAACTGTGACCGGTGTCTCCGCCCTAGCTCTTGGCTATGCATCTCAATCTCGATATGGCAGAAAATGCTATTAGTTGGTTCTAGAGAAACCATCAAAGGAATAAGTAGTGGATAAACCTTGATTCATGATATTAAGTGGTGCAGCTCCGGATCAGCTATCGAGGGAGGATACCTTGTCTGCGGGATTCACCCAGTAACCAACTAGATCCCCTTCCTCTAGTATAGTGGGCTTTCCCTCCCTTATTTTATGCTATTAGGATAGAACAATTATAGAGCATTTCTCTAGGGAGTTTATGGTGTGGGAAGACCCTGATAAAATGCTATGTGGATAGGACAACTCTAGAGAAGCTATCTAGTAAATAAGAAAGGAAATATCCCCAATTCCAGCTATTTTTATGAGGGAATGAGAGAGCAGTTCTCTAGGGAGAACCGTTGGGATATGAGGAATATGAAGGGATATGAAGGGGCTAGGTAGGTGCCATTCAAGCAGGTAAGGTAGGTAGTAGTTTCTTTAGGCAGGTCAGGTAGTGTCGGCATTAGGTGGTGGTAGCACCCATTCCCCAGAATAAACCATTTCAAGTTTCTGCTAGACCATGAGAGAAATAAGGACCACATAACTGGTCGAAGAGGAAGAGAAGGATAAGGGCCCCATCGATCCACCGAGTGAGACACAACATTCACCTCAAGCCCAAGTTCCCACCTACCTGTGATCGATTTATATGCCTGCCTGAGATCTGATCGATACCTTCTCTCAAACTGCCTGCCTTCACCTTCCTGCCTTGCCTACTCCCTATCGGGAACGTGGTGGGACAGAGCCGACCTGATACCACCCCTTACTGCTGATCGAGACCTTTCCGACTTACTTATTTTATATCTTGATTGTTTGAACACCCCTCCAACTTACCATTGAAAGTTCTTTCCCCGATCCACATGTGATAGGTTATTTCCTTCCCCGATGACAGGAAAGTGCCCTCCGGGTCCTTCTTTCCCTCACCCTTCAAACCAGTGCAACATATATAATGATATTTGGTGATTTCACTTGCCCATAGAAGCTCAGTCTGCCAAATACAAGGTAAGGTTATCACTGTCAAGATTCAAGGGAAGAAATCAATCTCTCAAAATTGCATAATGACATATATAATATATGCATTATCTGCTAAAGCGTAATTACCTATCTCATTTAGGCAGGGATATCGTCATGATGCGTAAGCAGGCTCAACCATAAGGGAGAGGCCCAGAGGGACTCACTATTCATATGGTGAGGAATTCGATCATGACCGTAATGACATATAGAATGAAGCTCAATCGCTCGGAATAGAGAATATTTTTCTCTCAAAAAGATCTCTTCCTAAATATCCTACCCAGGTGTCATGCTATGGAACGAATGAGCGACAATGAAGTAATTACGTATATAAAGAATGCATTGTGTCTGCTCGATAAAGCGTCGAAATGACGCGTAGAGATCATAAGAGTGACAATGACTTAATTACATATATAATGATACGCAGAATTACCGCGCTCCTTAATAGGTCCTGGGAAACCCTTATTTCTAAGGTAAGGGTACTTTTATTTCTTCCCCTCAAGGAGCTCAGGCTTTTAGGGGAAGAAATATAGGACCTATGCCAGTCTTATCTGACTTGCCTACGTTGGGCAACCCAGCCAGTAAAATCCTGGGAAACCCCCAGTACCAACTTACTTCCTGACCGGGTTGACCTTTCAGGACCTTACCCGCCCAGATTGGTTGGTTGGATTGAAGGATCTAGTCAAATGCTAACTGTTAGCCTGGGTGAGGGTGATTATTTCCGAAGTTTCTCTCCCCCTCTAAGAACCACCCTCACCTGCTTAAGAGGAAGAGACACTGACTGGTGGGGGGGCCCAATAAGCCGCCGCCCCGCTCCTCGGGGCCGACCCCTCTCTGATAAGGAATGAAACGAAATAATAATAATTCTACAACAAATTTGGTTTGATGGTCGTTCCCCACTAACCACAAGGATATAGGGACTCCACATTCAATCTTTGGTGCCATTGCTGGAGTAATGGGCACATGCTTCTCAGTACCAATTCGTATGGAATTAGCACAACCTGGCGATCAAATTATTGGTGGGAATCATCAACCTCATAATGTGTCAATAACGGCTCACACTTCTCCAATGATCCCTTTTATGGTTATGCCGGCGGTGATAGGTGGATCTGGTAATTGGTCCGTTCCGATTCCTATAGGTGCACCTGACATGGCATTTCCACGATTGAATAATATTCCATCCCGGTTGTTGCCACCTTCGTTGTTGCTCCCATTAAGCCCAACCTCAGTAGAAGTGGGTAGCAGCACTGGGTGGATGGTCTATCCGCCCCTAAGTGGTATTACCAGTCATTCCGGAGGAGCTATTGATCCAGTGATTTCTAGTCCTCATCTATCAGGTGTTTCATCCATTTCAGGTTCTATCAATCTCATAACTACTATCCCCAACATGAGTGGGCCTGGAATGACTATGCATAGATCACCCTTATTTGTGCGGTCCGTTCCAGTGACAGCATTCCTACTCTTATCATCACTTCTGGTACCGGCAGGGGCAATTACCATGTTATCAACTAATCGAAGCTTTAATACAACCTTTTTCGATCCTGCTGGAGGGGGAGACCTGATATTATACCAGCATCTCTTTCGGTTCTCTGGTCATCCAGAGGTGTATATTCCCATTTTGCCTGGATTCGGTATCATTAGTCATATCGTATCGAATTTTTCAGGAAAACCGGTATTCGGGTATCCAGGCATGGTTTATGCCATGATCAGTATTGGTGTTCCTGGATTTCCTGTTCGGGCTCATCATATTTTTACTGTGGGCTCAGATGTTGATACGTGTGCTCACTCTAACGCAGCTACCATGATCATAGTTGTCCCCACTGGAATCAAAATCTTTAGTTGTATCGCTACCATGTGGGAAGGTTCAATACGATACAAAACAACCATGTTACTTGCTACAGGGTCCATCTTTCCATCCACCATAGGAGGACTCACTGGAATAGTCTTGGTAAATCCTGGGCTAGACATTGCTCTGCATGATACTCATTATGTGGTTGCACATTCCCATTATGTACTTCTATGGGAGCCGTTTCTGCTTCATCTGTAGGATTTCACTTCCAAGTGGGTAAAATCCCTGATCGAACATACCCTGACACTTTAGGTCAAATCCATCTTCGGATCACTCTTTACGGGGTGAATTCGACCTTCTTTCCCATGCATTTCTTGGGGCTTTCGAGTATGCCACGTCGCATTCCCGATTATCTAGATGCTTACGCTATATGGAATTCCCTTAGCAGTTTCGGCCCTTATGTATCTGTAGTTGGGATTTTTCATTTCTTCGTGGTCGTAACAATCACTTTAGGTGGTGGAAAAAAAAAAAGATGTGTTCCAAGTCCCCGGGCTATTGAGCATAATCCAACCACACTGGAATGGATGGTATAAAGTCCTCCAGCTCTTCATACTCCTGAAGAACTTCCAGCTATCAAGGAGACCTTGTGATAAGCGAAGAAACGGTCGCCGGTTGCTACTAATAACCTAACAGAACTTTTCTGCGGGGAATCAAACAAAAAACAAAAAAAGAACTCTATTTTTTTGTTAACTCTGATTGCCTGGGAATGCCTTTCATACAGGCTTCAACCCTACCCTAGTTTCATTCTTAAACCTATAGGGTCGGTAAGGTGTGCATTAACCCACCCGTAGGGCCACCATAAAGGAGCTGCTCGCCGAGGACAAATATCCCTGACTTCAACTGGTTTCCAGCTTCCTTCAACCCATATCCTCTTTAAGAAGGTGAGGGTAGGTTTAGTTTTCATTCCTACTTATGTTCAAATAAATTTGAAACAAAGAGGATTGAATGAATGAGTGAATGAATGAGGTGAAGCACACACCACTGAACGATATAGAAGATCAAATTGGTGCATTTTGGCTATTGAATCACGGGGCATAATTCTCTATTAAAGACCACTAGCCACTTTTCATGCTCTTTTGTATCTCCCAACATCCCGACTGACGTGCACCCATACCCACTGTCTCATTTCGCATTCGACCCAACCGTTTCATCAAAAAATTGATCTGGTTTTGACAGCTTATCACCTTTATTGAGATAGAAAGGGGAAGGAATTACTTAGCAATCTCATTAGGGAAACCACTCTTGTGCCGAAGGAGAGCTGGCCTAAAGTGAGAAAGGTGTCCACTGAGGTGACAGTGGGTGGAACCTCTAAGTTTCCCTAAGCTTGCTACTTTATTGGACTTGAATTATCTCACAAGTGCAGGTTTGGAAAGAAATAGGTCAAATCACATAGCTCATGCAAACTTACAGTGCAATTCAACATTTATAGCCAAAGTTTGGCTAAATACCGAAATACACATTTGCACTTGAGACGAGGTATCGTCGTTCTCATGATGGTGCCCAGAAAGAAAAACACACTTTGGGTTGGTAAAAAACTAAGCAAGATGTGATAAGCATGACTAGACCTATGATGATAGGAATATGAACCAAGCCTATGGGAATGGCCTCATATGAGTCAAAAGCCTTGCATGTACCATGGGTGACTTGGATATCATCATTTGTATAATGCATATGAACCAAGGCATCATATGAAATCACATTAACACTAGACCCATAATCGACAAGAACCTACTTAACATAGCATGGGCCCATAGTACAATATAAACACAATATGTGATAAGCATGACTAGACCTATGATGATATGAATATGAACCAAGCCTATGGGAATGGCCTCATATGAGTCAAAAGCCTTGCATGTACCATGGGTGACTTGGATATCATCATTTGTATAATGCATATGAACCAAGGCATCATATGAAATCACATTAACCCTAGACCCATAATCGACAAGAACCTACTTAACATAGCATGGGCCCATAGTACAATATAAACACAATATGGAATCATGGATGACATATAGTTCATAGTATTAGGACAAGTATATGGTGTCAAATGCATAGTGTTTGCACCCTAATGGCATTACTGGTAGTAGCTTAGTGTGCTTAGGTGAAAGATGTGATGAAGTCTCAGGTGTGACACTGTATACACAGTGATCTTGTGAGGAATCCTAGGAAGAAGTGTTGGAAGCATGCATGGCAGGTGGATGGTACATGGCTTGGCTAAGGGTGTTGTGCAAGGATGGGCATAGGTAGAGAAGGTCCATGACAGATATGTTGGCCTTTAGCTTAGCCAAGTCAGCAACAATGGAATGCAACTGTGTGAGAGGTTTAGGTGGCCTTCCTATGAGTCATATTGGTTAAGAAGGACCAAGCTACATAGGTGACACAGGCTATGGAGAAAGCAGAGTAGGAGGGACAAGCGGGTTAGGCTATGGTGGACAACTTACCCTAGTGTAAGTAGTAATGTAAATGTAAACTAGTGTGACCTTCTTCACAAACCCTACTATAAAGTGAGCTCTAGGTGTAGAAGCACTCTTGCTGGATGCCACAATGGTGGGGGGAGAAGAGGATGTGAGAACAAATGAAGATATAGATGGCTTACTAGTAGGTGGTGTAGTAGGAGGGCTAGAGGATGATGGCTAGCCGTGTTGTTCAAAAGGGTTCTAGTAGATGCCTAGCTGAGTGTTCTTAGGATGTCAAATATCTTTACGCTCTTGATCAGGGGTTTGTTGCTTGCATTGGGTAGGATAGTAAGCCATGCACTACTCTAGGATATGTCCAAAAACCTAGTGGTACTCATAAAATTTGTATGGGTTCAGTTTAGGATGAGCATAGGGATATCATTAGTAGTCCTGCTATAGAGAAAAAGAAGTATAAAGAGGTGTAGTAGCAGTAGCGGAAGCAGTAGCTACAGTGAGAGGTGTCAGAGGATGCTAATCTTGATGACATTATATAATCCTAATGGGTATCTATGCAAGAGGCTGAGCTGGTGGTTACACTAGCGAAGCAAGCAACTGTGTAGCTAGAGAAGTCGCACCTATATACGATAACTTGATGACATCATCTCCCATAGTGTTATGCTCATGGTCATGATCTCTTCATAGCCTGGGAGGCTCCACTATGACACTAAATTTTACAGGAGGAATGTCATGGTCATATTTGAAAAGGTTGTGCCTAACATAATAAGCCTATAGAGCCAAAACCTTTCCTATCACATCCTTGAGGGATGTTGGACAGTTCTGATCACACTATAGTTTCAGGTCGCTATGCAAGGCCGTTGCGACAAAGTTCATCATATAATCACTTTATATCACAGTGAGACAAAGTGCGTTAGAAGCATTGTATCAAATGGTTTACCATTTCATACTTGCCCTAGAAAAGATGTGTAAACAATACAACTTAAGAGGTGTAATCATAACGCTGGGGGAACATGGTAAGAAACTAGTCGCATAGCTGGTCAAAGGACTCTATTCTATACTTAAGTAAGTGTTAGTGCCACTTGAAAGTGACACAAGTTAGTGAGTGGAGGAAGAGATTGACCACCACTCTAAGGTAATCACTAAGCTCCTAACTTATGTTTATGGACTTAGCTAAGTGTGCCTTAGCATCCCTGGTCTCGTCATACATGGGTCAAGTAGGGATCAAGTGGGGAAGGATGATGGCCTGTCCACTACAACACCTGCATATTATGATACATCACAGGAGCCTTCCACAACTTCATCATTAGCTCCTTCATACACTGGTTTCCTTCACTGGGTCAATAGGAATTAGAATTGGTACTCCTCCATCCACTTAGTACACTGAATCCACTCCTCGTTATGGATTTGGTGCTTATGAAGGGCAGTAGGGGATAAACTAGTGGATAATACACTGAAACAACTGAGGAACCCATTACATATTATTATGACACAGGATTAACCCATGCTTAAATGTCGGCTTATTACCTCTTAGCTACTACTTATGCTCCTTCAGCTACTGGTGTTATGCGTCAACAATAGGGATGGAGTCACTCACTCATTCATATGGGTGAGGGGCTCTTACTTATTGGTATAGGTAAAGCTCACCAAATCGATCCACTCTCTTTGTTTAATGTGATACCAGTACTAATGGGGATGAAACCACTCCTTCATCAAAAC
This sequence comes from Pinus albicaulis, assembly GCA_034641835.2. Taxonomy (NCBI): domain Eukaryota; kingdom Viridiplantae; phylum Streptophyta; class Pinopsida; order Pinales; family Pinaceae; genus Pinus; species Pinus albicaulis. The sequence goes on along the minus strand of CM076574.1, from coordinate 129,790,810 downwards.
CAACTGATGTTCCTACTAGTCATACTAGTAGTGCTTACGAACCATATACTACTTATGGTGGGTATGCAGCTACTTCTTGCAACACTGGTACTTTCAGCTACTTACAAAGCACAATACACCACCCATTCATAAGCTTAGTCAACAATAGAATAAGACACAAATGCTACTACTGGTACTAGTTCATTTAGTGTAGCCGATATTGCGCATGATTCCTATGCCGGATTAAACACTCACTATGATGCTGGTTGGCAATAATGGGTCATACATTGAAGACAGAGAAACGAACTCCTTTCAAACTAAAACCACCTATTACACGGCTCCTACCTAGACTCTTCTTATCGGGACATAGCTTCAAATACGAGGAGGTAGGCATCTTATTATTCATTACCTCGCAGCTGGAGGAATATGATTTACTCAACCTACAACTACAGGGATCACCCACAGTGTTAGAGCGGCTGCAATCAGATAACCTTGTAATACTACTATGTACCATACAACTAGGAACCACATCAGACAGAGTAGCAGAGACATAGGGATCACACCTAGTTTTTGACCTAGGAGCGAACGATAGGCCAAGGAGAAGCAAAAGGGAAGAGATAGAGCAGACAAGGGATGGACGCCAGACTATAGGAAGCAGCAGAGAGAGGTAGATAGGATCACCATTCCATGGGATCGGACACTAACTTGGGGAGGGATATAGCTTTTAGATGAGCACTCTCCGGGGTGAGCTGGGAGAGCACTCAACCTCCCTCTTTCAAACTTGAAGCGATTAAGGGTTTAGTTCTTATCTAAGCCATCGTCATATTATGTATATAATATCGGTTCAGCAGGTTCAATGCCGTAGGGAGAAGAGGTTCAGTGGGATCGATCTTAAGAAATTTGCATCTCATATTACGTATATAATATTGGTGAAATGCCTACTAGAAAGAATCACGATAGTTCACCGTTGCTTTACGTTATATTGAATGGACCTTTCTTCTCTTATAAACATAATAAGAACGGGCAATGTCTGGTGACGAGAAGTAGAGAGATGTGCCAGAGATAGAACCTTTCTTGGAGGCCCATGGATAACATGCATATTCCATCAATGAAAATGACCAGGATGGGAAGAGTGTTGATGCAACCTAATACTATTACTCCAGCCATTTCGATCAGGCAAGCTTTCTATTCTTTCGGTAGAGGGTACTTTCACGCTATCAGTCATTAAAACCACTTGGGCCTAGGTGAGACTTATTTCACTGTCCCCTTTTCATTTCATAAAGGTCCCTTGCCTTATCCCAACCATCGCCTCTTTCCGGGTTGTTATTCCGCTATTCCTTTCCCCTTCCTTCGGGCGGGGCCTTGCCATGGTCAGTGAATGATTCAGAAGGTTGGAAGATATGGCTGGTATGTTGTTTCTCTTTTCAATAAGAATATTCCTACTTGAAATAATTTCCAGTGATCAACCCATAGATAGTGACTCTGAAAAGTGAAGGAATGAGGGGAAACCGCCCGCCAGTTCCCAAAAGGTTTTGCCGTGAAATAAGAATTTGAACTAAATATTCCAGTTGTAGTTGTCCTGACTTCAATAAGAAGTTGGGGTCAAACCCAATCCCAGAGACCGGGGGAAAAAAGAAGAGGAACTTTAGTTGCTCGACCATAAGGTCCGGCAGGGTGAGGTAACGTGTGAGGAGAGGCCCAGATTGCATGCATGGATTGATTGATGGAGGGAGGACCTAGGAAAAAAGTAGGAAGACTGTCAATTGGATAGCTACCCATCATTGGATCGTTGGAACTTCTTGGTGGATTGAGTCAATATAGCTAGAATATCTTGGAAGGAATAACCTTAAATGCATGAAATCAGCGAGTTGCCTACAGACAGACAAAATTGAGTTCGCTATGCCCAAAATGAACCATCCGCCTTTGTAACCCCCAAACCACCATCTTTTATTTATAAAAATAAATTGGAGATATCCAAAAATAAAGTATCAGGCAAATAATTTGAAAGCCATCTTTCTTTCGTACATTTACTCATGGACTACTCATCACATATTGCAGTAGCTGCTACTCTAGTTATATGATGCATGTACCCAGCTTTGTTGCGATGTTGCTACGTCGCACCTGGTCTTGCTATATAACATTGTTGCTACTCCAGTTCTACCATGAGTCGCTTCCGTTACAATGCAACTACTGCAACTCCCTGTTTCCAGTGATCTTAATACCGGGGGTATAGACCAGATGATGCCCTTACTTAATAAGACCCTTATGGCTTGAACAAGGCTTTCTATCTGGCCTTGACTAGTGAGTCTGTCTCCTGTCCAGACTTACATACACATACATACTATCTATCCATACATTCTTATATCCCCATCCATGGTCCAGCAACCGAAGAGAGCTCATGTTGGCTACTGTCTTAAAAAGAAGAATTAATAAATAAATTTCCAGTATGAACCGGAGGTTATACCTCCCACTCTCTTCACCTTCCGCGACCATCATTCCCGTGAGGTGGAGAATCGAATGCTAGTACCGTCACCTACTACTCCTGTACTCAAGACCTCCACGCCAATTACCTCATACCACCAAGTTCCAGATGTTTCTCGGCTCAAGACCTCCTCGCCGACAACCGCCACCTAGAACCCTATTGCTTTCTATCTCCAGCAGTGTGTTGGTTGACCCGCCTGTCACGTGCCCAGGGCTAGGCTACCCTACATAAATATAGGGCCTTCGGGACTAAAGAGCTTTCTTTTATTGTGATGCTATGTTATTTTGAGCATAAAAGACTGCCCTTTCGAATGCTTCTTTGGCACATTTTTTATATATGTAATAACACTAGATTCGGCACCCCAATCAATTAGGTAACTTCACGGTCGAAGGTTTCAAGCTCCGTTGCCAAGTAGTATACTTACTAAGGTGACTAACTCTAAGACGGATGGTACATCGAAGTGAACCAATCACTGAAACGATCATCTTAAATCGGCGATCATTTTCCTTGGAATTCGGGGTGAAATTGCTATAACTGTTATTATATGATGCATTCTTCGCGCTTCAATCGTGAAAACTTGATCACTCCGAAAGTTTCTTCAACTGGATCAAGATCACACTATAACTAGCTGCCTGTCCTACCAGAAATTGAAAGCAACGGCTTCATCTGATTGTGGTAAATTCCTCTCTATTAACCCGACCCTTAGAAGGTGGTAAATTGACTAACAAAAGTGGGTGTCTAAAGATGATAGATAGTGTGGGTAAATTCAGGAACCAAAGGTGGCATGGGTAGAGCCAACAACAGATCCAAACGAATACAACCTTACATGCCTTAAATCTGCTCTTTACGGGGCATGTCTCGCTTCTTCAGGGGCAGGTCCATCTCTTCCGGCTAACCTAACTGACTAACCTGACACTCACTCACTGACTGGGCGCGTGTTATCAATAAAAGGTAACAAATATATAACTGCCTCATTCATGTGCACGTCGAACTTTTCACGGTGTCTCTAGAACGGGTAATGCACAAGGAGAACCGCGACCTCCTGGGCATGGGGGGGATGGAAACAGGTTTCACACTTATAATTAATTCCTTCCTGTGCCTGTTTAACTGACTTCATTTGGATGGAGAGGGTAGGCAGGCAAGGGGGTATTAAGGAAGGTGTTCGGTCATAGGTAGGGCATAGGTTCCAAGCAAAATGCAATTATTCTGAAAGTCAATGTCACTTTTAAAATAAAGAAACCAACTGCTCTCATTCGTTGCACAAGGTACCTTTTTGGGGTATGGGGTCCTTCCATCTCTATCTCAGGTATGGATTTACATATGCGCCGAACACGAGAAGAACCACGGCTCTATTTTAGTTATTCGTATGGAGCGGTGGATCGGGGGGAATCTGGATGGAACACTAAGGGAGAACTGAAACGATAAGGCAAGAATGGTTCGGGAAAGAACATGGGAAGGAAAGACGTGAGAGATAATTAAACTTCTCCTTCCCACTGCTACTTCTTGGACTTTCACCCCAACTTTGACCCTAATTAATATCCACCTCCATCTCGTAGTTAAGATCCCCTTTTTGTCCCGGGTAGGTGAACAATAACTATTTGGATGGACCTGGTGTGTGAGGTCGGTACGTCAGGTCGGTGGGTGAGGGTGTGAGGGCAAGAAGAACTATGATGGATGGACCAGGTGTGTGAGAGTGGTAGGTGAGGGCTTGAATCACTATCTTTCTGGATCGGAAAGGGATTCGAAGGCTCACTATCGGTCGATTGGAATGAGGATCGGGACCAAAACCTTCATGACTGTTATCCAAAAAAATTTCCCTCACTGCAGCTGAGTAGGTATAGAGAATGACCATCACCTCCTGCACGTATAAGCCTGCCCCTAAAGGGCTTGGCGAACCAAATGCAGAGAATGAGGAGATGCCCAGACTTGGTTTTCACATTGTTGAACATCACATCGACACATGGCCCGATGCCTCTCTTCACCACTAATATTTATTTTTCTATCTATCTCATCGATAGAACTATCTAATATCTATAGGATCTAATGGATGGTTCTGAAAGGTAGGTAAGTCAATTCTTCGGGTCCTACGCCGGCGAAAGGTAAGGCAAGGTTATGCATAGTGAATGCCTATGGGTAATGCCTATGAACGGTGAATGCCTATGAATGGAGAATGTGGATACAGGTAGATACAGGCTATGATAATGCGGAAACAGGCAGATGCTTTGCCCTCATGAATATACCACTCGAATCACTCGAATAGACCACCTAACTGCTTAGGTCAAACAATGTTTTCTTCTGTGATGAAATGAAATCACTTGTCCGCATCAGGAAAGGGTCAAGCGAGCTTATGGTGGGCTAATAGGGCCTAAACCCAACCTCCATAGGCTTACCTGACCTCCTAAGGGTTGGAGGGCTAATGGGGCTCATAGAAGGCTTATGGTGGGGCTGTGATGCCACCTGACCTTTGCGGCAGCCTGGCGACTTGCTATTGGCTTTTCATCAATAGGCTTAGGCAGAAAATGGCATCTGAGACCAATTCAATGATTGACCAATAGGACCAATCTAATCCCAAAGCCAATCCTCAGGTAGAGCTGATATAGAGCTTATATAGGGCAGGGATTAAATGGTAGGTTTGGGTTGTGCCAGTTAACTGACTGAACGTAGTAACATGTTAAACCAGGATAGAACGCCATGAAACCATCAACTGATTCATCACTTGTTGTGCCTTTCCTAACTGACTTGCTTTAAGTGCCTTGCCTGCCTGATAGAACGCCATGAGACTGTCACGGGTGAATCGTAGTAGGGAAACAAACCATCTTTTGAATCAACGTATAGCCTGAGACAACTTCATAAAGCATGCCACAACATGCTCATATAATAACCATACTCGAATGCGAATCGATAGATCAACCAACCGATCTTGAGAGCCTGCTGCCTACGAATGAATGAGTGAACAAATAAGCCAGCAAGCTTTACGTCCCTTTGCTTGGTCCAGCTGTGGGTTCCCTTCCCTCAATCAATGGTCGAAGGTTTCAAGCTCCATAGCCAAGTAGTATAAGAATGAAAACTCGCCGTAGGAAGAATTTTTGCGGCGTGTTCGGCCCCATAGGTGGGATGTCGTAGTCTAGCATGCTCGTAAGTAAGGTGTGACACCTAACCTGGTATGCATGTTCATGACGCTTCATTATATACGTAATTACACGATCGAATAATTGATCAAATAATTGATCTCAAATTGGCCAACTTTGAGTAGAGTGGCCAAGTAGAGAACCAAATATAAAGTTATTTTATTACTGTCCTAAACATCCACTTCTCCGACCAAGGACTTTCCCTAGGTAGCTCCGATCACTGTGCATTTTCAGATGGGAATTTATCTTCAATCCTTGCCTTTGGTTTAACTATCTGGATGAGGGAGGGATGATAACAAGAGTGACTAGGTTAGACTCCTTAAATACTGGCTCTAGCCCTTCCCTGAATACTCTTTACATATGATTATCAAATTGAAATTTACGTATGTGACAGGCTATTGTCAATCTTTCTTGGGATGGTATCACTATACCGCTCCAGCCCAGATGAGGCATGGAGATACTTGTCACAGAGCAATTTATTTATCGAGGGAATAGATAGCATAGATTGTTACAAGGCGAGTACCGCCAAGATGAAATTGATTTCTTTGAGCAATCAATGTGCTTGATGAGCTCGATCGAGGAGGGTTATCATAACTTACCACGCTTAAGGAATAATAAAGAAAGGTACGGACTTTCACTGAACTAAAAAAGCAAGGCTCAGTGACCATACATATATAGCCATTGAGCACTGCTCGAGCACTGATGTATGATGTGGTGGTATTCCGGTTTGAGCCCAATTGGTTTGGTGGATCATGTGGTTGGAGCCCAGAACAAAAGAAATAAGGTTAGTTCTTTAGATAGCAAAGGGAAGGCTTATGTCACTATAGATCTACGTTAGATTCTCATTGGAAGAGAAGGCCAAATACTGGCACTGATTCGAGAAATGGATAACCAAATACTGATACGAGAGAATGAATGATACCACTCAAATCCAATCAAAGGTTATACCTATCGGAAGCCTTCCCCCCTATAGTATAGTAGCTAAAACCCCCCATCTATACAAATAAAATAGGTGTAGCAGCATCTGTGACTGTGTCTTTTTGGGTATCGGGTTATGGATGCACTTTCAAGTTACTCATCTGGCTGGCACTGAACTCATTTGGTGGGGGGGAACAAGAAAGAATGGAATAACAAAGAAAGCATCTCAGCCTTCCCCTTATGTCATGGGAGCAATTCTTCCTCTCCATTATTAAGGAACGAGCCTACTAGTGCATCCTAACCCCTTCTCTAGACAAGTTCTCGTACAAGGTAAAGGTAAAATAAATCCCACTTTGTTACAGATAAATGCACTTTATCGCATGTAACTCCAAATCAACGATTCCCTTATATGAGCTCTTATCCTAAGTTTCTTTCTACATACCTTTGATTTTTCCTAACTGCACTGCGTAATTACATAGGTAATATTTAAGGATGAACGAACCAACCCACCATTCACGATGAAACCCACAATATACCATTCATGAAGACACTCATATGGATGTTGGGGCTTTCTATTAAGATCAAATTAGCAACCCACAGATTCTCTAGTTTGCTTATTCCCCTTAGGGATTAGTGTGGATGGACATGGATGAAATATTTGTTCTTCTTATTCATTATATCTGTCGTTTCTAGCAATCAATCCTCCCTCTTACCACCAAAATACCTACCTATTAGAATGAATTTCTCCTTCACCAATCACTCCAAACACTTCGCCTAAGAAAGGTCTGTCCCGATTTTGATCCTGCGACCACTTAACAAACTTGGTTGATGAACATGGTTTATGCGCTTGTAGCAGCTTGTCGAGCATCTTAAAAACTAACACCATCCAATCCATTTCAAATGGGATTTTTACCATGGACGCATGAGAAATCCAACCCGATTCCCTTGTCCTTTTCCCATTCTCACTTTTGTCTATAGGTTGGTAATAGGGAGCACTCTTACCCGTCCGTATTTTACCATTCATTTATTATCAAATTGCTTGTATTGTAGCACGATGCGCTGCTCTAATGGCTATGAGATACGAACAACTCCACAACTTCTGGTTCCATATCTTCCAATGAGATTTGCACTTACTTTTACACCTAATATTCCATAACGAGTCTATGAAGCATGATCAATTTTATTTTATGGCGCATTACTCCCTGCATTGCATTCAGTTCTAGTTATTTCTGCACCTTTCTCAACCTGGACAACACAAATATGGATCCCCTTCACCCCTTTGGGAATTACTAATGGAATATCCCGACCTCACTATTTAAGTTCTATTCTTTCAATCGTTATTTTAAAAGGTAGTGCCAATTTAGATAAATGGAGCCTTCGGTGTTTGAGGCCCTTCCAGTGTGATTTCGAACTAGCACATAGTATTTCGAGAACGATTCTTTATAGTATCTTCTTTTCGGTGGCAGTAATTATTTTGATAGCAGCACGCCTAACCCATCAAATATAGGTTTTTCTTATCCATATGATGTATAGCACCTTCCCCTTCGGTCTACCCGAGAATAAGCCCGGTAATCCAGTAGAGTGGTATGGAACGACTTATAGTGGTACACAACTATCTGAGTACGGGATTGGGGGAATCATAAGACACTCTTTTCTTAATACCCAAAGTATTTCATGGTTGGAGCACATCTATGGATTAGTTTCAGTGCTTGAATAATTGTTGGCACCCGATGCTCGATTGATTCCGATCAAAATGACTTGCAATGACTGCTGTAACGATGGGAAAGCAAGCGATCTTTACCATTCAGTCTGGTTAGGCTGTACCTCGATAGGGGGAATGCTTTCCACTCCAATCAGTTTTTTGGTTAATCATACCTCGGAACAATGGATATATTATGCGATGGCACTCCAATAATACTTGCTTGGTGAAACTTGAATATTGGAAAGAGAAAGAAATGTAACGAAGAATTTCTCGATATGGTTTTCGGGCAGGTTATGATTTGAGTCGCATTCGAAATAAGCGTCATTTTTATACGATATTATGCATCGAAAATTCACTTAATTATGTATTAATTGGAAATTGCTGACTTACTGATAGAATAGGTCCTTTGAGGGAAAGAAATCAATGGATTAGTGACCCTTCAAAGAGTGGATGAAGCGAGTAACTATTTCCTATGCCGAGGATAGAGAGATTTTGATTCGTTCGGTAGTGTTTCATTTCCCCTCTCCTATTGGAGAGTTCAACAGGCTCACCCTTGGCGAAGGTTTTGGACATTCTCCCTACGAGATTGGCCATTTTCCCTTGGCGGAGGTTTGGAATATTGAGCAACGCGAGTCATTCATGCATAATTACATATATAATAATAGCATGCATTCTTATTATAAAACCGAATCTAGTGATATGACGACGTATCTAATTAATTACAGGAATAAAAGTGGTGGGATTTCAAGAATACAGCTATTCTATCTCAAATGGTGGGGCTTCTGTCAGAGAGGATAAATGGATCGATGCATAGGTTTGAAAAGGCGGGCACCAGGTCCCCCATAATCGAGACATATCTGACTAACGAATCTAGGCACATAGACAGGGAAAATAGTTTCCATCCCATCCAATCCCATCCCAACGGTGGCAACAACGACAGCGGTGAAAGGGAACAAGGTGAAGAAGGGAACATAGAAAACAGTGAAGGTAACTTACCATATCCCTAATGCTCTATATCTCACAGCTACACATACATAGATAGCAGCTTATCCTCATACCCTATAATCTACGATAGCAAGGGAACAACAGAAGGTAGAATAGATAGATACTACTACCATTAAGCTGGAGAGGATATGGCCTCAAGCGAAGAGATGATGGATGATAAAAGATCATCATTGAAGGCTGATCCAATAAATAATGATTCAAGGAACGTAGCGATCCAAAAATTCTGAAATGAGAATGTCCGATGGAAGGAAGGAGGGTTCCACCTTAGGTAGAAATAATGAGGGTAATGGCTAGTGTTTTATAGGGTATATCAATGTGATAAAGCTTAATTAGTACCTGCAAATAGATGAGGACCAGAAATCACTTCATATGCTTACGATCGAGGAATCATATAGTATAGGTGCGTAAGCTTGCCTTCTGACTTGCCTACATTGGTGGGCTCTTACTAGACATATTGAGTAGGCATTACTCAGATAGATATTGATAAAGGGAGGCCAACCGACCAGTCTTTCGCATGATTAGTAACCGATAGTCTTGCCTATATGGACTTGTTCATAAATGACCTTGCTAACTTGGTAGCTTCGGGAGCAGCCCTGAGCGACATAAAGTAAATTGAATGAATGTCGCGTAAGGAAATAAAAGATGTAGCGGAAGTGGAAAAGGAGTGGTCGAAAGATTGATTGATTATGAAATTGATTTCTTTCAAAATATGGTGGAAGCCGAGCAAACCTGAGCGGAAGCGGAAGTGGAAATGAAGTGGATGTGAATGAAGTAGCCAATGTGAATGAACTAGTTTGAGGTGGCTGGTGCTTTGCTTATTTCGTGTTTGTATATGCACGTATATAATGAAATTAGGAACATAGTGTAAATGAGGTGCCACACCCTTGCAACTTCTGCATTACCTGCTACAAAAAACAACTGGAAAGAAAAAATATGAATGGCAGAATAGAAGGTTGGTTCAAGCAGACACATTATGTTCCAACCTATTGATATAATCTATTCCCTCCATCCAATGAACTCTGCCTCACACTTACTTCCTTGGGAATTTCCTTTGGAAACTCAGCGTTTCTGGTTGGGAACAGACTTACACTCTTACTTGGGTCCCTCTGAACAAACCTAGCAATCCCTTTATCTACCCCTTCCTTCAGAACTCACCTTGATGACCGAGTAGCCTTCTGACCCTTATGATGACCGAGCCTTGTTCCTACCGTTTACTTCCCCTTTCTGTTCGCCATTGGATGTTAGTTCACATTTAGTTCGCCATCCGCAGTATGTTCGTTCGCCATTGGATGTTCATGGCCAGAACCCATACCCAATTTGCAAGTGAGGTAGGTGCACCAATTCAACGATCCAACGATAATACTGATTTGATCCATTAATGCTTACTGGCTGTTGAGGAGCCGCCAAAGGGGAACGAACTAGTCAAGTCTCATATGAGGCGGGTCACCGAGGAAACGAAACACCCTTACTCTACAAATGACCTTGTCTTATGACTCTTGCCTGAGGATCAAACCTTCCCTTCATCACCCTCTTGAATTCTCCTTTAAAGCCTACCATTCCCGCTTTATCTTAGTCATTAGATGGGATGTTCGCTACTGCTACAAACAGCCCTGTATAGGGGGGCTAACACCTCTGGGCCAATACCAGGATGCTTAACATTAACACATCCATGCATTTAGTGTTACCGATGGTGGAAGTTGTAGCCAAATGACAGATCAATTTTTATTTCAATAAAGATTTATAAAGCTGAGTGAACCAAAGTGGTGGTGGAAAAAGAATAAGAAGCCAAGTCATGTTAGGAAGGTGGGTGGTGCTTAACTTCTTGTGTTTTGGATATTCACGTATATAATGCTATCATTGGAACTATACTTCAAAAACTCCCTAGACCCTTAAGCCTATGCCCTTGAGACCTCCAGAATGAAACTACGTACTTGTAAATCTCTGCCTCATACCTATGCCTTGGGTGATCTGGATCTTGGGGGGAGGCCCCCAAGATATAAAAAGTTGAAATGGATCTGACAAGATCTGCAAAATTAGAATGTCAGAAAAAAGAGAGAACACAAAGAAAATAAAACCACAAAGAAACTTGTTTTATTAAAACAGAGAATAATTGTAGAAGCTACATTGTGGCGGACAATCTGACCTTTTACAAAGTGAGGCTTGTTATTTATAGCCTTTTTTTGAGATAGAATACCATAGGTGGATACCATGGGTAGATCCCATGTGTGGATGAATACCATGGGTGGATACATACCATGGGTCACTTACAATACCATGGGCGAATAAATATCATGGGTGGATGAATACCATGGGTCGATGCCATTTACAATACCATGGGTAAATTACATGGGTGGATGGATACCATGGGTAGATGAATACCATGGGTTGATGCCATTTTACATTTGGATCATTCCTCTCTCCTTAAGAAGAAATGGTCCCCATTGCGTGAAGTTCCCTCCTAAGAAGCCTTTGTTGAAAATGAAAAGCCACTGAAGAGAAGGGTTTTGTGTAGTTAACCGATAACCGTGATGAACGAAGATTTGAGGATAGAGATACCCTGTAATGCTTACGACCAACTGTGATATTAATAGTGTGCGGCCTAGAAAATGGACTTCGATGAAGTGTGGGTTTGTGGATGAACCAAAACCATGAAAAACGAAGATTCGAGGATAGAGATACCTTGTAATGCTTGTGATCAACTGTGTTACTAACAGTGTGCAACCTAGCAAATGGACTTCGATGAAATGGATTTTCTGTAGTTGAACCATAACTGTGATGCTGATTGTTGATGAAATAGCAGGTGCTCTGATCCCACTGATCCAAAGAAATGGATCTGACAAGATCTACAAAATTAGAATGTTAGAAAAAAGAGAGAACACAAAGAAAATAAAACCACAAATAAACTTGTTTTATTAAAACAGAGAATAACTGTAGAAGCTACATTGTGGCAGACAATCTATCCTTTTACAAAGTGAGGCTTGTTATTTATAGCCTTTTTTTGAGATAGAATACCATAGGTGGATACCATGGGTAGATACCACTTACAATACCATGGGTAAATCCCATGTGTGGATGAATACTATGGGTGGATACATACCATGGGTCACTTACAATACCATGGGCGAATAAATATCATGGGTGGATTAATACCATGGGTCGATGCCATTTACAATACCATGGGTGGATGGATAACATGGGTAGATGAATACCATGGGTTGATGCCATTTTCCATTCGGATTATTGGGAACTTTACCCACACCTAGGAAACTTTACCTCCGGGTGGGACTAGCCCTGGTACACTCATACCTACACCCTATGCCCTCTTTTGGACTATACTTTGTAACAACCTATGCATCATACCTACTCCTTGGGAACTTACAACCATACATACTTACTTCTTGGTACGCCCCACTAAATAAAAGTATCCATGGCATATGAAACAAAGGTGAGGTGAAAGAGTGGGCCCCCCCACCCAATAAGTAACTTAAATAAGAAAATGCAGAAAGATAGGACGAAGGTGAGGTGCTAAAGAAGACAGAACAAGAAGGTGGGGTCTGTGTTTAAGGTGAATAGGGTATGTTATAGGGGGGTCTTCTTATTTTGGAAATGACAACTAGCTCTCGGGAATTACCTTATGGCTCTACCCTTCTGATTATTCTCATCGGCAATTGGCTCTACCCACATATGTTTATGATTAGCTATCGGCTATGATCTTATTCAAATGGTCAAAATGGTAAGCTTCGTCATAGCATCTATTCGAGGTAGGAACCAGTGTTCCGTATCAGTAAGTGTTTCCCGTGCAGGGGTATGGCTTCTCTGTCGGGTATGAATTTCAAAGGGGGTTTTCTCCTCTATCGGGTATGGATTGCACAGCGTATGGATTGAATGGGTATCATGTGATGTGAGACCGCCCTTATCAGTATATGTGGGCCGTCATTTTTCCATCCGTGGGACCACCCCTATCAAACTTTTTCTATTGCCTAGGCTTATACTTTGACCTGTCTGATTGCATAGACAAATGGAAAATCACCTGAAATGTGGGAAATCTAGTTAGTTTGCTAATCACAAATTATAAGGATCTAACTAAGATGGAAAATAGAGAATATTACTCGTAGCCTCGATAAACTAAACTTTTATTTCGACAAAACGTGTTTGGCGAAGGCTTTGGGTGGGGGATCGGCACAACCCCCAAAAAGATGAAACTTGCTTTGAAGGGATGGGCTTAGAATTTAGTTGAATCTAACCCACGCCTAAGCTTAATACTGTGATTTTCCTAATTGTAGAAAAGTAAAAATATTTCTTATATCGATGCTTCCGTCTAATGGCTTCTGGCTTGGGCTTGGTTGTTTAGAGGTTGAAGGCAGAAGCTGAAAGGCTAGAGGTTATAGGTTCAAGTTCTGTCTAAAGGCTCCTGTCTAAAAGCTCCTGTCTAAAAGTTGCTTCCTTATGCTTGTTTATTCTAGTGATGAAGGCTGAAAGTTATAGGTCTTAGGCTTAAGTTTATTGGCTTCTTCGCCCCTCCTATAATCATTTTTCTGGTATGTGAACTCATACTGCCCCACCTCCTAATCGGGATCCAATAAAATTCATTTGATTGATTGACAGTTGAGGGCCGCCATCATGCTACAGCATGGCTCAACTAACAGGAGAGGGAGGGGTGTAAAAATAGATAGACGAAAGGAGGGAATGAGCGGGGGCAAGGGCCGAAGCACAAGAAAACAAGAGAAGAATGGTAGTTTCCTTCTCCCAAACAAGCACAAGTAAGAGTTAGAGCAGCAATAGGTGTAAATGTTTTAAAATGCCATTATATCAATAAAACATCACTTTCTCCGTTAAGTTAAGTTGGGTTCACAAAATTGATGAAAAAGATTGTTTCCAGAGAGCGACAATAGAGAGAACGGGTATCGAGATCGAAGATATCAGGGAGATAGATCAGGGTAGTAATAGAGATCCGAGTGGTATAAATTTAGGTCTCAATCAGGTCTCCGGTCGATGAAGGTAGCGATGTATTCGGTCACAAGGGGAAGGTGGCAAGGTCGAGTAGGTCGAGAGAAGATCTCAGGAGGTCGAGAGAGATCAGAAGCATTGATTCGGGGTAGACTAGCTTCCATACAGTTGAGTGGGATAAACCCCCCTCCTATCAGAATTCTATTTGGATCGAAAGAAACTCTATCCAATGAATTCTTCCAGCAAGCAAGCATCCCACCCGGGAGCCTAGTAGCCAAACCAAGTTCATAAGAAGCTAAGCATCAAGCCGGGATTCCTTAAATTAGCTAATAAATGGCACAAAAATGCCTAACTTACGCTATTATTGTAAATTGATTCTTCAATGAGTGGCATTACATAAATTGATTGAATCTGACTCGATATAAAGTGTCTTATAACGTCAGGAATAAGTAATGTAAATACTCTGGCAAAAAATACTTTGTTCGGAATGATCTAGATATGGTAATATGGTAATGCCCTGAAGGAAGGCAAGGCTCGTTCATAGTTCCTAGGGCAGATAAATTATGTAAGAGTGTAAGTCTGGGTCAAAATTCTGAATTCAAAAGGTCTATTCCAACCCTAACCAGTAGGTCTAATGCGGTTCCCAAGGCTATTCCCAAGGAGGAGTTAATAGGCATAGTTTCAAAAGGAGTGTAAGGTGCCAAGGTGTAGATCTGATGCATAGGTTCCCAGGGCTATTCCCACCCTACCAAAGGCAGTAGGTCTGATGCATAGTTTCCAAAGGAGAGGTAAAGGTACCAAGGCATAGGTCATATTATGAGTTCCCAAGGATGGTCCAAAGGCGGAGTTTTAGATCTAAAGGAATAAGGTTTTAAATGAGATCGACTGCTCCAATGGGCTTGGTCTTAGACTCGTTCAAACTATTACAAGTCCAACTAGTTGCATGGAGGTGGGAAAGGCCTAGGGCATGAACGATAGGAGAGGTAATAACGTTAAGGGTGGATCCATGATCTACAACTACCCTCTGGATGGCGGTGTCTTTATATTGGATCTCTATGTGAAAAGGGATAGAGATGTGAAACTGTCATTCAACGCAAAGGGATCAAATTGATAAAGGTTGAAGGAGAGAGAGGGTCCCCATAGAGGTTCTAGCTCCGAAGTGAACTCCATCAAGGTTCAAATGAGAAGATCACACTACTCATGGAAAAACTCCAAGACATCCGGACATTCCAACTATTTTATTAGACAAGACTGAAACTAGGGAGTAAGGTTGCAATGGGGGATATTAATATGGAGGAGTCTAGAAGTAAACCCATAGGGGAGGACTTGGCATAGGTTTAGTTAATGTGGATGTTACTTTTGGGGGAACTCCGAAGATAACTGTGCCACCCAATGGATCAGAGAGGGACCATATGAATCAATGAGACTAAGGGCCTCTGGAGTGAAGACTTAAGGCTTTATGTTCTTTGTCTTATTCTTGCTTGGTTCTGTAGGGGGGTCGTCAGTCCTGCCTACCCTTAGAGGGTAAGGGACATCTACTAGCATCGCTTCCAAACTACCCCACGCATCTATGGAGGGAGTGAGTTATGTCTTCTCTTTATGCCATCCCTAGCTACCGAAAGCAAACAAGTCATTGCTAGGAAAGTCATGCTTCGTAAACCTTCCATGGAGTTACGACTTACTTCTTTCCTTGGCTGGCTTTATGCACTTATCTCCCTGGCTAGTGACCAGGAGCATACGAGTCATTACTTAAGATTGGGCCATACCCCATCTACTCTTCCACGGTGTTGTGCTTTCTCTTTATGCACTTCTCTCCCAGTTACCGAGGGCAGTCATTACTAGAGATTGGGTCGTACCTCGTATACTTAGGTAGGGGCTTTGGAATGGCAAGGACGTAGATATGCTAGTATAGAACTACCCCATAGAGCTTTGGTTGTTGTTCTCTTTGCTTTCATCTCTTCTGTTGAACTGAACTTCCGTGGGTTAGAGCACATCAGAGCATTTCAAGCTATTTCAATATAACCCGATGACCTTATTCCCTGAAGCTCCGACGTCAAGAAGTGGGTCCCACCTACGCCACCATCGGAGCTATTTCAAGTTATGAAATTATAATTACTTTGAGTTTAGCCTGATACCCCGATTCTATCTGATGCCCCGACATATGAGGTGAGGCCCACTTCTGATCCCAAGGAAGGTAATAAGGATATTTCCCCCCTCGGTTCTATTTCGAAGTAGATTTTAAGGATGCGTAAGCAGGCTTGACCAACAGGAAAGGAGTGGGGCCCAAAAAGATCTATAAGAGGCTTTCAAAGGGTGAAAAGGTTATTCTGAACTTCCAAAAGTTACCGATGCCTAAAGGAGGCCGAGGCTCAATGACATAGTCAATCGGGACATCAGCCGTATTAACTTTATCAAGTTTTTATGAGATCTATCAAATGATCGAATTCGAATTGGCAATTAAGCCACACGTTCAAAAAAAGGGGAGTTGGTTAGCCAAGGTATTATATGTGCGAAGCCCATTCAAAAATTTTCGAAAGGTTTTCCAATTATAATCTACCTCCATAAAGTGTTATCCTCTTCGAATTGGAGCTAGGGTTTCATGGAAAGCATACAATTCCGCACCCACTCAGAGCACTTGTCAAACACAAAATTCAAACGGTTAATAGCCTCGCTACTAGCCAGTACCTGGATTACAAAAGAAAAATAGTGTGACCTCCCTCCAACCTGAGTGAGATACATTTTGAATCAAAGCCAGAGTCTCTCTGGGACCCACTAGGTACATTTTTCATTCCATGCATAGACATGTTCGAGCGCATTTCACATTATTCACTCAGTTGGTGGACAGTTACACAAGGCTGAGCCCGCCTTCAGATCTATGACCACCTGGATTTTTTTTGTCAGTTACCTTTTGAACAAGCAACATAATAGAGACATTGCGAGAGCAATAATCCTCACATTCCCTAGAAATATTATTTTTAGTGGCATATAAACAAGACCCCGAGCATTCGAACCTTTCTTTTTCTGGCCACCAGCTAGCTAGCAAGCAAGCCAGCCCACCCATCCTTTGTGAAGGCATGTAGCATGGGTTGCATAGCGTGTAGTCAATCGAGATAGAGAGTAAGGCAGGGTAGGTGAAAAGTGGAATCTCATAGGTAATTGGTTAGTTGGGCTAGGCCTATCATGAGCGAGGGGGGCGCTAAGCGTAGTTATTAATATCATAAACGGATCAGAATGACACGTTATTACATTCTTCGATATCTGAATAGATCTATATATCTAAGTCGAAATAGATATATCCAAATGTAGCGATATATTCTATTATGATCTATCTTCCCACCCATATAGAAATATCTATTTTTTTGATAGAGATACAAATACAAATTGCAATGCGGAATACTACAGCAATAAGCCTCAAATCCTTTCTTTGGCCATCGAATACAGGTTAAACCTTTCCTTTTCTCAGTTAGTGTAAAGCTAACGCCTTTCCCTCAATAAGTTAGGGGAAGGTTGACGCCTTGGACTCGTTAGACTTAGGAAAGGAGTGGCTGGGGAATGGGAAAGCTGCTTCTCCTCCCAAACGCACTTTATTGATTCTCAACTCCGTTCCGCATGCGCTTCGCATGCCATTGGCGCCTTTCTCTCCTCCTGAGCCCCGCTCACTCTAGTATTCACTCCGATTCATGCAGCTACTACAATAATAGTAGGGGTACCATATTATCAACTAATCGAAGCTTTAATACAACCTTTTCTGATCCTGCTTGGAGGGGGAGACCCGTGTATTATACCAGCATCTCTCCTTTAGTTATTTGGTCATCCAGAGGTAGGTTCAATACAATACAAAACACCCATGTTATTTGCTGCAAGGTCCATCTTGATAAATAAAGGAAGACTCTCTTTTCGTGTAGGATATAAATCTTTGAGAGGGGAATATAACGAAGAGGGGAATAACGGTTATCGTATATATCTATATATCTAAATTGATAGCATTCATTGTGAAGCAGGGTAGGATCTCTGAGACTGAACTAACTATGGCCTTTATGAAGGTCTGGAGGTCTTGTGCTTCTGAGGGCAAGGAATGTATATCGCTTGTCTGTAATCAGACAAGGACCCGGAGGGCGCTTTCCTATAATCGGGGAAGGCCCGGCAGGGACTCACTATTCAGATGGTGAGGCCCGGTAGGGTGAGCTTGCCGAAATCTCGACACAAGGCCGCCATCGACTCAGCCGAGGTTATGAGGTTGAGGCTCGGTAGGCCTGGTAGGGACTCACTATTCATATGGTGAGGCCCGGTAGGGTGATCTTGCCGAACTCTCGACACAAGGCCGCCATCGACTCGGCCGAGGTTACGAGGTCGAGGCCCAGTAGACCTGGTAGGGACTCACTATTCATATGGTGAGGAATTTCAGAAGCCTAAGTCTGAGAAGTAGAGCATAATGGAAATAAAAGAGATCAATTAGAAAGTGGGAGAGACTTTATGGGAGTGCGATCAATGATTCTGAGATCTAATGAATTGGTTGAGTTATAATATTCAGGAGGTGCAACAAAAGGATTGGTTTATCAGGGGGCTGCTACCTAATCGGCATACATCGTTGTTGCAGCAGAGACTGATGATTTCAAACGAGGCGTCAGAGTTTGCGATGCAACTAGATTACATAATTTGACTATAATAAGCTTCCATTCTAGGAGTGGCTCCATGTATGGCACAATTCCAGTACCGGATGACTGCGTTGTCTGAACAGATTCAAGAACTAGCTGAGGGGGATGTAGGGAGGAAGGGAGGCGGTATGGTGTAATCTCTGTAAGATAGAAAGCCACTTTAGAAATGACTACCCCATGGTGCAGAGATATGTCATGGTAGTAAGCAATCCATTTTTCAGATGTATGCAAGGAAAGCTAAGGTTGGGATCTGCCAGATTGAAAGGAATCCAGGGCACAATCCTCATCATTGCCCACTGTTATAGTTTGATTCTGTTCTCCTAATTGGTATGAATGGGAGAGTAGGTTGGAGTAGTTCCATTGGTCAGTGAAGGGAAAGGAGACCAACATAGCCCCTTGGCCATTTCATGACAAAAGCGAGATAGCATGGCATGAAAATGTTTGGAAGACCAAGCGAGGTTGTCTTAGGGGGAGGGAACATGAGCGCTTACCTGACAGAGGAGGGTGAGGGATGAGGGGAATAAATGAATCTATATCTATGAAAGAAGGGGTGAGGTTATAGTCTTGTAAAAAAGTGCAATGATATTAATTCGATGTTGATGTTCAATGTTGATTGATGTTGGCGATTGCTTGCTTTTATTTACTTTCACCCCAGAGGACTAGTTATGCTAGGGTAGGACGAGAGAGATAGATAAGGTGGTACAACGAATGGATGATGTAGCTGTGTGAAGTGGAAAAATAGATAGAGAAATATGATGTGCTGCTTTACGGTATATATTTGCTGCTGGTCGGGAGATGTCACCAAAGGGTCCAGATAATGTTGGATGTAAAGGTGTAACGATAGCGAGAGGTAGGTATAGTTTGTAGGTATAGTGAACAGAGGTGTTGTAAAGGTGTTTCAATAGAGATATCTATATTATTTGTTGCTTGCCGGTAGATGTCGCCAGAGGGTGGTCCCCATATGATATGTTGTATGCGAAGGTGTGCTGCTTGCTGGGTTCTTACGCTTGCCCCATGAGGTTGGATGGATTGCTATCGCTTGATGGATGATACGCCCTGCATTACGCCCCTAGTCTCGCATTCAGTCAGTTGTAATTCCCCAGTACAACATGAAATACCCCATTACGCTCTCAGTAACCTTACCTGCCCACACATCACCACTTTCATTTAGTCGTAATCACACTTATTGTTGCTAATGCTTGCCTACATTTTCACCAGTTAATTGCTAACACTCGTGGTTGAAGGATCGATACAGCTTGCCCCCCTTGTTTAATGGCTATCGCAAGATCCACCATGATTTGGAAGGAGCGCTACCACTCGAGACACGGGAGCAAGGAAGGAATAACCTGCCGCATAGATAGATGAGTGGATACCGAGTTTTAGTTGCTGCTAGCCGAGACACTGATTGAAATAGACAAATTTTTGTTCCATAGAAACTCCCCAATAGTAGTAGAGTCCTCCATAGATAGACGAATTGTTTTTCCATAGAACCCCCCCCGGGTTGTTATAGAGCCCCCCACGTAGCACACCTCATTGAGCTCGCCGATAGCCATTACCAAACGGGAAATGCCACCTTACCGATAGTACTTCAGCCCCAAGAGGTGTCAGTCACAGCCGATCAGCCTATAGCCAAGCAAACCAGAACAGACAGACTCTGAATATAAGAAAATAAGTTACCCAGCTTAGATAGATAGAGAGATAGAGAAGCCAACCAAAGATCAGATGTAGTGCTCTAGTGCACTAAGTGCCTGAATGCATTATATATGCGAAAACAGATACAGGTAGATTAGGATTGATTAGTCTCGGAGCTTACTTAAAATTTGATATGCGCGAGAAGCCAAAGATAGATGAATTTGTGTACTGGGCCTTAATTTATGCCTTTATTTGAGCGCCTTAACCTAAATGCATATGAAGATTGATTTGTATCGGACCTTACTTTATGGATTAGATACGCTTTTGAACCTATAGCCAGATTATGAATATGATGGGTACCGGGCCTTAACGCTGTGCTTTCATCTATAGCTAGAGCAATATGAATTAGTTCTAGACCTGACTTCATTATTGACGTCCATCGATGAAGTGTGGTGTGTAGTGTCGTGTGGTTTCATGCCGGGGCCCAGGGCACTCAGCTTGCCTCAATGCATTAATCGTGATAAGCTTAAGCTATAGGGTGAGCCTGCCGAACTCTCGACCACCAGGAGAGGTATATTATTTTGTTCCGGACCTCCGTATAAATGCCTTATATGCACACCTTTAGCAAGAGAAGGGGAAGAAATATAAGACTGTGCTTGCTTGTCTTCGACAAGGAAGTTAGTTAGTTAGTGAGTGTGGGGTTAGTCAGTGGGGAATAATCCAAAATCCAAATAGATTTGATATGATGATTGCATATCTACGGCACCCATTCCATATAAAGAAACAACCAGTGGAATCCATATGGTGCTTAGCTTGAGTTCATAAGCTAACTCCTAGCTCTACTCTCTGTGCTTAGCCTCTCTGTAGTGCGATAATGACTAGAATCTCTTTGTATCCATACGGACTTATAGTTCAAGTGTAATAGAAGCCGGTAGGGTAAGTGATTAGCCTTAGTAGGTTGGTTCAAGTCGGTTTGGTCAAGCCAGCCTGCACTCCAGATGTGATTGTTCCATTAATGAGATATTTTCCTTCTAATTGATTAAGCCTAAGCAGTTACCTATTCTAAGTTTGTACCTATTTAAGAAGGTTTCATACAATGTAACCACTTGCATGAGACTCTAAGCTCTAATTACACTAGTAAACGTAATTTTCACTACTTGACCTGGCACTACACTTGTTTCCCATTTTCAAGCCATGAATATGACTTCCGTGGTGATCTAGCTTTAGTCCATTTGATTTCTTTCAATCAATCACTCTTCATAGGTGCACCTACCTACCTCACTTACTCTGCCTGGATGGGGTAATTCTTTCATCTATATAGAGTTCACGTATATGAACTGAACAGAACATCTGTATCTAATGGATTGAAAAGAACGTGTCTGCTATAACTCCTATCCATCCATTGGTTCACATCTCTCATTCTTTGAAGTTGGCACCTTGTCATGCATGGAGAAGTTGTTAGGGTAATCAGTGCACCTCCTCACACAAACACTTTCAGGATGGGTTGTTCTGGCTTTCATGTCTATAGACTTACTGTATCTGGACTGATGAACTGAACGTCTAGAGTCTAAAGTATTTAGTATCGATAGAGAGAAGTAGAGATAAAGGTGGATAGGTTATAGTAGAGAGAGGTAGAGATAAAGGGTAGAGGGGATAGAGGGATGAGGAAGATAGAATTGTTTCTTTTCCCAGCGAGCAGTTAAAGAATCTCCAGTACCGAAGCAAGTAACTCAAGCAGTACTAATTCAATTATATTATTATACACGTAATTATCCAAAAGTAAGCTCAACAATTAATATGCTTTTCCTTCCCCCCCCTCCTTTCAGAATCATATTTTGATTGTAGGCACCCTCTTCATTATTCTAGGTAGTAGTACCATCAATCATTCTATCCAGCTATCCAGCAAGCAGCAAGTTCGAAGCAGGTCCACTGTGTCCTATCGTTTATTCAAATCCCTAGGTATTCATAGCATAAGTAAACAAGCAAGGCTCAATGTCTTCTGATGGGAACATGGGGGAACTCATCTCAATATATATCACTCTGTGTATTGATTACAATGGGTGGGATGTCAAGCCAGGTCAATCTACTACTGGTGGGTTCAATGCTCTTGTTTTACGAAGCACCAAAATCATGGGTCTAGTCACAAGTTCTAGCATTATGGGTTCGACCCTCCTGCCCGAGGTAATTCAACCTGCAGCTTGCTAGTAAATAACGAGGCAAGTAACGATCGGCCAGTAATGAATGATGCCTACACTAACTAAAATCCATCAGCAGTCAGGTTCCTCAAGCCTAAAAGCAATTCCAGCCGTACCAGCAATAGCAGTAATTCTAGCTTATCCATGCCCCCGCGCAATAGCTCTAAATGTTGTGAAATGAAATGTTGTGAAATGCTATTTGTCTTAAAGTGAAATATGGTTGGAAGATCCATAGCCTTAAGCCTTGGAGCCTTATTTTGAAAATAACCTGAAGATGGAGTCTTTTTAGATCTAGTCCTCCTAGAAGCAAGCCCTGGAGCATTGGATTGGTTTGAATAGGGAGAGGAAGGAGCAACTGCTGCCCCATCCACTTCCATACTATATACGTATTAATATGACCGAATTGTTTCGATGCCCAACCATTTTCTTTTCAAGTGGATCAATCTTGATTCAAAACCTATTCCTAAAACAAAAAATAAGTTGTTTAGATACCTCTCTCTACATCTAAAAAATTGATGTGTTTAGAGACCTACCTAAATAAATAAGGACCGGGTGCCTAGAATACGCAGTGAGGGGAAGGAACAACGGGCTATAAATCTAAAAATGAAATTGGATCTGTTGCTTCTGATGATGGTGAATCAAATAGTTAACAGGTAACTAAGTTCCTTGGCTTATCGATGAGGTAAACAGCTTTTTCCACAGATTATGGTTCAACCCTAGAAATTGTTGTTAGCTCTGGATCTAGAAATGGATAAGATGCTGCAGGCTAAAATGGCTAAGATGCAGGCTAATATGATGGAACAGGATCTTGAGCTACAATTGTTGCTCTTTTATAAGGAACAACGTCTTATCAGGCAACTAGTCTATTAACCAGGATTGGAAGGAATGTTGTGAGCTTTGGTGCTGCTAAACCCAGTGGTGCTGAACTTCCTGTTGTGGAATCTACCAATCAAAGGTGTTCCTTTGGTCCTGGTCCAACCTGCAATTAATAATAGTAGGGCATTGGCAAGCAATCTCAAAAGAGCTATCTTATATACGTAATAACATCTGTCTCGGCGAGGGGGAAAACAACAGCCTCACTCTTGCAATTATTTTGTCCATATAGATGCCCTAAAAGAGAAAATCATTCAACCAGTGATAATAGATAGGTTTTCCAGAATTGGCCATACCATATAGTAGGCTAGGACAAATAAATATTTGTTCGTCGTTTCTTCCACTGCCCTTCCCCTACCTCATGAATCTATCACTCCTCTCACCACAACCATTCTTTTCCATTTGAGCCAAAAGCCGCCTGACCCACTAACCTTTTTTTTTATTGATAGGGCCTTATAATGACCTGATGAATCTATCTATATCCGCATTTGTCCGATTGCCACTGGTGGATGGGCGAGAGATAGAACCGCGTTGGAGGCAGGGTAAGTCATTTGATCCGAACTATTATGAAAAGGGGGAGTGGGAAGAAAATAGAATGGATTGCTCAGGATGGTCGGGGTGAATTCATGTATAGGCTTTTGCCATGTTAGGAAACGTGATTAGGTCCTCTTCTCTACCTATGTATGATCCCTGCATCGGGTAGGCTACGACCCAGTGGTTCGGAAAAGGAGCGGGGCCTTACTATTAATGAAAGGGGATGGGATATATGCAGTAGTCCAGGTCATATATCCATATCTGTATCATGGTATACTCCCCTTCTTCGTGTTTTAGCAGCGAGTGCTTACCCGACAATAAAGCCTAATCCATTCCTTTCAAGAGCCATGCTGGTAGAGGAAAGATATTGACCAGTGAGCCTTGCTGGTGAGGGATCTGCCCAATCCCAAGACATGTTGTAGGGGAATCAGGGAATATAAAACCTTGCTTCTAGGGGATCTGCCAATCTGTCTATAATGGGCGGGTCTCGGAAGCACTCATTTGACCAACCTAATTTGATCTCCTTGCACCTCTCTTCCTCGGTATAGCACTGCCCTGAGTGATGGCATGATCGAGATAGCTTCACCTGGAGCGAGCCTATGCGATCGAGGTAGCCCTTCCCTCCCTCTAATAGCTTGGAAATGGCTCTTATAAAGCGTGAAAGAATGGTGATTGTGGCGGATCAAATCTCCTTCCTCATAAGCCCACTTATGCCAGCCAGGACCTTATACCTCTGAATAAATAAGAAGAAATCTCTTAGTTTTTCTTATGTCTCTATTTGAAATCGTTTATTAGTAAATCAAGGCGAGGAGACGGAATAAAGACATGGCGGATAAAATGATAGGTAGGGTATATAGGCTAATGTACAAACCGAGTGCATGCATCTGTCTAATGAAAAAGAGAATCAATTGTATCACTATCCCATTGAACCGACCGACGCAATAGGGATTCTTCAATGAAGTCAGCCAACAACTGGTTTATGCTTGGGTCGAACTCTGGCTTTCTTTATTAGAACCTCATAAAGAAAGGGCGACCGCCCTACTATTATAATCTTCATGAACCTGCTGAAGAAGGCCCTCTTCTATCTCGATCGATTGTTATAGGACCCCTTTTCAATATAATAGGGCCCAACCCCACCACTACGCTCCACCCCCCAACGATGAAAGTCTCTAGCCGACCCACACCCAAGTCCCAAAATTAGCCCCAACCCTACAATCAACGCGAATCAGCAAGACTATAAGACTCAACTATTATCTAATAGACAGCAAGCGAGTTCAACTGCCGACCTTTCTTATTTACTTCAATCCCCCAACTATTTCCTTTTTTTTTCTTTCATAATATTGGAGTAGGGAATTGGATTTGATTATTGAATTTTATGTGGCCTTTTATTATTTCCCTATTATTGTATGCGGAACAAGAGATGGGATCTTGGATCATAGGACTAACTAGGCAGGCATAGATGCTCGTAAGTTAATTTAGTAGACAAATATAGAGTGGAAAAGGTGGCAAGATTGAGTGGGAAAGATGGAAATTCAGAAAGCAAGTGATAAAGAAGGCAGGTTAGTGCACTTAATCCTTACTGAAGAGATGTTCTGTGTGAAATCAAGATATTTCCTTTGTAGAGTCTGCGGATGGGGATTCTGTGGAGCTCCGTGCTGGGGTGCCCCTATAGGGTAACCCAGTAGGTTGCGAGCCTGGGCGTCTGAATGATGGAGGCTTGTCATTCCTAGCATTGTAAGTATATTCCTAGCCAGTGGATTCAAATTAATAAATCCAATCGTATCCACCTCGGCGGGATAGGTCATAGCATAGTGGTACCCAGAAGAATCTCTAAAGTTTTCTTCCAGGTTAATGAATGCAGTTATGTAACACCCCCGTCCACAACAAGACTCTATGAAGCCCGCCCTTTGATTATTTCCATCGGATCCAATGCTGGTAAGTATGGTAGGCAGCACTCCATCCACTAAGTTTGGTAAGGCAGTAATAAAGTAAAGGGTAAGGGTTGGTTGATCCGGTGCCATATCGGATCAATCTCTAGCTGTACCTCCGCTGATGAATTAATCAAGATAGGGCAGGCATAATAATGAAGGTGGGTCACTATACAAGTTAAGGCATAAACTGAAAAGCGGGTAGGGGATTCCTAGCAATGGGGTAGGTTCAGATTACAGAATAGTATGGGCAAGGTTCTGCGGTAGCAGCATAGTTTTAAAAACCGACCAGTTTGAACTGGTAACCGGTCAAACCGGCCAGTCAGCTAAGGCACCGGTATAAACCGCTCAAGCAACTGGGTTAAGGGAGGCCTGTCACCTAAAATGGCCGGTTAACTGGACCTAACCGGCCGGTTAGGTGTCCCATGCTCAAGTTTGTGCTGCCATTTCAGGAGGGAAAGGGGGGCTTCACTTGACTTTGCCTACCCTCTCATTTTCCTGACACATCCTCTTGGAAATTAATCGTAATGTTAGATTCTTAAATTAAAAGTGACATTTCCTTTATTTTAAATTTTCATCCTTTTACTTAAATTTTTAACATTACCATGAAATGACTCAGGATGTTTAAGAGTGGTTTCGTCCTCATTG
This sequence comes from Pinus albicaulis, assembly GCA_034641835.2. Classification (NCBI taxonomy): domain Eukaryota; kingdom Viridiplantae; phylum Streptophyta; class Pinopsida; order Pinales; family Pinaceae; genus Pinus; species Pinus albicaulis. Next base: position 129,764,184 of record CM076574.1, on the reverse strand, counting down.
GATTTCATATGGAGAAACTAGAATTTTAGATTTCACTCAAAATTCAACAGACTTAATGGTTTTCAGGGTTTCATGGTTTGGGGGTTTGCAACGTTTCCATTCGATTCTATCATGTGTAAGGGTATGAGATTGGCATTTGATCAAGAGCATGAAGTCATTTAAGAACCTTGATGTTGGTGGCATTGATTGTTGAACTTTGTTGATGTTGGTGGTATTGATTGCTGAACTCCCCTACCGTGGCCTTAACAAGAATGTACCCTTCACTCAAAGGAAAACAACTGGTTAGGCATGCTAATATTTTTCTACTACATTTTAAGGTTGAGGAGATGAACCCTTCACTCAAACCAAAATCATTGGTTAAGCATGTTAAACTTTTTCAATTTCTATCATGTTATAAGGTTGAGCAATCCAAGTCTAAAGACTTTGAGCTAGATGATGTTTATGTATCTCTTGTTGATGATCACACTTCTAGTAGCGATGAATCAATGATGAGTTTCATGAGAGACCATGTTGCTCAGTGATTTGTATTTTTGATGTTTATTTTTTCTACTACTACTACTAGTACTACTAAAGTTGTAGAGAAGTTTTAGGAGTCCTCAAACTCTGAGCCATATTATTTATGTAGCTCATGTTGATGATCCCTTGTCTAGTAGTGGTGATGATTTTGATCATGATGAGGAGTGATCATGTTGTTGACCACTAATATGTAGTCTTGTATTAGGCTAATGGCCTCATAGCTTGTAGCATTGTTTTTGGACTTTATGGGCCATTTGGAGCCTCATTGCTTATGTATTTTTCGATAATATGTATTGCACTCGATGCCATTTTGATATATTCACCTTTACATGGTATATAAATGAGCAAACTTTGCATATTTTGTCTCTATTGGCTTGGAATCATGGTTGCAAATCTTAAAAATAGTTTTTTTTATTAAAAAATAATTATTTAATGTATTTTTTTTTAAACTGGTTCATTGAGATCTAACCGCTCCTGGTTAGACCGGTTCCAGTTAGAAACCTGGTTCATTAGGTCCACCGGTCCGGTCACCGGTTCCGGTTCTTAAAACTATGGGTAACAGTAGTTAATAGTGGTACCTGGGAGATAAATTAAGTGTTCTGTAAGCTGGTGAATGCTTTCTGTATGAATCCCGTACGTACACTGATGCTCTCTCTCCTCTCTCTTTTCTATGTGACTTTCCATCTGATCCAATGCTGTAAAGATAGGCAAGCAGTAAATAAAGGTTGTTGAAGTAGGTGTGATGAGTCCCTTTAAATGGTAAGAGTCAAGGGGTTCCATAGTCAAGGTTCTAAGTGTTGAGCCCGACCCAATCATCTGATCTGATCTCATAAATTCTGGTAGTAATGAATGAATAAGGAAGGCAGTTTCCCAGAATCTAAGCTGAAGGTTTCTGGCTGTCTATAATAAGGCAGTTCAAACAACTAAGCAATGCAAGACTGACTATGAGTAGTTGTCCAACGAAAAGAGTAGTCCTATATATAGGCTTCTTCTTCAAAGGGTAATAGCAATGATATAAGTCACTCCTATCTATGTGCTAACTCCCATTGGATCTCAGAAGTTATGGCTGAATCCATAAGTTCACACGCGCTATGATCCAACTGCTACTGGGTGTTCCTGTGCCACCCACCCACTGAAACAAGCAAGCCCGTCCTCTCTCCGTTCATATCAAAAATTGAAAGTATTGGAGCTAGGGGTACGTAAAGTAAGGTTAACACCAGTTGTAGGTCAAGGGTCATGATTCAAATCCGAAGGAAGTAGTAAAGGTATTGTTGGAAGGTGGGTAAATAGGTTGTGTGGAAAGGCAGTAATCAAGTAAGGTTCAGTTTGGTTGATCCAGTCCTGCTGAGAAGAAAAGGTGCAAAGTAGTCCCCACTTGATCATTTCATAAAGTGGTCTAGGACTACAGGTGTAGGTCTTCTGGTGGATACGTAGTGATGGTGCGTTGTATGTGATACTGTCTGTAAGCTAGTGAATCTTGTCCCTATAAGATAAGGTCTAGTGCAGTAGCAAAAAAGCATGGATGATGAAAGTGATATAGGTCTAGTTTATGAATTCAGGTGGAAAATGTGTGGAACCAAGGTAGGGGTTTCATAGCATGCCTACCCAGTTCTTCCTGGCTTAAGAAATGAGTTGTTGGGCATTACTCCATATCCTAGGTTGAAGGCAGTAAGAAAGGGAAAGGGTAAGTTTTTTTGATCCGGTTCTGAAAGGGAAAGTTTCCCTCCACACTAAGTGATTCATTATTCAAGTGGTCTAGGGATAACATGGCTAGCAACATGCCTAGCTCTGAAGGTGAAGTTGTATAGTCAAAGTGAAGTATAAGATAAGACCTGTCGTAGGGATAATAGTAAGAGTTCCCTCTTAATAGATTCATTCCTAAAGGCAAGTGATCAAAGCATCTCCTAGCAGTCAGAAGCTTATGCATCCAATGAGGTTGTTCTTATGTACCATAATCCCATCCCATCCGGCAGTTTCAACGATCTAAGTGAAAGGGAAACTCACCCTCTCGGCTAATATCCCATCCCGCAGTTGGGAGAGCATGGTAAGGTTAGGAAAAGAGTCCTGGGCCTATTGACCCCATCCACCCCATCTGGTGCTTCTAAGATCAAGTCATGGGTTGGGCATAACTTCCTATCTTAGGATTCCGACATAAGGAAGGGTAAGGTAAAAAGCCTCCCCACTAATCGAAGGCATATGGTAGATGATATAAGTGATGGGTCTAGATATAAGGTAAGGGAGAAACCCCCACCCAATCTGGTGCTTCTAAGAGAAGGGTAGTTAATAGTAGTACCTCCTAAGGGCTAAAGACAGTAAGTGTTCTAGGGCCGACATGTCTAGCTCTGCAGGTTAGAAGTTGTATAGTAGTTCAGTAAAGGTAAGGCAAGGGTAAAGAATCTCTTGACAATATGTCTAAAGCCCGTCCATCCAACGCAACGAGGTTCTCTGTCTGATGGACCACCACATAATCCAACAAGCCATCCGGGAGTTCAATGATATCAGCTAAAGAGAAAGCCTCTCTCTTCTCGGCTAATGGACTATCCCACAATCAGGGGAGCATGGGAAGCTATGAAAAGGTCCTCCCTCATTGAATCGATCATCCAGCCGTGTCTCATAAGTTATAGCTATATAGAACAAATACTGGTAGTTCAACAATCTAAACTCAAGTTTCTAGCTTTTGTGAATCAATACAACAGGGCAGTTCCTTCCTCCAATGATCCATCCCACCAACTCAGAAGTCTTCCTGGCTTCATCAATTGTTAAGGTACTCAATCTCCTAGGGTGAAGGCAGTAAGATAAGGGTAAGGTGGATTGATCCGGTCTTGAGAAGAGGGTGTATAGTAGCCCCTCCTAAGAGAAAATAAGAAAGTGGTGCTAACAGGTCTAGGCCTATAGGTGAGTGAGTTTGGAAAGCAAGGTAGGGTAAAGGGTTGATGCCTTCCTTGTCTACGAAGGTGTTCCTGGTTGAGGTGATAAGTGAAGTGGGGTAATATCTTCTATAGATGGGTGGGTAGCATGCACGTAAGTAAAGGCTAGGCTTAAAAAAGTAAATACAAATAGTGCAGTGCTGACCCCTTCCTGAAGCATTTCAAAAAGGTACTGGGTTGGGGCATAAGTAAGCAGGTAAGTGAGGTATGGAATATAGAATAGGTTGGTTGGTAAAGGGAACAGGTGGATGCATGTAAGTAAAGGGTAATTAGGCAAAAGGAAATAGTCCTGGTCTAAAGCGTCTACCTACAAAGCAAGCAGCCGCCAATGAAAGAAAAAAGTGTCGTGATGCAGCAGTTCAAAGTCAATAGAAGAAATAAGAAGGGTTGATAGCACTATTCGTAAAGGTAAGGCTCTTCTAATCCTAGCTAGCTAGTGGGTGCCCGCTAATTCATCAATCATATCTGGCTGGGGTTGAAGCCCGGCCTGAATGCCATACCTAACTAAAAAACTTCGTGCTTCAAGAAATTGGAAGCGCATCCAATGACTAAGTTTGTTGAGGTTCAGAATGAAAGGGCAGTAAATCTAAAGGGTTAGTAGGAATTAGGTCAACACTGAAGTTCAGAAAATTAAACATAAAAACTTGCATTCCTGCTGTCTGAATTCCTAAAAGTATCTAGGGTTGAAGCCCTCCCGTATCGACAAAATAGTGGTACCTCAAAGAATATTTCATAAGTAAGTGTTATTGAAGTCCTGTGAATGCTGTATCTGTTGAAGCTCGTGCAAAAAAGTGTCTTATTCTATGTTGAAGCCTGCACAATGTTATATGTAAGCTAAAAGGTGTGTGAGGTGCAGAGCAGTGTCTCCTTCCTTCCTTCCTTTCTATCTAGTGATGGTGGTTCTGTGTGGTGGGAAGTAAGATAATAAAGTAAGGTGGAAGCTTGGTTAATCCCATCCCGCCAATAAGAGAAGTATATTGCAGTAGCCACAGAGCGATTCCATAAAAGTGGTATAGGGATAATAGGCCTATTGATTCAGGTGGGTGGGTATTCAGGAAACACTTAAGTAAGGTAGAAAAGGGTAAGAAGGGTGAGGGTGAGCCAACCGAACTCTCGACAACAGGCCCGAAGGGTGCATTAGCACACTCAACTAAAAAGCTGCCATCAATTTATTCCTCACCTTCCCTAAAAAGGTGAGGGACTCAGACGAGGTTACGAGGTCGAGGAGAGGTACATTAAGTGACTCGACTAACAGGAGAGGAACATGCGAGGATAGGCCCGGTAGGGTGAGCCTGTCGAACTCTCTACTATAAGGCCGCCATCGACTCACTGATTCATATGGGTGAGGCCCGGAGGGATTTATTGCTCACTTGACCTAAGAAAGGTGAGGGACTCGACTGAGGTTACAAGGTCGAGGAGCAACTCTCTTTTGGGGGAGGGAAAAGCCGCCATCATGCGTAAGCATGACTCGACCACCGCCATCAACTTAAAGAACTAAAAGGCCACCATCAACGTGCGAGGATGGGAGAAACTCTCTTTTGGGGGAGGGAAAAGCCGTCATCATGTGTAAGCATGACTCGACCACTGCCATCAACTTGAATAACGAAAAGGCCGCCATCGCCTTCACCCTCAACCTTCATCACCAAGTCCACCAGATGCCATTTCCCTTCTTCATATCCCTCCTTCAAACGACTAAAAGTTACCTTTACCCTCAAAAGAAGAATAAGAAGTTGGGGGCAATTAGGACAGTCATCCACCCTCTCGATTAGCTATTCAATTATTGTGGTCCTACTCAAGGAACAATTAGGATTACTATCACTTACGAGCATGTGTACGCCAATTTCTTGCCCACTGCCTTTGGGTGATTGCATCGATCGGTTTACAACTTTCCCTCTAATGAAAGATATTTCTCGCCTCACATATTTTGGTAGGTTGGGATGCCCTGATGTTGGACTAAAATTCATGCTCTCTTTCATTCAGAGGGACTTCCGGTTCACGTTATCCTACGGGATGGAAGGTTGGTTGGCATTTGATCTAAGTATATGTGGTACTTCTTGCCTATAACCACTCTCCCCTCAATAGGTTGTACCCCACTTACCTTGGGTAACTTCCTCACTTAAGAGATTGTTTCTATGTATCTAGCTATTCTACCGCCAGCCGAAAGACGGTCTCAGAGCCATCATCTAGTAGGTTTATCACTCACCCTATTCTATCGAACTGGTAACGGATAGTGGCCAGTCTCTTAGAAGAAGGGTTTGCATCCCCTGTTGTGTCAATTGGACAGGAAATCTTTCCCAATCGAACCCTTTTCTTTTTCTAAAGGTGATTCTCATTAGCGTTGGATCTGCCAAGCTTTCGGCTTTTACCGGTGGGCCAATAGAACTGGTAGGGGTCAATCAAGTCAGATACTCCACACTTTCGATTGGTGCTTCTCCAGTTGTGATGATTAATTACCTTACATAATTCAATCGTTTATGATAGGCTTTATAATTATGTAAGTCAGTCATTGGAACTGGTAGGGGTCAATCAGGTCAGATACTCCACACTTTCGATTCGCGCTTCTCCAGTTGTGATGATTAATTACCTTACATAATTCAGTCGTTTATGACAGGCTTTATAATTATGTAAGTCAGTCATTGGTTGGACTAGTCTACGTTAGAAGGCTATCACTTACAAGCATATGAATCCAATTTCTTTATCCACTGCTCTTGGGCGATTTCATCGATCATGCTACTTTTACTAAGTTGGGGGAGGAGATATACTGAACCCCTCACAGTCAGTCGGTTGGTTTGAGTACCCGATGTCAAACTTTTACTCACGCACCCTTCCATTCGGATAGGTTCTTTGGTTAGTGATATCAAGGCTTCTGATGTGGGAAGTTAGGCGCTGGCACATTATATATGTCATTATGCATTTTCTGCACACCCGCATATCTTTTAGTTTCCCAATACTTTGAATTAGAATTTATCCCTTAGCCTTAATACTGGGTCTATTGGTTCAAGATCGTCCTTTGTTTTCATATTATATATTTCATTTTCCTTTCATTCCAACACCGATAATTTGTTCCCCACATTCCATAGTTCCTATCCTCACTTCCAAGCTTGTTACTTTGTATCTAGCTATTCTCCTGCCAGTCGAAGAACGGACCTAGAGCCATTATCTGGGGGGATCTCACTCACTCCTCTCTCCATATAGCTGTGCGGGTACATCGATCAGCAGCGAGGAGGAAGGTTGTTTCACCCGTTGCACACCTACTATATTTATTTCTTGCCACCTTCCTAGCAGCGGATGTGATTCGGCAAGGGAGATTTAAATTTCTATTACGGAGTTCAATTTTTAGGGACTGGATCTGTTTTCGCATCTTCTAAAGGGTACTTAGTGGGTCCACATGTGGTTTACTTTCTATATTTGGAGAGATCTCATTGTTGTGGTTTACCTATACCTATGCTTTTTTTATAGTGTGCCCTCCTCATGGAATCTTCCTTACTCTTTCCTTGCTCCCCCCGATGATGGATGACATGGGGTAGCTGGATGAATGAATGGATGGTATTCAAGTAGCCAAGGAACTTTTAGTAGCATGCTCTTGCGGGGATGGATGATCCTGAGAGGAGGGAGGGGTTGGTTTCCCTTTAGCTATTATTGAACTACTCTGGATGGATGGATTGAAATGCAAAGTTAGATTATATAAAGCAATTTGATTGATAAAAAACATCGACTATTTACCCACCCACCCCAATCCCTGAGTTTTGTGAATTCATTTCCATCCAAGCGACCCTATTTCCTGCTCTGAGCCAGGTAGTTTATTGCTTAATAAATAGAATATTTCTGGCGTCAACATGTCTAATCGATATGCTCGTAAACAAGCATGGCTCGATGTCTTCAGGTGTCAAGGCAATGATAAAGCAAGCAAATTATTGCAAGTTTTTGATCTCCAGGGCAAGAGAGATGGAAAGGTAGAATTTGCTCGAGCAGTAGTTAGCTATTTAGTTTTTGCCTATCTATTTATCTAAGGGGTGGGAGGATGTAAATAAAAGACCTTTATCTGATTCAATTATGCTAGCTCCCACACCTCCTAGTTAGGTAGAGTTTCTATATAGTTTTTTGAAAGGTACTAGTGTAAGAGAGAAATAGGTCTAGGGGTAATAGAGCTCTAGTAATAGAGCAATTGTGCTTGTGGAGAAGAGCCAGTGGGATTGTGTAGAGCTATAGGTATAGGGTAATAAAGTGAAGAGCTATATTGCTAGGGGGGAGTTCTTGAAAGGGGGTATAGAGAGGTTGCTGAATGGAAACCTGGCATTGACTCTGGACATGATGGAGTACTGGCATCTAGTGAATAAACACCTAGCAATAAAGAATAGATAAACGATCTGAAAGGGTGTGGTAACAATAAAATCCATAGTGAAACTGAAATGAGACTTCTAATTAGCTGTATTTCAACTCTTGTAATCTCTCTCTAACTCCTAGTAATTAGTAGCTTTCTATTCTTATAATGACTATGCTTTAATTTTAGAAAGCTCTCTCTCTATTTGAATTTACGAACTATAGGTAGACCCAAGATATGATGATATGGGAAAGCTTGGGCACTTAGACGCAATTATGAATATGTTTCAGACCCAACCGCACCCCTATTTTCTTTCTCCGAAGTGTTATTACATCGAAGAAATAAATTCAAGTGGCATAAAGTAAAGAAAGTGTTATTTCTTCAAGTGGGTAGCAGGCATTAACTAAAAGGCAGGTTCTAATTGATGAATCGTATTGGCTCCTCAGTGATAACAATAAGAATAGGTCAAGTGGGTACCCTTCCTAGTGGGTATCAATAAGAATTCATAAGGTATAGCCTTAAGTTCCATAGGGTAAGGTACTACTTGCCTTAGTACTAGCCATATAGACTTGTAGGTAAGAAGTACTATTAGCCTTAGTAAGCTCCATATGCAATAAGTACTAGCACCATGGAAACTAGCCTTAGTACTAGCTGTTTGGTCAATTTAGTGTGTCCTAAATTGCTACATTAATTTATCAATCCGGGATTCGTAAGCTGATGAAGTGTGGCGCACTATATGTGCAAGATAACCTATTTCTTACCTTTTTGTCGTTTTTGGTTTTCTAATGTGAGATGGAAATTCTAAAATAAAAACAAGTATATGGTACATGATTGTTCAAGGCAATGATATCCTTTATAATGATTTACCGACTTCAAAGAATGTAAAGGAATTTGAAACATACAATGACAAAACTTGAAAATGAAAATGTCTTTGCTAGCCTAATAAATCAAAGCAGGTGAACTATTGAAATTAGAAAACCAAACTATCCTGCATTGTCTAAACACAAAAGAAACTATGTGAAATCCAAAATTTGCAACAAGGTAAATCTAAATCAAATTACATCAACTTATCTTCTGATCCCTCATCATTAGTCCAGCTATGATTTTCGGAGGTAACCATAAACAACTTGAGTAACCTGATATCTAACTTGCAGAAAGTAAACTAATATCAAACTACACATTCATAATTCAATCCCTCACCATCAGTCCAGCTGTGGCTTTCGGAGGTAGCTGAAAATGACATGAGCAATTTAATATATCTAACTTGCAGAAAGTAAACTAATATCAAACTACACACTCATACTTCAATCCCTCACCATCAGTCCAGCTGTGGCTTTCGGAGGTAACTGAAAATGACATGATCAATTTAATATATCTAACTTGCAGAAAGTAAACTAATATCAAACTACACACTCATACTTCAATCCCTCACCATCAGTCCAGCTGTGGCTTTCGGAGGTAACTGAAAATGACATGAGCAATTTAATATATCTAAATCTAACTATAGAAACAAATGTGCAAGACTGAAATAAACAAAGCAGTACTGAAATTAAACAAAACTAAGAAAAATAAATTAGCAGCAGAACAATATTGATTCCATGTCGTTAGTCAAAAGATATGCAAATTCCCGGGCTGCCTATTTGTAATGCAATCAAGAACAACGATCGATTAATTGAAAACATGAAAGATTATGGACAGAAGTAAGATGTAAAGCATGAAAGATTATAAACAGAGATGAAGCATAAATACCATGAAAGATGCAATGTATAAACACATGAATGACTTATGGCACAATGAGCTTAAAGAAACAAAACAAGAAACTATACAATAATGCACAAAACCTCAGCGTGTGCAGGGGCCCTCTGCATCAGCCTCGGGCAACAGCCTTCAAATACGAATTACGCTTGGAAACAGAGTCTTCTTATATATTAAAATGCAGTCATAACAGAGAGATGATATTATGGCACAGTGGCAACGTAATTACATTACAGATCTATCTGGAGGCTAATGGAGACTAATCTAATATACGTATGCAAACGCATTATTTATAACAAAGGAAATATAACTAATTCCCTAAAGTTTGTGCTGATAGAGACATGTAAACCATCATGTCCAAAGATCTAGGATCATGGCCGCGTTGAGGAGTAAATCTATGAAGAGTGGATGTTGGATTCGGCTTATGGAGCCGTGTACAGGTGTTGATGTGTCTCTCGTAACTCAGAAACGGTCATGCAAATCCTCACGTGATGAGAAACAGAGTCCTGTCACCGTGGGACTCTACGGTTAACTTCCACTTGGCCACCTTTGACCGCAGCCTCTTTAGGTGAATTTTCCCGAGCCAATAGGACACGATCCATGTCCACATAATTTCTGACTTGCCCATGTGGCTTGTTTTACCTGAAGACACCTGCAACATAGACTTTCACAAAATGGCTGCGGAAAGTTGCAACAGCTGCGAAAAGTGGCAAGATTCCGTAGCTAAATGAGCAAAAATCTAAATCAAACAGCAGACACAAAATATAGTTAAAAACCATTTTAGATGCTCTTTTGCAATTAATATACAATGATATTGACAACTTGGAAGGTTCAGGTGAATGAAAAAGGTCTAGAAAGGTGTATAGGAAAAATGCAGATTTGAGACTCAACACTAGCCATGAGGTCCATATAGTCAAGACTATTAGCTGTAGTTTTAGTACTAGCCTTAAGAGACACTTGCTTTAGTACTAGTTGTAGTCTGTAGTGTAGGTTCCATAGAGACTTGCCTTAAGCTGTACACTACTAGCACTTTATACTTATAGTTGAAGCCGAGTGAAAGCCATACACTACTAGCCATAAAGACTAGTTGTAGTCTGTACAGTCAGTTCCATGGACATTTTCTTCAGTCTGGTGAGCTGAACAACTCTGGATAACTTACTGATACTTCCTTATCTATCAAGTATGGATTGAACATCACGTGTATGCTGGAACTCCTATCCTGTGGTGACCATTTCTCTGGTCTATGGGCACCTGGTCATCATGGATGTATTGGTGTTTTGTTTCATCGATGCACCACCTTAGATTGAGGACTCCATCATCCGTCTCCTTTGGCCGCTCTGATATGGCCAACAACATCAGCATAAGATTCCAATCTCTATTGGTGACCTCACTCATATGTCCCTTCTACACAAGTGTGCATATTCCTAACAAAGTTAGTAAAAATATTGATTGCATTATCTACGTTATTACCCAACAATAAGCTAAGCACCACCTTCCTTGGACCCCTCAAAATGAGGATGTGACAAAGAAAGGAAAAAATGAACTATTTACCCACCCACCCCAATCCCCAAATGTAGTCGCTTGTCTGCATCCCACACCAACCAAATAAGTAATATATGTAAGCACGCTCGACCAAAAGGCCACCATCGAAGGTTTGATAGAATCCATTTTCAAGAAAACTTTGTGCATGCCCCTTTCTTTCCACCCGCACATCAACATATAGCCCATCAGGTGATATAAGCTAGTTTCAATGAGAAGAAATTCTATTTCTAATTAGTAGTTAGTTCAATCTTGAGTCCAAATAGTGGCAATTATGAAAACTAAATAACAACTATGCCTTAGCATTAGTGCAGAATAAATATAAGTTCTATCTAGATTGAAATATCCTAGTTATTCCCTTTCTATAACGACTAACCTTTTCTCTTTAGTGCCACTAAGCTTTTAGTGGTGGGTGATTGATTGCCCACATCTACTGATAGGGGCACAACAGACAACATCTACCTCCTCTCGTCCAATGAGGCGTTCCTCCTTCCTTCTATTGGGTCTGTGGTTAACGGGGCCTTATCTCTCGTGAGGTCTCTTCACACATCTAGCCAACAAGCTCAAGAAGCAAACCATAATTGATATATCCAGCTGAGGTTGATTCTCCCAGCAATTTTTTTCTTGTTGTCCCAGTCAACAGTAATATAATAAGCCAGTAACGAAGCACGTAATGAAAGCAGTAATAATGAAATGATTGCATCATTATATACGTAATTCAACAACAATAAGCTAGCAACTTATTTTTCATGTTGCACCATGTGCGTTAGTGCTCTGTTTCTCTAATTGCGTATCAACGTAAGTAAGCATCATTCCTCATTGCATCTAGTGTTGTATGAACCCTTTTTTCTGTATAGGCCCCATCGCGGGAATCAGGTATCTATCTGTTGGCCCCCATCCTTGGGTAGCCCCTCTCAGAAGACTGTGCGTCTATGCACCCCTCTCATAAGACTAATTAGTTTCAAGCCACTGTCATTAGGAATATTCAACTTATCAATATTATACTCCTGAACTTAGACCTTAGAACTCCTTAGTTAGCTTAGGAATAATGATCTTATACTCCCTTATTGAAAACCATCCACCAGACTTTGAATTAGAGACTCTCCTTGCTCTTCGGTGGATCCCTAACTGCCATAGAAGCTACTAGCTAGCCAAGGTGGTAATCCTGCTTCATTAAATACTATTTGCTACCCAGAATCAATAGAGAATTCAAAAGGAAAAAATCACTAATACTCTTTTATTAGTCTTATTAGTATGAGGAAAGGAATATTAGACTAGAATTATACTTTGATAATAGGAATACAAAGCAAAGGATCAGGATCTTAGACTTAACTCATACTATAACTATCTTAGTAATACAAGGATTAGGAGAGTGCTAAAAAAGAAGAAATACTCTACCAATTAGGAATAGACAGACAGGATATTGATTATACTTAGTAGGTGAGGTAGCTAGCGAGAATAGCTATTGGTAGGAGGTAGAGGCAGATGGAGAGATAACTTGTAAGTGTAGATTGTTGGGTATGGGTCTAGGGTTAACTAGCAGGGATTTTCTCCTCTCCCATTGGTCGGGGTCGCCTATCGGCTCTATGGAAATGTCTGTTCTAAACCTATCTATTGATTCTGGTGCTATGGACAATGGCATCTATATACTTATTTTGATGTTATTATTCTTATTATGAAGCATAATTTGGATGCTAGAAAAGTGAATAGGTGCATCGTGAAGTAAGTGCATTTACGTAGATAACTCTAGGATTCATATTTGTATCTATCTCCTATACAAGCTAGCAAAAAGCTATCACTATAAAAGGTAACTTGGTGAACGAAGGATAAGTGCCTCATTGGTTCCATGCTATTTCCTATGCAAGCTATCATAAATCCTTCTTGGTTCCCTCTAATTCATTATTATAGGTTCCGTAGGCTTCATAGTGAACTAAAGAAAACTGGTGTAGCATTTTGGTTCATACCCAACTTAGACTACTGGCTGCTCCCAGTTGTTATTGCTTATACTACTGGCTGCTCCTACTTGTTATTGATAGTGAATGAACATAGATAGACGACTTGGTACTGGTTCTTCTTGAGAGTGATTGATATACCCCTGGTTATTTATAGTAAGTAACATGTACTTATTTCTAACACCTGGCTAGTTCTTTATAGTGAAATATGATGAAATACTAGATTGCTCCTACTTTTTTTTCTTCTTGATCAGGAATTAGAATCTTATTTTTCATGTAATGGAAGTCAGATAGAATAGATTATTTTCATAGTGATTTGCCCTGCTTCCCATTATTATTATTGATAGTTCATGGTTGCATCATAATAGTACAAATGTGTTTCCACGTGTTTTGATCCATGTGTTGTTGTTGTTTGTCTCCGTAACACTATACGGAGAAATTCCTATTCTAAGTGTCAGTCTAGTAGGTAAGCTTAGTGAGAGTAATGGTTCAGTGCCATATCCTTCTTATTTCCAAAGAGTCTAATTTATGTTGATTTAATGTATAAGTAAGGATAGTTTGATGCCGCCAACCGTTTTGGTAGATATCAGATGAAGAACAAAGAGGGAGGGTCAGAGTGTAATTCGTTGTCACGTACATCATGACATAGTAATGCACTTAGTAATTAGAGTGGGAAAATATTGAAAAGAATATGATCTAATCTATCTTGGGGAAAATTAGTTCCTAATATAAACTAGAAGTTCGACCAACCAGTAGGTAGAATTGGAAAATAGCTTGGCCATTCCCATTGCCTGTCGTAGTGGGTGGGTAGTAATTCCAGGAGGAAAGTGCCTAACCAAGGCGAAGTCTCAATCTTCTCTCCCGGCCTTTTCCCCTCTAGATTTGCTATGCCTAGCTCTCGAGTGAGCCCAACCTTTGTCAGTGGAGTGGAGCCTTACCCCGATGTGGTTTGTGGTGTTTGGGAATCTATTTATATCCCGTTGTTCATAGGAGCATATACCATTATCGGTGGAGTGAATCGCTCATGCTGGACCGCGTTAGGAGTCAGTCCTTGATCCTCTGTCTCATCCCTCCCTCCCTCTCTTACAGTGGGTATGGTTGCCGGTTGTAGGTGGATCGGGCTCTAACTCTTGTTTTTGAGTATGATCTATTTTGAGCATAAAAAGCCCCTCACCCATATGAATGAGTGAGTGACTCTGTCCTTTCGAATGTCGGCAGCCTTAATATTCATATATTATATATGTAATTACGGTCATGACCGAATTCATGACGATATCCCTGCCTAAATGAGATAGGTCATTATGCTTTAGCAGATCATGCATATATTATATATGTAATTATGCCATGAATGATAGATCGATTTTTCTCACTTCTGCCATTTCTTCAAGTCATTCATTATATATGTAATTCCCATTGAATGATAAGAAAGCGTAATTACATATATAATTAGAGATATCTTTGTATACGATATTAGGTATGGATCGATGATTCGAGCCTAAAGCGTAATGACGGCTGAAGAAGCATGTTTTCAAATTCTCTCTATATACGAGATTCTGGTACGTTCTATTATGAGAGCCTAAAGCATAATTACATATATAATATATGCGTTGAAGAAGGATTGATCTACACTACTTCCCTCCCGCTCAACTACAAGGATTACTCCCAGCTACTCTCTCTTGGAACTATAACAAACCCAATCCCACCTCTCTATCTTAGCTTATGACAGAAGCACACATTCAGACTAACACACAGCTCAGACTAGCCTTCTGATCCACTACTACCCATCTCACCTTCTACCCATCTAAACATACCAGTCAAAGAACCAGTTTAAGAGACAGCATAAGTAGCAAAACAAGCAAGCCTGGTATAAGAGGTATAGGTATTATGGATGGGCTAGATGTTTTGTATGTTTAGAGGGATACATAGAGTTCATCCTTTCCTCTATCTATAGGACAATATAGATGTTACCACGAAGTAGGCATCGGGCTTTCTTTTAGTATCAGTTACCAATTCAGGTACCACGAAGTGGGCTTTTACGAGGAGAATATCTATAAGAGATAGGACCTATTAGAATGAGAAGAGAGAACCTATTAGAATCTTTTAGCTTCCTTTTCTTGATAATAATATTTCTTTTTCTTTCTTCTTTCCCAATCGACAAAGTCATAATATATCCATCTAGACCTAGAATCATGCTTCTTGGTTAACAGATTAAACCCCTGCCTTTGCCCTTGTCCTTGCCTCTGCTTATAGGTATCTTTAGCTTATGGTGCTTTAACAGGGACTGGATAAAGAACTGGATCATGATAAAAAACATATGCTACCCATGATTCTGTTGCTATTTTTGACTATGCGGGTGCCTTCACTGCTATTTCAACTACTGTAGAATCAACCGTATCTACTCATGATGTGACTGGTAATGCTGGTGGCTATGAGGTCTAATTCTATTGCTGGTACTGGATATGGGTAAACTGGGTAAACAACAGGCTCTACCTATCGGTCACGAAGATCATAAACTGGACCACGAAGGTATATATCTCACTTTCTAACTGGATCTATAGGTTCTTCACCATGAGCATCATTAACTAGTACTCGGTCTCGATTACTAAATCCAGTAACTGGACGTATTTAGGTAATAATAATAATTTTCATTAGACTCTATGCCACGAGCATCTGGATCCAGACGAGGTGATGGCTTTCGAAACAGGGATATCGGGCAAGATGAAGGGATGTAAGGAGCTGGTACAGGAAGGAATGCAAGTAAGAAAGCTAGAAATGGAAGGGACCCTAGGTGAGACGACGGTGGTGGGAATCTTACTCTGGGCCTCGATCCCTAATTAGGACCAGAAAGGATGCCATGGGTGCTATTTCCCCCCCCTAGCCCTTTATTCTACTGGCGCAGAATCCATATCTATATAATTTCATTTTTGAGAATTCAGTAGTAGTCTTTAGGTACTAATAAGTTGCAGAAGCTAGATATCAATCTTTCACTACTTATTAAATATAGAAACTGGTTGTGGGTCAGCTCACTCTGAATAATCAACTGAAGTGGGAACTCCCCTAGATGCTCGCTTTGTTGGGGCTCCCGATGGAGAGAACTCTTCCCTATAGGCACCCCGCTCTTACTATGAAGAACCTAAAATGATAGGGGATCAAAGTGAATGATATATCAATATTATGATGACAAACAATTATTAGGTCATTGATTATGGTCAACCGATCACCTGACTGGATGACAAAGTGAAGTGCACACGTTGCTTTCTATTTTGCTCAAAATTTCCTTTAACGTGTCTTATTGTATCCGAAAGGTACTGGTGGCTGGGTTTATTAATGGTGATGGTTCAATTTGAGACCTGGGAACTGGTGAAAAGTCAAGAACTTCACCTGAGCTCAGTGAAGGCATGGGTGCTACAGCCCTTGCTTTATCCGTTGCCTCTACGGGTGCTATTAGTGCCTCTGCCTTTATTATCTTGGATGCTTTTGCTTCTGCGGTCTCTGCCTCTATTTATAGCTTGGATGTTGCTGGATATGATATCTATCACAAGAAATGGTTTTCACTATGAACTTGGGATCACCTTATTAGGATAAACTAAGGTCTTTGATTGCCATGTATAGTTTGGGTGTACATTACAAGCCACTGATCTCTGTATGATCTCCATGGAATCTATTGTAATATATGTATAACCAACCACCTATCATAGTAAGTGTGTTGATATCCCTTGTTCCCATAACATATGCTCACAGGTCTATCTAACCCTTCTACTCGATCATGGTTGTATAATAGTAGTTAGTCTAACTAGATCCATGGGATTAGTAGTACCATATATGCCTAATTTCCCTAATTGAGTGTGGTAGTTAACCGATGAATATGGAGAATACCATATGAATAAGGGTAAGTAATCTCCATAATAAGGTTAGTAATGATCAGGTAAGGTTAAGCTTAGACTTTAATGACACTAGTTATATCAAAAAAGTGAATTATAGCTACAACCCTAATTAGACTAGTCTTTTTATATCAATGAAACAAGATGCTTGAGTGTGTTTACTCTGAGTAAGATATGGAAAACATAGACCCTAATAACTATGATACTTGCTTCATGTTCATACTAGTTACATCTCTGCTGTATTATGTAAGTGTACTCTATGCACTCAATCCAAGAAGCCCAAATAATGTGTCAGTTTCATCATTGAGTTAATACGAGAATCATAAGAAGTCAACATGTGTAACTATGAATAGGTTAGAACCACTGTTTCTTAAGCTTTCAATACAATGGTAATGACCTTGTTATCACTCACTATAGATGTTTCCCTAATCATTACGATACTTTGACTTATTACTAAGATAGAGTGATGTTCCATACGTAGTTTGCCTATTATTTACCATTGATTACTGTTATAGATACTACTATGTGATGAAAGGTGAATATAAGCTTAGGTTATGTTATGGATAATTCAATAAACTTAACTTATATAGATTAGTAAGCAGTAATAGAGCTAAACATTCTCATCAGTATTAGTTATGCATGTTGACCCTATTAACTACTAGTCACTCCATTGATTGGATCCATAGAAGCATTGTGACAAGTGAGCTTGTAGATTAGCCCCTCCTTATTTATTATAGAATCACACTAGTTGGATCGAGTTAGTAGCTATGGAACCTGCTTGTTTACATTACTATAGCTGTTAGTAAGCTCTATATCATAGATTTCACACCCTTTATTATAAACACTATTATAGATATGGAACACGATATCTATGGGTATTCAGTATTCATATTGCACTGATTGGTATCTGCTTATTCATTACTAGTGAGCTATTATTTATTAGGTGATTACACTTGGTATGATAGTACAAGCTATAGGTACTTATAACACAAAGCTGTAAGTTAAGACTAGTTCATAGCATTGATAGGGTTCTGTATATTATGGAGAATACGTACCTTAAGATAGACTAGCATGTGTTGTATACAACAGGGTGTTATACAGACTCAACTTCATTATGTACTAGCTATATTATCTAAGAACTTACTATCATGTTTTTCAGGTTTGTCAAAATGTAAGCTCTTATTCTGTGATAAAAAGAGAGGTTAGAATGTATAAGCAAGGCCTAAGGTAATGGAAACATGGGAAACTTATTACAATTACGTAGGTAGTTTCAAAGAGGTTACTATACATATTAGTTTGATGTGCTTGGTTACCATATCTCTTGTAAAGACTAATCACCATTGTTATACTAGTATGGCCAGTAGCTATCCCGTATTCAACAGTCTCATCAGGCTATCACTTCCAACTAGTGGTCAATGGTTTCTCAATAGTAGTCAGTCTAAGTATGTCCATGGGAATAGTAGTCAATCTAAGTATATCCACGGAATTAGAAGTACTATCCATATATGCCTAGTTTCTCCTATATTGGTTATGTATGTGATCGATTGAATATGGTAAAATATGAGATAAGGTCACATAAAAATACCATATATATAGGAATAGGCATAGAACTTGTACCATATTCATAAGTAAGTATTAGCATAATAGATAAGCATCACACAATACCATAGTAGTAGATTATGGAAACATAGTACCACTAGTAACCTATGATGTTTCAAGCTAATGTGATAAAATTAAATAGATTGGTAACAAGAAGCTAGTATTACTATTCAAGCTAAGTTGTAACGTGTTCTACTAATTCACTTGTCTCATAAGTACTAACCTAATCAACATATGAGCTTTCTCTACATGGAGCTTTACCATTACTTAGACTAGCTTACTGGCTTACCGGCTTTCTACTAGTTTGAGAGCAAAGGAAAGACTCTCCTCTGGGCTGGTTAGGCCTTTGGATTTTGCGTATCGTACTGGGGATGTTATATACGTTTCATGGTTTCGTAACTTTCTCATGCTTTTACCAATATTTTCACAAGCGTTGATGGTGCATTTATTGCTCTTTACGCGGGAAACGAGAAGGATTTCAGATTCTAATTACTGCTATTTTTATGGTGTAACTCATGGGCAGTTATGAAGGGAGATGGATGTGGGAATGGGTGCTTATTTGTGTCGTGGCAAGGATTCATGGTAACCATGTCGTATTTGGCGAGGAGTAGCAGTATCGCATTTGCCGAGATTCATTTTTTTTACTGCGAAATGAACCCAATACCCGCCTAGTTCCCTCCTCTAATTAAGTCAGCTTTACATCTTGAATTCAGACCAATGGGCCTACTCGTGGAGCTTCTTATTAGTGTGATTGGGGAAAGGCCGGACCAAGACCTACTACCCAGTTGGCACACCAAGACCTACTTCCCAGACTGGGGTGGGTGTGGTGTATTATTTCTCTTATTAAGTGAGATGAACCTATTAATAGTCTCTTTCCCGCCTTGAGTAATGAAGGAGCAGAGTATATGGGTTCGATTCCCGTAATGCGCGATGCGGTTAAATACCAATCCAACTAAACATGCCAGTGATTAATCAATCTAATTCTCCGCCGTAATCCCCTTCCTTATATATGCTTGGGCCAAAGAGATAGATAGATATAGTAGGTTTCGTAGCCCCAGAGATTGGTAAGTTGGGTGGGGCTAGGCTCACTTCCGTCTTTTAGGGGATTTCCCACTACTAAGCAAAGAAGGATGTTGACGCTATAGAAAGTGACAGGCCAACTGGAAGGAAATAGCATAGCAAGCAACCTGCCACAACAATGAACCCGCTCGCTCTTACGCACAGCCCCGATCCCACCTAACGCAAGAGAAAATCGTAAGCATTAAGTGTTTCTTCTATTATAAGATCAAATATAGTCACTCACTTATCAAGAAAAAGGAGCATCCTTGCTGGGCTGGTTACAGTTCATTCTCCCATCCTGGTACTAACATCTTACGAAATAGAATATCATTCAAAAGATTTCCCTACGGAGCTTGCTTTTACAATTTCAATAGCAGGTGCTCCTCCTTAGTGCACTAGTCAATAATTACTATCATACCACCAATAGATGATAGTAAGGGGGTTTCGGTGATGCTAAATCATTTGCCTTTCTATCTTTCCCATTTTGGTAACTAGGGATAGCAGAAAGGTCTTTGGACACTTAACCAATGGAGACTCTTTCTTGACAAGGGTGGTAAGGAAGTTGATGTAATTCAATTACTATGGGCTACTACTTTTCACCTCGTCATGTCCAATCAATAAGAAAGAAATAGGCAAGGTTTCTATTTCGATCATGAGGGATTTCTCCTTATGACCAGAAAGAAAATAAGAAGGCAAGGTACGTAGTCGCTTGTCCACATCGGACAAGGTTTTTCGTGTTGGTTGCTCCAATGGGTAACTCAATACATTCTTACCTCTATTATTTGATTTCCTGGTTTCTGAGAGGAGATTATAGACTATAACTTCAACAAGGTTATGGGCCTTGTTATTGCCTAGTTCCTAGCCTTCCAAGAGTATTTCAAGAGCCTTTTATCTAGATGGATAATGGGTTTATAGAAGCACTTAAGTCAGAGTA
Source organism: Pinus albicaulis (assembly GCA_034641835.2). Taxonomy (NCBI): domain Eukaryota; kingdom Viridiplantae; phylum Streptophyta; class Pinopsida; order Pinales; family Pinaceae; genus Pinus; species Pinus albicaulis. The sequence goes on along the minus strand of CM076574.1, from coordinate 129,743,701 downwards.
TTTCCTCATTTGTCACCAGTTCTGTCACTTGCTAAGTTCTGTAACCAACAAATTTGAGTTCTATCATCAGCATTGAATCATATATAATGGATGAAGACCCTGATTCCTGCTATGTGGATGATACAGTTCTATAGTAGTTATGGAGGGACTTGGTGTGTGTCTTTTTTGTTTCTTTATCAAAGTTTATTTAGAATCTATTCTGGGGGGTCTTCCTCATACCTTGGAGTTCCTCACCCTCCTTTGTTGGGTGAGCCATTCTTCCTCATAAAACCCAAACTAAAAGGTACGTAGTCGCTTGTCCGCATCGGGCAAGGGCCAACCCTAAACAGTTGGTTGGAAGGAAAGAGACCTCCTGACTGAACACAAGCCATTCCTTAAGGGAACACACCAATAAGTTCATGAGGCAAGAGATGCGTGCTGTGAGTCGTTAGAAAGTGATTGCAACACTGAGAATCGAATCAAAATGATTCAGAACATGTCGACTACCCACTCCACCTACTCAATCTTTTAGCGCCTATTTATTGAGGGATGAATCAATTACCAGCAATTAGGAATGGTTTTACCAGACCTGTTAAAGGCTTCACCAAGGAAAGGCATCGAATTAAGGAGACATATAGGGTGAGCCTGCCGAACTCTCGACTATAAGGAGAGGCATTAAGACCATTCTTTATTACTTGTATGTATTCTTATGACGCCTTTCTGGCTACAATCTTACCAAGCAGAGCGCATTCTAAGTGAACTCCTCGACCTCGTAACATCAGCCGAGTCCCTCCGGGCCTTATGATTGTGTTGTGGCTTCTTTAAGGTCATGTTTTAGGGTAACCCAACTTTACGTTATGCCTAACTTGACTTTACGCTACAATGGGATGACCTTCAATCTGTTATGCCTTACAGACAGCTTTACTTAAGTAAGGCATTACATTATGGGTCTTACCTGAGCTCTGCGGTTCTAACCTTACCTCTTTATTTCACTCAGTAGAACTTGGGGTATACACTGATTCTGATTCGAAAAATATATGGCTAAAGCCCTAAATCACTGTAGTAGGGGCTCAAGAAACTTGGTTTCAAGCAAGAGGACCCCCATTTATATCAATATTGAAACCAATGCTATGCAGGGTATGGATTGAAGGACTTATCTTGGAAACATGTACTGGGTGGAGGAGGATTTATGATAATGGGCACTACATCACCTCCCTGGCTCTTGTTTGTGTAAGCAGCAGACTCATCGATCAAATCAATCAAGGCTGGCCCCATCCCGCTGCTCTCCTTCCTAATCTCCCGCTTCCGGTTGAAGATTCCCGGTGGGCAGAATCAAAATAATCCCATCCAGCTGCTAAACCTCACTCAACTCAATTGGACTATGCTCCTCAACAAACTGTGAATCACCGTAAGCATTATCATTGCATCCAGTGTTGTAGTAACCCGGTGTTCCGTCTAGGTAGGCCCTGCCCCTGTCCCTTCTACATGTCTGTCTGCCCTTCCCTTTCCTTCCTATCTCCCCTCGCAGGTAACAGTCATAGGCCCACCAGTGTAAAGTTCCCATGAGGCGAATAGTTTGTTGTAGGCCCAGCCAAGTTAATAGAGTATGTCCTAGTCAAGTGAGCATCGTAGGGGAATTGGGAACAAGGCTTCTTCTTAATGGGAATATCAACTAGGTAACATCGGTTGGGTAACCTCCTAAATGCGGATAACCTCCTCCATCAGTGAAAAACCTTTCTCCACCAACCAGTGAACATCCCTCGATCAGTTGGTGGGTGGGGAGCATCAATCAAATAATTCCAGCAACAATTGAGATCAGCAGTGGTCCTGCGGCCTATTCGTTCTAACCAACCTTCCTAGGTCTTATTGTTAGCGTAAGTAAGCAATATATCTATCAATGGGAAACAATATATCTAGCGGGTAGGTGGGACTATTTCCTATCAGTGGTTCTTATTCTCACCTTCCGCCTAGGCTTATTGTTTAGCGCAAGATCCTATCTAAATGAGCAAGCATCAATTGATCAATATTGGGTAGGTTGTATTGTGTGTCCTATTGGTTATAACCTGCCTAGGTCTTCTTCTTAGTTTCAATAATATCTAAACGGGCGAGCATCAAGCCAGCTAACCAGCTGTTCCCCATCCATCCTGGCAGCACAGCTCCCAAGCTCCAGCTCCTGTCGATCCAGCCAGCTAAAAATCTAATTAGAATCTCAATTCATATTTTGATTCTATTTTATGTTTAATACTTTAGCTAAAAAGACATCTTTTAGAGTGACAGTTCCTTTTTCAAGTTGACTTCTAAGATGAATGAAGAATACCTAAGAAATGGATTTATCTATTACCTTCATTATACCCAATAATTGCTCTCACTAGATCATGGTAAGCTACTTCCATAGACATGCATGATTTTATCTAGCACTAACCTACCTTGGAAGGGATATATTACAAAAATTTGAAATACCATTTCATTAAGCATTAAGCAAAAAATCCATTCTTCTAAGTCAAATTCTCCTATAACGGAAGTTACCTTTGCTCAATGGCAAAGAGTTTATTAAAGACTTTCACATCTTGATCTCTGCTCATATTTTTGATGAGGTTTGCATTCATATTCTGTCTTATATATTTTGGTGGATCTCCCATTACTCTCTTTGTCACTACCTTAATTATGGCCAGTAGAGCGTAAATTTTATTCAACTTGCAATAAAAATTCCTATACCAATGTTGTTTCTGATTATGTATTCAGAACCTAAAATCTTTCATTTCCATTAATATATTTGGGATTTCTTATACACTTTCATCACTCTCCTCAATGCTTTATTTGGCATCTCTTACTATCTTCGGTGTCTATTTCTATATTGATGACTCTTCCTCTGATGGTTTTGGGTCAACAATGGGATTTGGAACTCTAGTTAGATATCATATTGATTGTTTAGTTTTTTACCATTCAAATACCATGTCATTATATTCTAACAAAAGGAGGGAGCATCCTCAGTACAAAGAGAGTGAGATCACTGTCCTTATAACCAAGTAAGAGGGTTTACAACAAAAATCCTAAAGCTAGGAGAGACTCAAAACCCAAACTACATACAACAATAGTCTAGTCAGGAAGAACAAAATTGGATCAACACAGACAGTGGAATCAGGTGAAGATAACAGATTCTATAGGCAAGCCTAGAGCCTCCTCCTTATAAAGAGCATCCTAGCTTGATTTGCATCTCTCAAAGTCTGATGAAAAGAGATCTCCTTCAACTCCCTTGCTAATTGTTTGGCATTCGCCAACCAACTGGAGAGATTAAGGTCCAAGATATCTGTATTTGCTTGCATAGTCTCAATTATTAGACTAGAATCTCCAATTACAAAGAGATGATCAATCTGTCATTCTATAGCTTTAGTGAGTCCTGTTACAAGACTTATGATTCTACCAAAGAATTGGTGAGTAGAGCTTGCCAAATCTCCACTTAGACCTGTACCTACCAAAATGCTATATAAGAAGGACAAATAGTGAAATACAGACCCATTCTTCCCATTTACTACTATCAAACGACACTCTGTGAGATGCATTTATGAGCTTCAAAGGCACACTAAGAGGAGATGGGAGAGTGAATCATGGTTTGATGGGTGCCAGTACTTGCTATCAGACAAAAAAACCCAATATCCCTATATAAACTAATAGTTCGAGATATGTTGATCATGCCATGACTTCTATCACTGCTTTCTAGACCATTTGGTGGTATCCTGCCATAAACAAGTGTTCATACAACTGAACCAGCATATCCATCCTCTCTTGTCACTGTGCCACATCTTACATCCACATAGAAATGGCCACCCGTAGCGTAGGCTCAAAATGAAGTATTCCAATGGCATCGCGACCTCGTCTCTATAAACCATGTTCAAAGGTGTATGCTTGGTCAGTTTATTACACATTTTCTGGTAGGCCCATAGAATGGTCGAAATTGGATCCTCTCTATCCAATCATCCTGATTAACCGAGCACACCTTTCTCCCTTTTGCACTCTATCATCTTGTTCAAATATTCCTCCATGCCATTAGCTCGAGGATGATATAGCGTTTCTTATGATGGTGGATCATTCACTCTGTCACCAAAGCAACAACGATGCCTCCAAGAAAGTGTTCTCACCGGTCACTAGTAAGGCTATGCGGGCACCTCAACCTTGTCACAATGTGTTCAAATAGAAAGCGTTCAAAAGTTTGCATGGAGTCCTCCCTGGTTGGTGCAGTCTCTACCCATCAATTCCAAAAGTATGTGGCTATGATGCTTCAGTAGCACCACCAATAGCAGTCGAGAAAGAAAGGACCCGCCCCTAGTGAGAATAGAGGTCATTGTTCTCCTGCCTATATTACTATCTTAATTTCCTATCTTCCTATCTTCATTTCATGCTTAATATAATCCTGGGGAAAGAAATTAGAAGGTACAGCAGAATCCTGGGGAATCAAGAAGATATATAAGCCCTTAATCCATCTCTTTCCTTACCACCTTATAGAACCTTAATAAATATCTTTCCTTTGCTGGCCTCGATAATGAAAGAGTGACTCCACCAACTTCACTACATGCCTGGATGGATTCAGGGATTTCTGAAGGGGGACCTGGTTCAAAGCCTACAGAATTATTGTCAGTTGGACAGGCTGGACCGCAGCTACCAACTAGTGGGGGTGCTCGATACTATGACACTCAAGGTTCGTTTCTCAAGAAGATAATCCTCAAGGTGAGTAGATGTCAGGTGGTACAAGGCTTGTGGGGTGAGTTCTAAAGACTAAAGCTATATCTGATTAGCACTTGCATTTGTCTGATGTGTTTCATTGGTGTGCACCCGCTATAAGAATCCTCTCTCAACATCGTCTTTATTTGGCGATCTCTCCATTTTCATAATATCTCTACGTGTGGCTTTTGTTGTTGATCCAATCCATTTGTTTCCTCCAATATATCCTTATGAGTATTCTGAATCCCGGAAAAACACCAATAATAGAAATTTGGAAATGGAAGAATCACGTATATAGAACTCTAAGTATGTAGGCGTATCCTAGGTGAAGCCCAGAACAATAAGATATCTGTCATTGGGTTGGTAGCATAGGTAGGAAGGTATAGTTCTTCAGGTAGGTAGTTAGCACAGGCATGAACCGAAAGGCAGGTAGATCAATTCCTAGCGATAGAGTTGGTTCTAATGGATGAATCATATTGTCAAGACTCAGCTGGAAGAAAAGGTAATAGCGGTACCTAGAAGGTAATAGTTGTACCAAGAATACTTCTTCATAAGGGAAGGGAAGATAGGGTAAAGGGTGTTCCTAGTCAAGGTTATAAATGTTTTCCCCCATCTCATAATCTAATCTGATCAATTCTGGCTGTAATTCATGAATCCATAGGATAGTTCCCTCCCTCCGAAAGTTAGTTCGGTTGGGCCAATGAGCAGGGAGGTTGAGCGAGTAGGTCCCTTCCAACGCCCCCAGGTTGAAATGAGGCCCCCAGAGAATGGAAACTATAGCCTCCCACCTCCGACCATCAAGACAGTTGTTCCTTCTCCCCGATCAAATACTGGACATTACCAAGCTCCCTAGCCGCTATATCGTTACAACTTTCAACAAATGCTATAGTAAGATAGGTGGGGAGGGGAAGAGGGATTGAAGTTGTAAGGGAGTTTCATCCCCCCAGGCAAGATTAGGATCCTTCACCCCCAGGCAAGGATAAATTGATACCGGTTGGAAGGTGTCCAAAGATAAGTTAACATGAGTCGCAACTACTATGGAAGGGAACCAACTCCTTCATCCTAAGCTTTCATTGAACATATCCCATCCTCTAATCTTAGGCATCAACAAGAGTGGGAGGAGCACTATTCTATTCAAAATAGCCCTCAGAAGTGATAACTAATCATCAGGGAGTTCTAGTCCTCAACTAATCTGCATCTGGAGGTTTGGGCAAGCGAGAGGGAGGAAATAAAGTGTCTATCCGGAAGGAAGGGACCCATACTTAATGAACTAGGGAGGCAAGGCCAATTTAAACGAGAGTGAAAGAAAGGAAGGTTACTCCGTGGAGGGAATCAACTGTATATAGCTTAAGCCTTCTTCCCAACCGGATATATTTGTTAGGCTAGTGTTCAGTGAAGACTGTCCATTACTCACTTAAGGTGTTCAGTTCAGTGTTTGGCTCCCAACTAGAATACCCATCGGGATAGTACCCTCTCTAGCCTAACGAGGAGAATTGACAAAGGATGGGAGTGAAAGAAAGTCCAATGTGGTAAGGCCGGTAGTAGAGGAGCATTCTGAAGTTCCCAAGAGCACTCAGTTCTTGAATCACCCAGCTGTTTCCAATAGCAAATAGTTATCGAATCAACCAGTTAACAAGGGGTATTTTGTTCTTATAATGGGTATCTATTCTACCTGTTCGAGTCACACCCAAGTGGTACCAATATCATAAATCTTATGCCAATCTCTCTATTCCACCAGATGCTGCAGTTATCTCTTCAACCTGCCCAAATGAACTCAATTACTTACTGTTCACGGTTCTATACCTATTCTCTAATCACTCAGTTACCCAAATCTATGTTCTCTATTCAACCTGTTGTTCCCAAATAAGCTATGTTCTTATAATGGGTCACTATTCAACCTGCTCTATCATAAAAAAATTAGTCATCTTAACACCCGCCTGGTGCAACCTACCTGCCTGCTGATAAATCTTACCACCTGTCGCCTTATCTCTTTCCACCTACTAATCTATTCTCTCTTCCTCCTCGACCTTTTTATCTCACGAACCATTCCACACACCTTGGATGGATACACAGATAGCCCGAGATACTTACCATCCTTCACCTATTCCCTATGCCCTAGGCCCTATATCCTCTGCCCTTGCTCTATCCGATGCCCTTGATCCCTATACCGATCTAAAGGTCTTAATATCTATAAATGTATCTCATCACCCAGTTAGTCATCTTCACACCCAGTGCAACCTACCTTTTGTTGCTTCTGTTATCGATCTTACCACTCTATATACTACCTTCCCATCAAACCAGCACCAAAAAAACCTGCCCTACCTGAGGACAGATCAACACCGAAAAAAATTTCAAACCCTATGCGCCTTCCTTCATCGATGTAAGAACATGGTCCCATTAGATCGATCCAAAACCGAGATTTGAGGGTGTTTTCGTCGGACCCTGCACCCAAAAATTTTGTCGAATGTGAGATTCAGATTTGTGTTATTCTCCTCATGGCAGACACATTGGATTGAGTCAGAATATCATTTCAAATCATTGGTGGCACACCCCCCTGAAATAAATAAAAACAGGACAAATAAACTCATTATTAAAGGTTTTTGGTTCCCGTTGACTATGTCCCTATTGATTCATTGGGAAAGTGCCGGGCTCTAGCGATGATATTGATCCGTTAGCGTCTCAGCAACACAAAATGAGGGTGAGAAAACACTCTTGCTTTAGTCTTTATGGGGTGTGGGCTTTTTCCTTTATATTTGAGCAGCTTGGACCTCTATATACGTTATTTAGTTGCCATATTACACAATACTTGAATTTGATCACCCGTATCCTGTTAGAGACAGATATTGAGAGAAGTGTTGTTTTCACATATATAATAGAGGAGGCACTATTTGATATGTGAATTTGGTATGATCATTTGGACCATCCATGAGTGTCCTTCGGAGGCCGAGCCAGTACATCCTTTTAGTCTCATCATCATCTTATTATTTTGAAGGGACCACTGGGGGATAGGTTCACACTAGCGCACCCAGACTACGGGAGTGCGAAGTAAAGCCCTCCTTTCGACCAGACTATGGTGCTATGCTTCCCTTTTGGGGGTTCGCCCCCACTCCAGCCGGAAAGCAAGCCTGAAATTGAAAGGGAGGGGTCCTACGGGAGGGAGGGATGGTTCGCGAAGTGATTCTTTCATTCAATAAAAATACCCTTCCAACCCTTGGGAAAGGGAGCAGACGGACTGGGTTCTGGTAGACACTGGCATTCTGGCTGGCATTATCAATTGAGAACGGCTTTTTAGGGTGTCAACGCTCACTATTCATATAGTGAGGGCATTTGCGGTGGTTCTATGGTCACTTAATCCCTGTGATTCTGGCCTCTTCCTGTTCCTTCTCTGCTACCTGCCTTTGTTCCACCTTCACCTCTGACTCTAGCAACCCTGCCTTATTTTCTACTATCTGCCTCAGGGTTGCAATCACCTTGGTGACAATCATGCTAGGTTGTTGTGCAATTGAAAAGATTCCAACATATGAGGTAGTACCTCTTCAAACCAACATAACAGCTCTTTTTATTCCTTGGTTTCTTCTTCATGGACCTTAGCTTTGTTAGCTCGGGTATCTGCTTCTTGTTTCATTACATTTTATATTGTCGTGATGGCCTCTTCAACCTGGATTATCCAATGGGCTTAGTTTTTAGTAAGCCTGCTCATCCTGGATGCGTAGTGCATCCTTCTCTTCCCCGAGCTTCTCCACCTTCTCATTGTATTGCAAGTTATGAATCTATAGGTTCATCACATACTCATATCAATTCTTGAACCCCACTTGCAACTCCTTGCTATAATAAGTTTTGATTTTTGTGAGGGAGGGTAGATCCAATTTCCATAGATCCACCACATGTTGTATGTGAACCTGGTATCCCTCTCGAACTTCCTTTATGGTGAGGTTGGAATCACGTAAACCGAATGGCTTTGTTTTACTGCCCACTTGCCCCACTGACTCAATTATTGACTCATTTTTCCTGGTTTAGAAACCAATATAATACCCATATCCTATTAGTTCTAATGCCAGCAAGGGGTTGTACACCCCACTGGCCATTGGTTGAGGTATGGGGGTGGCCATCTCTGAGGGTGCTGCATCCTTGTTGGGTCCAGTCTTTGGGTGGAGGTGTAGGTTACGACCCACTACCTCCTCCTCCTCAGTATCCCTCATTATGGTAGGCCATTCAAACTTATTACCAAGGGAAGCCACTAAGTACCTTGCTTCCTAGACAATCAGTTCTTCTACACTGGTAGCTTTCTTCTCTATAAATCCACCCAAGGTTGTTTATTTTCTATCCTCATTTACAGGGGCATTTTCATCAAAGTTTACTCATTTAGAACCCTTGGGTAGGCTGTGCCTTGTGGAGGATCCTCCTGAGATAGGTTGATGAATGATGTGTCTCTCAGTAGCTAGACTTCCTCCTCTCCTTTTGATCCCTGCAGACCTTGTAAAAAGTCATCCAAGTCCAACTTATCCATGGTCCTAGGTACGGGGATTACTACCTTCATTAGCACTAGGGGAGGCTATGGAGTGCCCATCAACACCCATGATTGCAGTGGTAGCTAAGGGGCTATTAACATCCCCACTGTCAACAACCCTCACTCACTCACAACTTGTTGTCGAAGTGCCTATTCAAGCTGTGACAAGGATGATTATATTAACCCACTCTACCATAAGAGGTTAGCCTTCTCTCGAGTAGTGGTGCTAGTGGCTCTACCTTGTGGTGACATAGAAGTGTTGCATGTCACTCTACTACTGGATGTCCCGAAGGTAGGAGGAGGAGTTTGCAATGCCTTTGAAGTTATTGGGTAGAATGCCCACTCACCAACAATGATCGGCCCCAACCTCCTTCTAGCCTCTTAGTCATCTGACTCAGTGGACATTGATGCATCCTTTCCCTTTGCTTTGAGCTGTGGTATATTTTCCTATCCCCCAGTGGGCACACCCTTTTCTTTTACCATCTAAAAAAACTTCCTCTTTCCTTGTTTCTTCTACAACTCTTTCAATGCCTTTGCCCACTGCTTCATAGTCCTCTCTAAGTGTTCAGGGTTATCATAAATTAAAGTGCCCTAAAATTTTATTCTTTGTTATGTTGTCACCCGCTAACTATGACCTCATATAAAAGAAGTGGTGGTTTACCTTGAACTAATATTTCCACCTACAATCATTGTACTAGATATCATAGTGGTCTGCGCGATGGCGTCCCACATCACCTGATAGTGTCCATCAAATGTAGTGCCAATGACCACCTACATGGCCTTATCAATTTGATATAAAAAGACTTAATACTGGGTGCCATGATGAAATTTGACTCTAGATCTATTAGGGGAAGATCTATTCCTGTCGGCTTTTACCACTGCAAAAAATCACACAGTAGCATGAAGCTTACATACCAAAAGTCCTAGATTTCATCCTGCATATCTCTACAATTTTGGAGGACCTTGTTGGTTAGGTAAGACACCCAATTCAACTTGACCCTAGCTTCACACACATCTGCAACATGGACGACCTGCTTAGAACACTCCCCTACCCGAAAAATCCGAAGCACTTGGGTGAAAAGAAGCTGCACAACTAGGGTTACTGGTAAGCTATTTATGGAGGATATTTTAGATCCCCATGGGTACTTTTCCATGCCATATTTAAGGCACGGGTTTGTCAGCACTTATTCCACTGCTTCTTCCCCTTAGCATAAATATTTGGGTTGAAAATTCATTGGCGACATCTTCTCCATTCTAGGGAAGACCAGTGATAGTGTGGATGCTCTCCTCATCAATGAAAATTTCATGGTCTAACCAGATACCACCAATGTGAGTCCACAACATGTCTCACACATTTATTCATGGCTGTAGTGGTTCCAAAGCATGGGAAATGCAGGGGGATCATGATTCCAAACTTGAACAACAACCTAAATTCCGGCAACAACTATGCCTTCTCCCCTTTCAGTACCGATTATTTTCCTAGTTAAAACTAAGGGAATAAAGTGGTGTTATGGATATTATAGTCCACTAGCTATACTTGCTCCACATATACCTTCAGGTGCTCATCATTCTTTACGTGTTGCACTCGTGGATCGAACCATCATCACGGTAGAGCAGGTTATTGGGGTCAATAATTGTGGCCTTCTCCCCCCTAAGCTTATTTTGATTCATCCCACAGCCCACCATGCCCTTACTAGTAGTTGTTCCAACCCACGGTAGCATCCTTATAATGCTCCAATACTAAGAGATTCCCAATGCCACTTGTAAATAACCCTCGCCATTGATGGCACCAACCCAACTCAAAATAGTGATCTTTCTATGGAACCCCCATAGCCTCTTTACTGTGATATCCAAATCATGGCTTTTCTAATGGAATTGTCCTTCTGGTGTGAAACTTCTGACTTGTGTAGGTTCAGCTCTCAAATTATTTCATATCAATAACCTTTCATAGTGAAAATGATACTGGTCCTTACCCCAAAATGGACCATAAAGCCCTGCGTTCTTCCTTGGCCCTGCTTTCTACAGACGCTGGAACTTTCTCATAAGCAAGCACTTTCCCACCAGCTACTTTCTATCTAGGCCCTTGACTTTCTCTTTAGAAATAACTAAACTAAGGGATACAGATAGGAGGGATACAGAGGCCATTTCTCCCTTTCCTTGGCTACTGATCCTTGGCCACTGATGCTTAGGCACAAGGCCGGTACTATAGGCACAAGTCAGAAGGCAAGAGTAAGTAGCGGACCACACCCCGGAAAGCAAAGAAATGAACACATCAGTGAACACACCGAACCAAGGCTGAGATAAAGGTTCACTTTATCGGGTAACTATTCCTTAGAGCGAGTCACTCCTCCACAGTTATAGGTGGGTGTGAATAGAACCAGGGGAGGGATAGAGTATTCAATATCATTCTTTAAAGAAGATAGCCGAATCTGGTTTCCGGATCCCCCAGCGATATTAAGTGATTGGAAGTAGGGCTTCGTTTTCCTTCCATACCTGGGTAGTTGAGAAGACATTATGTAGGTGAACACCCCAGGCTTGACGAAGAGACTATGTGCAACCCCGAGACGGGGCTATGTTCAGTGAACAACGAGTGCAGTGAACGGGTGCCGGGACAGGGCGGGGTATGATCAACACTGTGAGTCACACCTATTTGAGCGATACCATCCCATCTTGATTTACAACGCTTGTTATATCCTCTTTTATCCAACCCAACCTTTCTCTTGAGCAATAAAAAGATCCTACCAATACCCAACCCTTTATACAACTATACGGAGGAGCTTCATTATCATTAGCATGTAACAACGTATTATAAGAGAAACCCATATTTCCGGGTGATGAGGCAGTAAAGAGAGCACTTATACAGGTAAATACTGGAACTTTGGTCATGTTGACCACGAATTACTTATTAGGTGAGGGGGGCAAGCCAGTAATAAGAAATATACCCTCTCTTTTAGATAGTTGAACGGATCCATTCTCTTTCACCATGAATAGTTATTGACCACACCACTATAAGCAATAGTCACTTGAACCATGCTTCCCTATTCTCTTTGGCAAGAGGAGGGCCGTCTTTCTCTCTTGCCTAACTTCTGGCTTTTTCCTAACGAATTCTCTCTCTTGCCTAACCTAAATGCTTGTCTTTCTCTCTTGTCACAGACCAGGAAAGAATCATTCTAACACCAAGGGATGTTCACCCGACTCTAGCTTGGCTATTTATATTGGTTCTATGGCTCGGCTACCTGGTGAACATTCAGTGAATGAAACGAAGAGGCTTTCCAACTTCGTTATGGGTGCGAGGTGAGGAGGCTTGCCTACTCTTTACTCTTTACTTGCCTACTTCTGGGTGAGAGTTTAGGAGGCTTCACGACTTACTTACTCTTTCAATTGAAGGGAGTCTTGTAGGCCCAGGAATAGTAGGCCCAGGAAAGGTATTCTTCCCCTAAAGTACAGCAAGGGGGCGGTAGCGTGCTCGTCCCTCATAGGAAAAGGCCACGTTTCACTATTGAATTGATCATCTCTTGGGCTGGTGGGCTTGGACATACTATAGGTGGGTAAGGGTGGGTAAGGGGGTGTTTGGAAGCCCATCCATACAATGCTCTCTAAGTTAAGGTATATTTTCCAATATAGAAGGGGTTTTTGTTAAGACACCAGGTTGTGAGTTGGTATAAGTAGGTAACATCCGGCCGGAAAAAGGTAAGAAAGTTGGTCAAAGTATCATACCAAGTAAGATTCTTCTTTCAGCGTTGTGGAACACCCGCCCGTGAATGCTAAAAGTTAAGGTCTGTGATTCGGTAAAGAAAGGGCGGTTAACACGAAAGGTTGGTAACAGTGGGTCGTCAACTTAAGTAATCCTTCCGACTAAAGGTAAATAGCGATAGTGTCTACTCACTCCGTGCCACGATTCCTGGATGAATGAATGGGCAGGCATCACTCCATCCCATATCCTAGGTGAAGGAAGTAATACAGGAAGGGGGTAAGTTGGTTGATCCATCCGGTCCTGATAAGAGAAGGAAGGGGGTTAATAGTTGTCCACACTAAGCGATTCATTAAAGAAGTGATATAGGGCAGGTGCTAGTTCTTAAGGTGTAAAGGTAGTTAGGACATAAGTAAGGGAGAAGGGTAAGAAGGTTGTTGTATCATGCCATCTTGATCAGGTGGCCATGTTCGCACTTTATCTCATCCCCTGCCACCTCTCTTTTTGGGCCCCTCCCTACCCCAAAGTGCGTTTATACCCCTTGAACTAACACCACCTTACGGTGCCTAAATTTCCCCGATTGAAACGCGCGGTACAACTAATATTACTCTGGATGGGCAATGCCACCTTTCATTAGTGAATTTCCCTGATTGACAAGGAAAAAGGGTGAGCTTGTCGAACTCTCGACCAAAGGGAGAGGGTGAAACCCGAGGGTAGGAGGGTCTAGAAAATTTACCTTATAACTATATAATTTACCTTCTTGATCGGGTGGCCACGTTCGGTGCCTGAATTTCCCACTTCAATGGCGTTCCTCACTATACCCAATTTCCCATGCTGATCATTATTTATATACGTAATTACGCTCATGCATAATATCTTATACAAAGAGAGATATCATTATATATTTCATTACGTGATGCATTACCTTATAAGCATTATCATATGATACTCATCCCGAATAGCTCCGTCCGCATGATGCCAGATCCCCCTTCCTAGCTATGGTTACTAGCCACTCCCAGCCTACCGCTCAATGAGAACCTGCCCAATGAGCACCTCTTCATCATTACCTCCTTCTTTTGCTGGTGGGTTTCACTTATTCCCCCTCCCTATTAGATTGCTCTAATGCACCAGCTAGGGTCCCCTACTGCTATGTTATCACATCTATCTATCTATCTACCATATCTCTGATGCACAGGAACCTTTTCTTATCCTAAAAATACTATACATCACCATACCAGAGTGATAACCATACCATTCCACCCCTTAATAGCTGCATTCATTGGAGCTGGTAACCAAAAATAAGAAGGAACCCCTGTTAAGAGCTCGAGAGCCTGGTATTTGCATTAGAAGTCAAAGAGGCAGACTCGGAGCTGGGCAATGAGCCGGGAAATTTTCTACACTGTTTTATCTTACAAAGGTCAAACACTCAAAATCACTGTTGCTTTAACTAGATTATTTGAACTGGATAGCGGCATGCGATCAATCTCGCTACATGCCCAGGAATGGCAGGTTCCTCCTCACTGCTACCTTGCCTACTTGACTTCTTCGCTACCAATCTAGACCAATCACTGGCTAGGCAGGTATCAAACGGGTATCGACAAAGGTGTACCAACTGGTATCGAGTGAAGGATATATTATTTTTACTGATCCTGTGGAGCTCGCAGGCTCGATATATCGCTTATCGAATGGGGTATCCTACTTTGGATAAGTCCCAAAAGATCTAACACACTAGGCTACATATCAATGCTGGGCAGAAGAATACAAATCTCAAAGGAAAAATTTCTACACAAAAAAAATTGCTGTAATGAGGCTGAGTAAAGGAATGGGATATAACTACATTAATCCATAGTTGCAGATTTAGCAAAGTCTGGTTGATGGAGAAAGATCCACATGAACCCTAATACAATGCACTTCATAGGATTCAATTATAGCTACTGTTAATAGATTCCTTTCGCCACCTGCCCTGCCCATCAGTGGATTGCTCCTGCCGCATAAGAAGGCTTTCATGCACCAAAATAACTATTCACCGGGAATGAGCTCTCTCCATAAAAATGCTGAGTCGGCAGATAGTTTTATACGTTATTATTAGTGACCCTGTATACAATTATGGCTTCTGCCATTCACAGAAAGGGTAGTTAGCCCTTCCAGGCTAAGGATAGGATGGATGGCAGTGGGGGTTGCTAAGGGGGAGGACAGAATCTTTAGATAAGAAAGGCAGGGAATGAATATGCAGCAACTATCTGGACAAGGAGAAATGCTATGCTATCCTATCAAGGCAAAAACTCTTATCGGAGAATGCATCACGTTAGTCCCTAACCATTGGCGAATGCGACTCAAAAAAATGTTACCTAAAAAAGGAGGCTACGCCTACCTGTGTTGTAGATTAGCCCACCTCACCATCTACCTATAAGTTTCCCCATCTCCCTGCCTGCCTACCAGCCTCCCCATATCCCTACCACCTTGCCTAAGCCCTGCCTAACTTCCCAACTTGGTTATTGTAAAGCAAGCCCTCATCTAGCTCTTGCCACCCCTAGTCTGATATCACATGTAGAAGCCAATCCAAGAGTATACGAAGGTCCTCCATCACGGCCTCTGCATCTTGTCGCTGTCACCAGGCTGGTGGCGCTGGGTCAATCTCCTGAATCCGACCACGTCTATGTTGGTGCCCCTCCAGTCGTACCGGTCCAATATCTACACACACGAGATTCGATGTCAATCATACTCATCATCTTATAAATAATGATCATATGTGCTAATCTATAAAAAATAAAGTACACCAAAAAGAAATCATCAATGCATAACTCACCCTCTCATCCCAAGCCAGGCCAGGAGCTCAGCTAATAAGACAAAGCCAATAACGAGGATTTCAATAAGCCAAGCAAGCCAATAAGTGCTTCAATGAGTAGGATGACTAGTACGTTGCTAAGTCATGGAGTAGGGTAACTGGTTCGTACAGGAATCATTTTGATATCCATGATTTTGATATCCAATCTCTAGCCCCTGCCCTTTCCCTTGTCCTTATCTATCTAATCTATCTATACACTGTCCTGGTCGCTCGATTAACTGCTATCCAACCTAGTCGCTTACTCGATGAGGAGAGGAGATCTAGTTGGTCACTTACTCGTACTATCCCCACCCATTTCTTTTTTGTGGTGCTACGTCGGCTGTGAAATCAATATATCCACTGCTCTTCTGCTCTGGTTGCTTACTTGATGAGGATTTGCTGACTCGTATAGAGTGCCAACTGTCTCATTCAACTAGCCCGAGTCATTAAGGAACTAACCAACCTCAACTAACTGCCCTTAACTTTACCATATAAATTAACAACCTTTATTTAACTGACCATATATCCAACTAGTGTTATGATTGGAATGATTTTGATAGGAATGATTTCGATATGAACTTGACCGGTCTAATCCAAATATCTACTAGTGGAATTAGAAACTAGTGGAAAGGTTATCTGGTGGAATGGTTAGAAAGGATGGACTGCCTTTATAAGTTCAATCAAAATATGAGCAGTAAGGAAATCATTTATAATGATAGCTCTAACTGTCAGGTAAGTCCTTTAGCTCTAAGGAAATAATAAGAAAATAGACAGAAAAGCCAGTTGATCAGTTGGATATTTTGAGAAATACCAATATCGCTGGCTTGCTTAAATTCTGGAGGGAGCTTTGGCTTGCCTGGTCTTACTGACTCGGGAGAGATATTTTTAGTGATCAGTCAGTCTTTTGGTAAGTGAAAATGACTTGTCTTTCTTGATGGCAAGAAATCATCTAGAATATATCGGTTAGTCAGTCTTTCTGATTCCTTTCTTTAGGAGATAATTATTAGAACTACTTCCTTATCGGGAAGGTAAATATGAGAAGATAATGACTTTTGGCTCGGTAAGGTAAGTATTAGAGCGACTCTTTGATTGGTAAGGCTTTTCCTTTATATTGAAGTCCAATCGATCAATCCATCATCTATTCGCTATCGCTCATGGGGAAGAGAGACCACAGAATCTATTCAATAGTAAGTAATTAATTCTCGTTTGTTGCTTCAATAGGTTTTTTCCCTCTTCCCTCGAATTAAAAGATTTCATCTATTATTATAGAACAACTCCCACTAGTCAAATTGTGTCACAATCACCCTCCACTTACTCCATCCAACCTAATACATTAACAAAGAAAGTATTGTACAACTGCGAAGCAAAAGGCACCTAAAAACACCCACCTTATGAACAAAGCGCTCTCCCCCTCCATATAAGGATTATACAAATATCAAAGTATACCGGATGGCCACAGCAGCTCATGCATCCTCCTACCCTTACTCCTTATCCTTCCTATCAGGTCCCCCTTCTGACCTATCGCCCCCCTATACCCATAAATAGATATATAATCATCCCGGTATGACCCTCTTGGTTTATTACCAACCTTTACACCCTGTCGGCCTTGACCTTGCCGTGAGCCTTGACCTTTATATCCGATTACACAAAGAATTCCGATGGGCCTAGGTGTGAAACGTCCGTTCGTACTGTTGTGATTTATGTTTCTGATAATTAGAATGGTTCCCTTTCTTCGCGCTGGTGAACCTATACATGTGGGTGTCGCTCGTTCGGGAGTTCACCCACATCGACTTGACTGGGAGATAAGGAAGGTTGCAGGGTGAAAAGTATTATGGTTCGAAAGAGGACGCTGGGTGGTGGCCAAAGGGATTGGTTCAGTGTATGCGACTAGTTAGTGTAATGTTTCATCCGGGTGTAGGCACGTATTTATTCGGTGTGTGAAAGAAAACCCACTACACTACAGGCAGGAAAGATACTGTGAACGATTTTACCTCGCTCTCCTTTTGGTAAAGCAAGAGTTCCTCCTCGCCGTATATCCATTTCCTGAATGAAGTGCTCTATAACTGTACCATCGAAATAGCCATTAGTAGGGTTTTTGAGAAAGGTATCTCCACAAATAAGTGCTATCGAACTGCCTCATCATCATAGCAAGAATCTGGGTGGGTTATTATTATACGTGTTATCGACATCAATTCTCAGGGTTTGATAACCTCCACTCTTGAAACGTACAGGTTCCCGTCTACACTTGTACGGTCTGGCTTATAAGTCATAGCTTGTATAAACACTGGAATGACTATCTACACTAACTTTCCTGTGCTTGGGTTGGATAAATATAGTAATTATCAGATCGGATAGAGAGAGTAATGTCTTCCCAATTGGATTAAGCCTCCTGATTGAGAGAGTAATTACTTCCCAAAGAGTAATGAATGACTGTAGATAGTCGAGGGCATGGCTTGAAACTGGTAAGACACTATCCATTAGGTAGGCAAGATTGAGGGTAGGAAATAGTAGGCTTGAGGGTAGGAGGGTAGGCTTGGAAAGTTAGGGTAGGCTGCCTATAGTTATAGCGAGGGTAGGCGTATATAGTTAACTCAAAAGTGCCTTCAGTGCTTGGGTAGCCAGAGTATTTCCATTCTGCACAATGATTGAATGGGAACGAGCCATGCCTTCCCTTCAGTGCCAATAAAAATAAAAGAAGGTAGGCAATTAAGGTTCCTTATTCATGTTCATGCTCTTAGGCCAGTTGTTGACACCTATTTTTTTACACAAGGATCTGGCTTCCTTCCTGAGAAGTTCCTTACCACTACGTTAACTTATCACTTCTCTACATCCACTCCCTTTCTTGCTCTTGTGTTCAAATAATAAATCTATCTATCTTTTCCTACCTACAAATATGAGTGAGAAACTATGTCAAAGGCCATTTTCATGCGTTGTATTGCCACTTTTACCCTTTTCAAGTACCGTCTCGGGCGTACTGATTCCTCGTGACAGACTTCGTTTAGTGATACATCAATGACTAGTCCTCGACCTAGTGACTGTACCGTAATTAAGTGGCCTATACCGTAATGAACTCGACCTTTGGATAGTGGCATTCCTTGGATAGTCCGTGGGTAGTATAAAATATTAGGCAACTCTATCCATGCTCCATAAGGAGACCAAAGGCTCGGAGGGGATCTCATGGAATGCTAGTGACCTTCCTAACAACAGCTTTCAATGGGAATTTCTATTCAATAGTGGCAAGATATTTGTTATTTAGAAATACTAGGTCTCCGCCCACCCCCATGGGATAACCTAATGAAATGATGCAGGGGAAATGGATGACTAGCTCTTTCCTCACTAATTAATGTGGTGAGCTTTTCCAACCTCCGTGGGGCAGGCCGAACCTATCAGAGCAGGTTACCTCTGCCTAAAGGTGAGATTCATCGGTAACTCATATAGTGATAGGCGGATGCCAGCAATGAACACAAGTTACTGGGTCAATTGAAAATTTATGCCCAATCCTTTCCCATATACTAGACTAACCACTTCCTTACTTCCCCACTGATCTTTCTCTAGTTACTGAAATCAATATAATTATATATGTAATTACGCTTTAGTATCTACTGGGATCTCCACTCGAATCATTGATCGTACCCTAGTTGTACAATTTCTCTTTGTATACTATATTCTTCGATCATGTTTTTTATATATATAATTATATATGTAATTATGCAAACTTGGCTTACAATTATCCGAGCTTCCTTCGCTGCACGCATCCATGCATCCAGGAGCTTCCAAGCTCCCTGCCCATGACACCCTAGTGGCACTCAAGTGAACGAGCTAGCGAGAAAGCAGCATCCCTCTCTCAAGCTCAAATTGCTTCAATCCTGCCCGGCATCTTATCTTTTCCCTCCTGTGCCGACCAGCTCTCGCCAACCAACCAACCCACCAGAAGCAAGCCATGTCCAGCCAGCAACTGTGCCTTCCTTCCCGGCATCTTCGTCTAGCCAGCAAGCAGGATCAATCCAGTATTCGGGTAAGCAGTATGGGTATGTGTTGAGAATGGAGTGGGGGGGTTTCCTACTACCAATCAAGCTAGCACATCAAAGCTCTGATGGCCTAAGCCGACCCTGGTCCCCACCAATCTATCTGAAAAGAGGTAAGCATCCTGCATAATTTCAAAAGGATTATTCCCTCCAACCATCCTACCATGGATAGAAATCCTTAGAGGTAAAAATTGAATATTTAAAGCATCACTTGGAGTCCCTGGATGAATGGTATTGTCCACCCTCAAAAAGGGTGTTTCTAGAAAGTAAAAATATGAAATAAGAGAGTTTTATCAACTAGTTAGTTTAAAGAAAATTATGTTATATATTGAAATATACTAAATGTTTGGTTTAAAGAATTATGAAACTGGGTCCCTACACCATCCATTGCTTGCTCCACCGACCCATTGCCAGTAGCATCAATGGTGGTCTCCCTTAAAATAACCTACGTCAATCAATTACACGCCAGGGCTCAAAGAATGAGTACAGGCGTTTCTTGGATGTATGGAAAGCGTGGGAAGGGTCTAAAAGCAAGCACATCTAGCGAGGTTTTTCGCTCAGAAGCAGCACCCATCTGGGCACTTGGCTCCTCTGTAGGTAGAGTGGTACTGAATGGGGGTATACCTCAAGGAGAGTATAATTCAATCAATATTCCATACATATTCTTCGCCTAGCTTCAAAAGGGGTATGTGAGACCAGCCAGCATCGACGAGGGAGGGGGTTCTCTAGCTCAAATGACCGATCAAATTCCTTCTTCGCTCAATCCTTCCTCACCCATATGAATGAGTGAGCCATCCTTCCTTAGCTTCTTCGATGAATGCTTTTTTTTTGTTCCCTCGGTCAAAGCAGCATCAATCCCTGCAACAAGCTCCACGATGTAGCAACTTGAGGCAACATCCCCCCTAAAACTCATTTCATGATAGCAGGTTCCTTCCCCCTTGGCACTCTCTATCATCTCGCCTTATAGGCTAGGTTAATTGATAGACAATACCACATATTATGCCCTAGCCCCAACCGTGACCTAGGTTAATGCGGGGTAAAAGAAAATAATCCATAAGGCTAGGTTTATAGAGTGAAATTCCCCTCCCAATAAATAGGCTTTGTATCCACTTTCTATCTGTATCTCAGGTCATAGAGCAACCGCAACTCAGAAGATTCCGTGAAGGCATTTACTTTCAACCCGCCGAGGCCATTTCACAATGAAAATTTCCCCAAAACTACTTGATTCTCTGATCTGGCCCACCCTACGAACTACAGGAAACTAAAGGGATAGTAGCGGGTCAGGAATGCTCATAATCTATTATCCGACAGGCTTAAACAGGAAACCGAGAGCACACACATATACAGAGGGCCATACTCCTAAGGTTGTTTCCAGGCGCAAACAATATTTCCTCTGAATGGAGCCTCCCTATAGCATCCTAAGTAATGTGTGTTTGGCAGATCCATCCAACTCGATGAACAGACTAGCGCTACCTATAATAATGTATCATCCATCTATCAAAGTGGTGCAACATATATAATAGACTTCAATCTCACCCCTTGTACGAACACGAATCAAAGTGAAAATAAATGGAGATAGGAAAGGAGCAATAAACTATTTCAATCAATTATTTGATAAATTCAATTATTCGATAGTGTAATTACATATATAATATATGCATTATCTGCCTCCCACTCTAACCGGAAATAAAAAGTCTTTCCCTCACCAATAGTGAGTCGATGGCGGCCCTCACCATATAAATAGTGAGTACCTATCGGTCTTGTAGTCGAGAGTTCGTCCCTCACCCTCATCCATATGAATGAGTGAGACCCTCGACCTCGTAACCTCGGTCGAGTCAATGGCGTCCTTTTAGTTCTTCAAGTTGATGGCGGCTTTTGGGGCCCCTCCCCCAAAAGAGAGTTGTTCGTCTCCTCACACGTTACCTCACCCTACCGGGCCTCACCATATGAATAGTGAGTCGATGGCGGCCTTGTGTCGAGAGTTCGGCAAGCTCACCCTACCGGGCCTCGACCTCGTAACCTCAGTCGAGTCCCTCACCTTTCTTAGGTCAGGTGAGCAAGAAATCCCTCTGGGCCTCACCATATGAATAGTGATTCCCTCGACCTCGTAACCTCGGTCGAGTCCCTACTGAGCCTCACCATATGAATAGTGAGTCCCTACTGGGCTTAGTTCTTCAATTTTATGGCGGCTTTTGGGGCCCCTCCCCCAAAAGAGAGTTGCTCGTCTCCTCACACGTTACCTCACCCTATCGGGCCTCACCATATGAATAATGAGTCGATGGTGGCCTTATAGTCAAGAGTTCGGCAAGCTCACCCTACCGGGCCTCGACCTCGTAACCTCAGTCGAGTCCCTCACCTTTCTTAGGTTAGGTGAGTAAGAAATCCCTTCGGGCCTCACCATATGAATAATGAATCCCTACCGGGCCTACCGAGCCTCGACCTCGTAACCTCGGTCGAGTCGATGGCGACCTTATAGTCAAGAGTTTGGTAGGCTCACCCTACCGGGCCTCACCATATGAATAGTGAGTCCCTACCGGGCCTTTGGTCGAGTCATTGTAAAGAAATATAATGCT
This sequence comes from Pinus albicaulis, assembly GCA_034641835.2. NCBI lineage: Eukaryota > Viridiplantae > Streptophyta > Pinopsida > Pinales > Pinaceae > Pinus > Pinus albicaulis. The sequence continues at coordinate 129,721,386 of CM076574.1, read as the reverse complement.
ATCTAGAAGAATATAGATCCATAGGATATTCCCTATTGATCAGGCCCACCTCAGTTGGGTAACGGCCAAATCGATGGGTGGGAAAAAGGAGCTCCCCTCCCTTATGGATAAAGAATAGACTAAAGGTGAAGGAAAGCCTCACTTGAGACTCTTCAGAACCAGAGAGATCTGCTACCGAGGCACTCGCATGCACTTAAAATGCACCTCAAAGGAAAGATAAAGAAGAAAAATCTAAGTAGTCTAAAGGAAAAGATAGATTCGTTCATTCAATAGGCTGCGTTGTATCGCTTCTCGACCCATTCATCTAATGGGGTTCAACGTAAACGTTAGTTAAGCTATCATCTCCTCTCTACGCCGCCGCTTCAGTCACGCACCCGGGGTGAATGTTCGTTCGTGGTCCCTCCGTATAGACTTCCTGCTCTCGCTCTCTCCCGCTGCCGGTATTGCCTACTCCAGGTGCTTTCGAGTAGACCTATTATCCACATGCTTGATCGGTATTTCTTCCACCAAGAATTCCTCCCACTATATATTAATGATAGCAGAATCCTATCTCCATGGCCAAGCATTTGAAAAGGTGGGATCAGATCTAAATGCTAAACTTTCTAGAGAAGAATTGGTTGGATTATTACTCATGTTATCCAGTTAGGACGGGTAGCTATAAGGAGTGGGTTCATCTCACTTATGAATCTGAATGACCTACAATATTAGGCTGAGTATTCTGAATGACGTGGGATAAAAACAATTGAGTAGCTATAAACGGGGAAATAATGAATGCCGAGCGAATGCATGTGAATGACGAATCCCCCTTTTCTATATCATAATTTTGTAAGCTTCCATCCAATAGTATTTATAAACCTATAATGACCAACTTCCTTAGCAGTACAAAATTGATCAATCCTTTCAGGAGGAAATAAAGTGGCTTATGTACGTGGTAGCTAATTCACACATCGGGGAGGACCAACCAAGATAAGAATCTAGATTCCGAAATCTATGCCTCTCCTCGACCTCGTAACCTCGGCTGAGTCCCTCTCCTCAACCTCGTAACCTCGGTCGATTCCCTCTCCTCAACCTCGTAACCTTGGCCGAGTCCCTCTCCTCAACCTCGTAACCTCGGCTAAGTCAATGGCAGCCTTGTGTTCTTCAAGTTGAAGGCGTCTTTTGTGGCCCCTCCCCCAAAAGAGAGTTGTTCGTCTCCTCACACGTTACCTCACCCTAACGGGCCTTTTGTCGAGAGTTTGGCAAGCTCACCCTAACAGGCCTTGTGTTCTTCAAGTTTATGGCGGCTTTTGGGGCCCCTCCCCCAAAAGAGAGTTGTTCATCTCCTCACATGTTACCTCACCCTAACGAGCCTTGTGTCGAGAGTTCGACAAGCTCACCCTATGGGCCTTATAGTCGAGAGTTCGGCAACTAATGGCTCACCCTGAATTTTTGAGAGCACCAACTCCCCTACTTTTATGTTAAGCGAATCCCACCCACGAGATTAGGTAGGCTCGAGCAAAGTGTTGCTTCCTTATCAAAAGGCACATGAACTAAGCACATTAACTGAACGACTAATCTTGGAATGAGAGCAAGCTACCACCCACATCTAGGGTTGGGGAAGGTCTCAGCTATGGTACGTGAAGATGCAGCTACCACACTAGGAGATTCGTTGGATCTAGGATCTAGCAGAGCTAGGGAGTTCTTCTAGAGGTTCTTTCCCCTGCCCTTAAAAATGAGAAAGGGGATTTCCCCCTACTATTATTAAGCAGTCACTCAGATCATCTTTCGGGTATACATGATGTACCACGAGAAATTCGAGGGCTATTGGACCTCTAGATAACCTGGGTTGGTCGGTCGGTTGGTTGCTAGCATGCATCCCTCGTTGGTTCCTTGGTTTGTATAGGAATGAAACGATGGCGGCCTTATAGTCGATAGTTCGGCAGGCTCACCCTAACGAAATGCGATTTCATGGGGTCTCCATTCTGTGAAAAGGAGAAGAATAAGAGGTCGGTCTCCATAGCTCTCCATGGGTTAATGTACCATTAAAAAAGAAAGAAATAAGAACGACTTCTAAGAGCTCTAGTGAATGCTGCTTCTTGTTGTCTCCTCCCCTTTGAAATAAGGAGAAGACCTAGCCGGGAAACCTCACCAGAATACCTTGCCATAGCAGCCAGACCTACTACAACCTATTACTATATGATATCGCATCTATAAGTTTCACCTTTCGATGGCAAGTACAAAATTCTACTGTCCTATGGCCTATAGACAGGACTAGTAAAGTCTTGCCCTTATTGCCTTAGCTTCAGTCTAACCAAAAAAGAAAATAAGATAAGAAAGATAGTCTCTATTCCCATTGCAATATTAAATATGAAAGATGAATATGAAATGGTTCAAATTATTAGTGTCATATATGCAATAAGATGAATATGAAATGCTTACTTTTTCTCTTGTTCTCATGGTTACTAGAGGTGCACCAACAACCAAACAACTTATCCATGCATGAGTGCAACAAACAATCTGAAGTTGAGTTGGATGTGTCCCTACCTGGCGAATACAAAGGTTATGTCCGTCTGTGTATTTCCAAAATAAATGAGATTGATAACTATTCCAATCAAAATAGATATTTCAAGCAGAGGTATGAGCCTAATAGCCTTCCTACAAGCTATACTACAAGCCTTAGAGACTGCCTTAATTGACACGGTATGGTGGAGCCCCGTGAAAGCTCCCCCTATGGACACTTGCCTGAGTCTTAGTTCCATGGCCTATAGCCTAAAGAGGACTCTCTTATTAGTTCATTGCCTTAGTTCTAGCCTTAATAGAAAAGCCTTAGTCTTTGCATTCATTAGCTGCATGGACTGCCTTAGCGCTGCCTTTGCCGTAGTAGCTTCCGAGTAGAACTACTAGTGACTAAGGTACTACTACTACATAGAGTTGTATAGAAAGTACTACTTATAATTGATATACGAGCTCACATGGAGACGTTGAACCCAAATAAAGAGAAAAGATTTCATTACTTGCCATGATGTCAAGGGACACCCATGAACCCCCAACATTCTAGCCAACAGACAAGAGATAAGTTCTTCCATATAAACTGTAGTCTATAGAGTCTTCTCTGCTAGAGCCTTCGAGTCAAGCCCATGCACTTCGCCTTAGAGTGAAAGCCTTCTCCATACAGTTAGTTCTAATTAGTGCAACTTGTAGTTCAACTAGTTCAACTCCAATCCAATGAGAGAGGAGACTCTGCTAATTGGGAAGACTTCCGTGGGAACCAAAGGAGCCATGAACCACCAAAGGAGCCATGTTGGTGACTTCACAAGTGTATACACCAACCATGTAGTAGAGCTCTAGTAGTGCCCATATGGGCTAGTACAAAAGCAAATTGACATGGAGCTAACTCTCTATGGCTTTCACTATGTATGGCCTTAATCTAGGTAGTGTGTCCCAGGGGGGAGCTATAATCCGATATAATTCCCATAGTGTGGGTGGGAAATTCCAATGGGGAATAATAAACACCCATTCCATAGATACTATTTTAGTCCGTCGTAGAGAAAGAACTACGACAACAATCAGTACTATTAGACTTCCTTCCATAGCTCTACGATACGGTAAGAGCTTCAATCCGTACAGTAAGCCCTAAGATCTTGCCTTAAGCCATAGCCATACAGTATTTTAAGTCTCCATTCTAATCAAAATAGATAGTTCAAGCCATACAATAGAACTATTATTAGTGCTTTATTCTATTTATCACTCTAGTTGTTATTGAGTTCAACTCTGTAGTTCCAATTAGCTGCAGTGCAACTATCCCAAATGAAGATAATTAGTTTTGAGCGGTAACAAAGCAGTGCCATAGTAGTTCAATAGAAATTAGATTTATCAAGACTCAAAATTTTCACAATCTATGGATCGACTAATAGTGAGACCAACCTGAAAATGCAAGTTTATTCTCAGTTTATGTCATGATACTGTACATCAAGCCGGAGCGTGGTTGATCATGATAGGCTCCCAGTAAGGTAGAGTCTTTCAATATGTCAGGGCCGATGTTGGTTGGATTGGGTTGTACCCCCTATACCAAGGGGATTACATGGTTGGGATGGCTCTGAAAGTAAGGTACATGCTAAGTGATCTAGTTTATAGTGATGATCTTCCCATCGTGGGGGAACATCATGGTGTGACATGTTGGCCACCTATAAAATTTTCTATATCAAAAGGTGGCCAAAACATTTTGGAGCCTTCAAGAAAAAATTTTATTTCAAAAATGATTATCTCTTGAAGCCTCTTGAAGACATCATACCCTTGTTTCAATCTTCACTGCTGTGCCCATTATACACTTAGAAATCCTGCTAACTCCCAAGAGATAATATTGCTGCAAACACCATTTTCCCCTTCCTTCCACTTCCAAAACTAACCTCATTTTTATCCCTTTATTCCCCATAAAATCCCTCATTTTTCATATTCTCCCCTTTCCCCCTATCGAAACCCCCTTTGATAAGGTTTAAGACTCCTTCTTTGCCTTATCGAAACCCTCAAAACCCTTGAAAAACATTGAAAACTTCATAAAAAATACATATTTTGGTGTAAAGGTTTAATCCCCCTTGGGCTAAGTTTTAAGCCACTTCCCCTCCACGTGCCCGCACCCTAGAACCAGGTGCTAGACTCGCAAAGCACTCATCGCATCACAAAATCTGAGCGCATAAGTTTGTTTTCCATGTTTAAAACCCTGATGCCGATTAACCCTATATATTATAGCCCTCGATCATATGGCATTCCATACATCCAAAGGCCCCGCAGTCGGGCGCCTATCCACTTTGCATATATAAAACCATGAAACCTTTGTTTTTATTAATTTTTATGTTTTTTGCAGGGTATGAAAATTTTTCTGCCGGTGCGACCCACAAATAAATCGCCCCGGTGGTCCCCATGGTCAATCGCTGTACAAATCCAGCGGTTTTCATCGCACCGCCTTTGAAAGGAAGGTTGTTTTCCCCGTTTGGTCATGATCAATGCCACATGCTAACACGTGGCCTCGAGCACTGTTGAAAAACCGCCCTCATCGCGCATTAAAGTTCGACTGTGGGTTCGGCGCGATGTTGATGTGCACCGTCCGATCTAATATCGGCTCATTGGATGGTGATCATGCTCAAAAGAAGCTCGAGGGATAAACTAAGGTATAATGCATCTATCAAAGCATCTTCGTCGTCAATCTGATTTGCAGATCAACGGCCCACAAACAGTCGCTCTGGTCCCCACAGCCACGGCAGCAAATCAACTGTCCCACAGAACCAGTGGTCCCAAGCACCTAGTCAGCATCCACGTGGCATCAACGGATTGAAGTGGGTCTTCATTGGTTCCTCGCACAGTCAGCAAATCCGTACCCAGGGAGCATTATAAAGCAGATTTGAAATAAATTTCGGGTCACACTCGCCCTGACATCAGCAAGCCCCAAATCGGACCCGGGGAACTTTATAAGGTGGATTTCATAAGGATTTCGGGTCACAAACGCCCTTACGTCAGCAAACACCTTTTGTGACCTAAAATGGTTATAAATCTTGGTTTTATCAAATTTTGAAGTCCGGGTATGTTATTTAATAAAGGGTTATTATATGGTTTTTCCATTATATACTGAAAAAAGGTCGAAGGCCGAGGTTTGACTCTCATGCCTTCAATTCTTTAAAAAGAGCCATACATGGTTTAAAATTTCCGTGCCTCGCCAATACTCCAAAGGCACTGATGCCTCACGACCCTTGCACAACACTGCACACCAACAGAACACAGTAAATGAATCAAAAATCAAAGGGTATCAGTTTCTAAGACATAACGCACCAGAATGGAAGATTGAAGACAAATTCATGAGGATTACGGCTAAGATTGATTATAAAAAGCCTAATCCTCCCAATTAAGACACAGTTAGAAGGAAATCAAAGTGTTTTATTAGACAGAAGGCCTCCACCACCACATCTGAGGCAAATTGATTCCTCCCAACTACCACAGTGCCACCTGTGCCTCAAAGCATTCACATCAGAGGCTGAAGTTATTGATCAGGATCAGATATTTGTCTCAACCACAGCCGGAGAGTAAATTCTGCAAACAAAATTAATGAAAAAATATCAGCAAAGTTACTTTGACACCACACAGAGCCTCAAAAGTCAATAACAGCTCTCACCGAGCTTAAATCTTAATAAAAATTATTTAATACAGAGGACACCTATGTAAGCTTCTTCATCGAGCCCCCCAAAGGCCAAAGAACCATTAAGTCTATATTAATTATCTTTGGAGATCTTTTATCATATCTCACCTCCTCATTCTTCTATAAATACTACTGGAGAAGATGAGAGAGGGGTGGGCTGATCACTAGTTGTAATCCTGAAACTCTCTGAAATAATACATAGTCTGTTGAAGTTGAAGAAGAAACTGAAGTCTTGGAAGCCTTGGTGATGTTGTTGCATGCTTGTTCCTGAGAAGGCTCTATTATTGGATCCATGAGCTTGGTTGTTGGTGAAGTATTCTGAACTATTTAATGTTTTCTCCTCTTTTCATTATGTTCCATAATTTCTTACTACAGTAGGTTGAAATTTTTAGGCTAAGAAATGACTCCTGGAAGCACCTTAGACCTGTTCATCTTTCACTATTTCATGTTTTATTCTGCTGAGGTATTTTAGAGGCTTAAATATTTCTCTTTAGTCCTCATGCTCGTTTATTTCTCTAATAAATTCAAATAGTTGGTTTCAGCATGATTTATGGTTCTCCCTGCTTGTCTGCTACCACTTAAAAACTGTTAGTGAAGTCTCCCTTTGAAGTATCTTTGTTTATAGTAAGCCAAGGAGGTCTGTTCTGATCATGCCCTTTGTCCTTGCTTAAAAAGTTATCTTAAAGGTCTTTTATAGTTGTGATCATAGATGTATTAGGTGTTCCCTCTTCTATGATTGCAATTATCAGTGAATCTTTTATGTTTTCTAAGTCATTTGAAATAAAATCTTTGAGGAAATAAGGTGTTCCCCGAATCTTAGATTTCATTTTGAAAGTTGTCTTGAAGTCATTATTTGCTTAAAGAATGTTTGTAGAATTTATGGTTAGCCCTGTCTATCAAATATTTCTCTATTGTTCAAGTTATGTTTTCAAGTTCCCTTCATTGAGAATCAAATTTCTCTTTCCAAATCATTGATGTCCATCTCATTCCAAAACCAAAGGATCCTGCAGCCAAGTTAGATTTACCCTCTGATATCCCATATCCATTGATGAGTATGTTATGACCTCTTCTTGACTCCATTGCCCAATGAACCAGATGTTTCTCCATTTTATATATCTTTCCTAGACCTTTCATGTTCTGTTGTATCAATTCAACCAAAGAAATAAACAAACACCTGCACTTAATAAATAGTCTAAAACCAATACTCAAAGCACACAAGATAAACCTTTGCAAAAAAACATTTGAGAGATCTCTCTATGAGAACAGGAGGACTAGATCCTATAACTCTAAAGATTGGTTCTGATGTTGCCTTGTCTTTTGATTTGCCAAACTATCAAAACACGGGAGACCAACATAATTGTGATCACGGTGGGACCACTAATTTCATAGTTGCCTAGCAAGCTTTTATAAACTCATTAGTCTTTCAAACAACCATAGAAACTCAGAAAAACCCAAAAATATTTAGTTTGGCTTCATAATAAACATGGTGGTGGAACCATAAAACATTTTACCTTTACAAAAGCTAAAAATTTTCCACGTAGTGACTCCACTAGCCTCCAAAGGGCCTATTACCCTTCCAGTCCTTGTAGACTCCCTTGGGAATGCATTGAGCAAACCCAATCATGTTGTTGGTGGACAGCAAATTTCAAAATCTTCTACCTGGCGACTCCACAATCCCAAAAGACCTAATAACTCCACTGGTAAAGGACTCTGAACTGGTTAGAAAGATAGAGTGACCTCTTATTACAAACATGGATCCAATTATGGACAAAGAAGCTAAAATAAACACATTATTGGGCCTAATTGAGAAAATAGTGTACATACCTGATAAAAGATTGGAAAAGCATGAGGATGATATAGATGTTGATTATCCATAACAACCTATGTTTTTCCCAGATCAAACACAAACTCAACCATTACAAGATCTAGACAATGAGCAATATATAGATGATGATCAAGACTTTATAGAAGAAGGTGAGCAAGACTATAGAGAAAACAATAAAGCAAAATTGTTGGTCATGATGGAAAGGATGGTGTATATGCTTGGGAAAAGAATTGAAAGGAATGAGGCTAATTTAAATATTGATGATCTAGAGCAGCCCATTCTCCTTTCAAATCAAGAACAAACCCAAACTCTACAAAATATGTATGATGAACAAGATTAGAAAGAAATCAATAAAGAAGGTTGTCAGGAAATTCTTGATTACCTACCTATATTTTTTACGATGCTATTAACAGAAATTCATGACCAAATTGCAAAAATTAATAGTAAGCAGTGCCTTGAGAAAAACATAAGACATTTTGAACCCACAAAATCTGAAACAGGAGAAGAGACAACACAACCAGAGTCTCTGCCTTTATGTCATGACTCATTTCAAATGATTAAAAAGGAATGGCATCCTGATAATCTATTAGAAACAACTCTCGAATCCCATATTTTAAATAACTATCACAAAAATCATGAGGAGTTGTTCAAAACTGAGATAGACCAGGAAAAACAAGAGAAACCTCAAAGTTCCCCTGAAAACTCAAATGGAGATCCATTAGAAGAGGTTCAAGAAGACCGTTGTAGATTTTTCCTAAGAAAAAAGACAATTCCTTCTCTCTTAACAGAAGAAGAGATTGTTCTAATATTGAACAGATAGTCAACCTCCAAACCTTCATTTGAAAAAAACACTTCTGCTCATCTACTTACTGAACCTTGTTGTCTTGAATCAAAAAATAAAATTACGGAAAAGCTCAAAGAAAAACAAACTGATAACCCAATATGTTTGATTGGTGACATTGTTTATACTAATGATTTTTCAACTTTTGATCAATCTGATGATGATGATGAACTCCAAACAAAAACTAATCATGCAGGGCAACCAGCAGTTTATTGGTGTCATGAATTTCATTATCATCATCTTGAGAGCAGCAATTAGCCAATCCAATCCATCAGAAATAGATTTCACATAATTGGAAATCAGCAATCTATTAGTTGTAAGGTTGAAAAGAAAGAGAAATTTCTTGAGCGGGATGAAGATAAGGAGATTTCTCTTGAAAAGGTTGAGGTAATAAGAGATACCCCTACTCGAGAACATGATAATATCTTCACAGTCCACTGAATCAAAGCATACCCAGATTACAAGAAGACAACGATGAAATATATGATGAGTCCTCCAGTTCAGATGACAATGAAGATAAGGAAGTTTTTCTTTCTCAAGAGAATATTTGCCTTGATCCAGTGGAGAAACAAGAGATGATCCTGGGTGAAACATGTCTTCCAAATACTCTTCACGAGGCATTATTTCAAGATCCCTATGCTCACTTCTTGGAGGCATTTGAAGAAGGGATAAAGGTTATTAGGAGTAGTGTATTACCAAAAGCAAGAAGATTATTTAGCATTGCTGCTAAAAAACAAAAGGAATGGGAGTGGCCCTGTTTGTCTAGCCTACCCAAGAGGATGAAGAAGGACCAATCATGGGATCATTTACTGGATTGGTTGTACTAGAAAAGAGAGTTCATTAGCTAAAACATGTAAATATTCCAAGTTAGAGTAGGTTAGATGGGAATGTCAATAAAGATCAGCTTTGGGCATTTAGTTAGTTGATTGATTTTTTGTCTTGAAAGAAAAAGAAAAATCTAAAAACAATAGAAAAGAGAAAAGAGGGCAGATTGTAAAACAAGAAAGGTACAACCCCATACCAAAAAGAGAAACAAAATCTGAAAGTGTGCAAGCTTAAATGCCACTCCTAAAAACACACTCCTAGTTATTCATACAGCTTAATCATGACTAATTAGTTTTAAATTTTCTGCTGATAGGTTAGTGAATTCGATTTGCCAAACTATTTAATCTTGGCTTATCAGTAGGTAGATTAGGCTAGAAATTAAAGGTTCAAACATGCTCAAAATATGAACCTAAGTTTCCAAACAAAAATGACTCACATCTATTTTAAATTTTTTAGTCAAAACAGGGTAAAACTGGTTCTAATCATCTCAAAATCTGAACCAGAAAAAAAGCAAAGAACAACTCAGACATAAGTAAAAAATAGAGTTGAAAAAAAGATGAAGGAGGTGCTTTAACTTTCAGATCTTAAGCCTTCCTTTTTTATTTAATTTTCTGTAAAATAATGTCTATGTGCAGCTTGTTGTTTTATGCCATAGATCAGCAACAAGTTAGACTGTCCAATCCTGACTTGTATGCTTTTAAATTTCTGTTTTAGAAATAGTGAATAAAAATCTGTTAGACTGTTTAATCCTAATAGATTAGTAGATTAGGTAGAGAAGCATATGAAATCAACTGTTTAATCTGAGTTCATGGAGATATAAGAAGTAGAAATATATTAGTTTTATGCTTTCAAAATAATAAAATGTTGAGAGAGATTCTGCCAATCCAAGTGCACTCTAAAGAAGAAAAAATGTTAGATCAGTAGGATTGGGTAGGTAGAAAGCTTGTGTTGATGAAAGATCCATTGTTTTCCTTGGCTGCTAATATGTTTTCAGAACAAAGAAGATCATCCAAGAAAATAGGGCAGCCCAATGGATGAGGCACTGATCAACCTCCCAGAGAATGCAAGTCTGCAGTTCTTGATGCCTTCAAGAAGGCACCATCCCCAAGTGGAGCCATTGTTGGCCACCTATAAAATTTGCTATATCAAAAGGTGGCCAAAACATTTTGGAGCCTTCAAGAAATAGTTTTATTGAAAAAATGATTATCTTTTGAAGCCTCTTGAAGACATCATGCCCTTGTTTCAATCTTCACTACTGTGCCCATTATACACTCAGAAATCCTGCTGACTCCCAAGAGAGAATACTGCTGCAAACACCATTTTCCCCTTCCTTCCAATTCCAAAACTAACCTCATTTTTATCCCTTTATTCCCCATAAAATCCCTCATTTTTCATATTCTCCCCTTTCCCCCTATCAAAACCCCCTTTGATAAGGTTTAAGACTCCTTCTTTGCCTTATCGAAACCCTCAAAACCCTTGAAAAACATTGAAAACTTCATAAAAAATACATATTTTGGTGTAAAGGTTTAAGCCCCCTTCGGCTAAGTTTTAAGCCACTTCCCTTCCATGTTCCCGCACCCTAGAACCAGGTGCTAGACCCGCAAAGCGCTCATCTCATCGCAAAATCTGAGCGCATAAGTCTCTTTGCCATGTTTAAAACCCTGATGTTGATTAACCCTATATATTATAGCCCCCGATCATATGGCATTCCATACATCTAAAGGCCCCGTAGTCGAGCTCATATCCACTTCGCATATATAAAACCATGAAACCTTTGTTTTTATTAATTTTTGTGTTTTTTTCAGGGTATGAAAATTTTTCCGCTGGTGCGAAGCTTAAATTGCTTTTCGCCATCGATCTGATCTGCAGATCGACGGCCCACAAATAAATCGCCCTAGTGGTCCCCATGGTCAATCGCTGTACAAAACCAACGGTTTTCATCGCACCGCCTTTGAAAGGAAGGTTGTTTTCCCCGTTTGGTCACGATCAATGCCACACGCTGACATGTGGCCTCGAGCACTGTTGAAAAACAGCCCTCATCGTGCATTCAAGTTCGAATGTGGGTTCAACGTGATATTGATGTGCACCATCCAATCTGAGACCGACTCATCGGACGGTGATCGCGCTCAAAAGAAGCTCGGGGGATAAAATAAGGTACGACGCATCTATAAAAGCATCTCCACAGTCAATCTGATCTGCAGATCAACGGCCCACAAACAGTCGCTCTGGTCCCCACAGCCATGGCAGCAAATCAATGGTCCCACGGAACCGGTGGTCCCAAGCACCTAGTCAGCATCCACGCGGCATCAACGGATTGGAGCGGGTCTTCATTGTTTCCTCGCACAGTCGGAAAATCTGGACTCGGGGAGCATTATAAAGCGGATTTGAAAGAAATTTTGGGTCACACTCGCCCTGACGTCAACAGGCCCCAAATCAGACCCGAGGAACTTTATAGGGCGGATTTCATAAGGATTTTGGGTCACAAATGCCCTTACATCAGCAAACACCTTTTGTGACTCAAAATGGTTATAAAGCTTGGTTTTATCAAAGTTTGAAGTCCGGGTATGTTATTTAATAAAGGGTTATTATATGGTTTTTCCATTATATACTGAAAAAATGCCGAAGGCCGGGGTTTAACTCTCACGCCTTCGATTCTTTAAAAAGAGCCATACATGATTTAAAATTGTCGCGCCTCTCCAATACTCCAAAGGCACTGATGCCTCACGACCCGTACGCAACACTGCACACCAACAGAACACAGTGAATGAATCAAAAATCAAAGGGTATCATTTTCTAAGACAGAACGCACCAGAATGGAAGATTGAAGACAAATTCATGAGGATTACAACTAAGATTGATTATCAAAAGCTTAATCCTCCCAATTAAGACACATTAGAAGGAAATCAAAGTGTTTTATCAGACATAAGGCCTCCACTGCCACATCTGAGGCAAATTGATTCCTCCCAGCTACCACAGTGCCACCTGTGCCTCAAAGCATTCATATCAGAGGCCGAATTTATTGATCAGGATCAGATATTTGTCTCAAGCATAGCCGAAGAGTAAATTATGCAAACAAACTTAATGAAAAAATATCAGCAAAGTTACTTTGACACCACACAAAGCCTCAAAATTCAATAACAGCTCTCACCGAGCTTAAATCTTAATATAAATTATTTAATACATAGGACACCTATGTAAGCTTCTTCATCGAGCCCCCCAAAGGCCAAAGAACCATTAAGTCTATATTAATTATCTTTGGAGATATTTTATCAGATCTCACCTCCTCATTATTCTATAAGTACTACTAGAGAAGATGAGAGAGGGGTGGGTTGATCACCAGTTGTAATACTGAAACTCTCTGAAATAATACATAGTATGTTGAAGTTGAAGAAGAAACTGAAGTCTTGGAAGCCTTGATGATGTTGTTGCATGCTTGTTCCTGAGAAGGCTCTATTATTGGATCCATGAGCTTGGTTTTTGGTGAAGTATTCTGAACTGTTTAATGTTTTCTCCTATTTTCATTCTGTTCCATAATTTCTTACTATAGTAGGTTGAAAGTTTTAGGCTAAGAAATGACTCCTGGAAGCACCTTAGACCTATTCATCCTTCACTGTTTCATGTTTTCTTCTGCTGAGGTATTTTAGAGGCTTAAATCTTTCTCTTTAGTCCTCATTCTCGTTTATTTCTCTAATAAATTCGAATAGTTGGTTTCAACATGATTTATGGTTCTCCCTGCTTGTCTGCTACCACTTAAAAACTATTAGTGAAGTCTCCCTTTGAAGTATCTTTGTTTATAGTAAGCCAAGGAGGTCTGTTCTGATCATTCCCTTTGTCCTTGCTTAAACAGTTGTCTTAAAGGTCTTTTATAGTTGTGATCATAGATGTATTAGATGTTCCCTCTTCTATGAATGCAATTATCAATGAATCTTTTATGTTTTCTAAGTCATTTGAAATAAAATCTTCGAGAAAATAGGGTGTTCCCCGAATCTTATATTTCATTTTGAAAGTTGTCTTGAATTCATTATTTGCTTAAATAATTTTTGTAGAATTTATGGTTAGCCCTTTCTATCAAATATTTCTTTATTGTTCAAGTTATGTTTTCAAGTTCCCTTCGTTGAGAATCAAATTTCTCTTTCCAAATAATTGGTGTCCATCTCATTCCAAAACCAAAGGATCCTACGGCCAAGTTAGATTTTCCCTTTGATATCCCATATCCATTGATGAGTATGTTATGACCTCTTCTTGACTCCATTGCCAAATGAACCAGATGTTTCTCCATTCTATATATCTTTCCTAGACCTTTCATGTTCTGTTGTATCAATTCAACCAAACAAATAAAAAAACACCTGCACTTAATAAATAGTCTAAAACCAATACTCAAAGCACACAAGATAAACCTTTGCAAACAAAAATTTGAGAGATCCCTCTCTGAGAACAGGAGGAATAGATCTTGTAACTCTAAAGATTGGTTCTGATGTTGCCTTGTCTTTTGATTTTCCAAACTATCAAAACACGGGACACCAACATGACAGATGGATGAGGTGGAAGCTTTCATGGTGTACATGAAGCTATGGCCAAAATCAATGTTTTAATATAAGGGGGCATCTACGACTTCAACATCAATGGTGACAAATTTCCTAGCTTTAGGTAAATTGGAACATTCTGGAATAGGTTGTCGGGTTGAGAGGAGTGGCTTCTAATCTGTATATTAAGTTCGGTGTAGTGGGTTCTAATCTATATATTAAGTTCCTGAACTGGGTAAGAAATAACTAGAAGGTGTTGAACTAAGGAAGGAGTAATTAGTTGTTGGTTAAGGCTTGTTGGGGCTATACTTTCGGATGTAAGAGATATACTTTGTTTGATGGTTCTCCTACCTATATAATATTTTGCCTATCTATTTGAGTTCTGGATGCAGCTAGAGAGACCACCTGCCACAAGATAGTCACTATTATTTATCACTTAAGCAAGGAATAAAATGAAAGGCTAAGGCTGAGAACACCTAGCACCTCGAACCTTGAGACATTCAACCCTTCCATAGCTTATGAGTAGAAGAGTCTTTCTATAGTTCTTGGAGAATCAGTCTGCACTTCATGTACACCATTACCCCATTCCCCTTTATAATGGCCCGAGATTTTTTGGAACAAGATCGCTACCGCCTTGCCTATTGGATTGGTAATAAGGAGGAAGGAACGCTACCGCGGGATGGAGGTATTATTTTGAATGATTGAAACCGCTCTACAACAAACACAATCGGGATCTCTAGAATAACCGGTGGAGTCTTTCTATATGGACCAATGAGTTGTCAAACAATATGAACCAGGGTCTCTATAGGAAAGGGGCTCTATACTTTCACATGGCCATGAGGAGCGGGAGCGGTAACTCATAGGCTATATGTGCTACACCTTGACTAATAATAGGTCTTCTAAAAGGTAGCAACTTTTCTCTTACTACCGAGGTTTTCTATCTTTATGCATTGAGTTAGGCCATCTATAGCACATACATCTCTTGCTCCATTCGTTGGGGAACGCTTGCTCGTGGTCGGTGGGGAAGCATATTAGCTTTCCTTGGGGTTACCATATTATATTGCGGACCTTTATAAGGAGGAATACGCGTGTAGGACAAATCATGAGGGACAAGGAACTATTCATGAGCATGAGCTAGTGGGGATACTACGTCTAGTGGGGATAGTATGTATAAGATACTGCCTTAGAGACTGCGGCGTGCCTGTATGAGGCCTTCGGTGGGATCTTCTATACATTCAATAGCATAAAGGGCATCACTAGTAGGTATCAATCGGGGGTCCCATAGGTCGTCACTGCCTTATACAATAGAATAGATAGAATACACATCCTACAGGGTGAACCAACGAACCAAGGATCACTCCTTTGGAGTGCCTTGGGTACCGAAGCCATCCATTCGGGTACGCATCACTAGTTAGTGCCTGATGGGGATAGTGTCATAGTCGGGCTAGTGGGGCAACAAATAGATATGCATCCGTTAGCTCCGTTAAGGAACACCTTAAGATAAAGGAGATTCGTTAGCCTTAGGAACGAGATAAAGACGAGATATATCTTGAGGAACAAGAAACGTTTCTAAAAAAGTGAGGATCTTTATACATACGTATCCAGCCGTTAGTGGGGCTAGTGGGGCGAGGAACGATTGGGATAAAGTGAGCTTCTTTACGGTTAAGTGAGCTTCTTTATACATACCTTAGTGCCCATATGAGAGGATATTTAAGGAAGACATCACTGCCTGAATGAAAGGAAGGCACACCTGAATGATAAGAGCTACCACCTTATTGGTACCCTAAATTTATCCCTGTAATATTCTTCTACTAATGCAAGTGGCCAAACACCTTTAGCTCCTAAACACATGCTTGCTTAGATAAGGAAGGACAGTTGCCAGGATTCACTGGGGCTTACGCCACACAAAGTAGAACTAGCCAGGATCAACCTCAACTTGTACGAGTCTTCAGTTGCGGGCTGCTAAATAGCCCTCTGGACGAGTAGTTCCTTCCCTGGATAATAGCTCCCCGTACGATAAAAGTTCCTAACCGCTAAATAGCCCCCTATACGAGTATTAGTTCTCCTTTTGACCACCTAAGGGACTCTCTCACTTTGCCTAGCTGGGTTTAGCCTAACCTTGGGGCTTTCATTCAATGGCTCCCATTAGCAGCTTGACAACACAATTTAGCCCTGACTAAGCCACCCACATTCACAAAAAGAAGAATCACTCTGATTCTACAATCTAAGTAATTCTAATAAATAAAATATAATCAAGGAAAGAATTGCTCATCACTTGGCAATGAAGTACGAAGTATTGCTTATTTTATAACGTGTAATATGTTCTCGGTATAGAAGCACTCGAAGTGTTGCTCTACCGTATTGACATATGAATGTTCAAAGTGTTCGCTTACTTCCTTCTTCCTTTGCAATGAATGCGAGAAGTGTTCGCTTGCTTCTTCCCAATGAATGCAAGAAGTGGGAGGGAAAAAATCCTTAGTGTCGTACTAGCAGAAGTACCTGCCTGCCTTTCTTTGTACCCTCCTTAACTGACCGAAGGAAGCAGGGTAAATCCTAGGGGTGTCGCTTGGAAGCACTTTCTGGCTTGATTGGCGGGGTGCTCCGGATGGCGAGGCCCTCTAATCTGGAGCACTGAATCTAGGTCCTTCGTCAACAAACGAGCGAGATCTCCCCATACCTAGTAGCGATTGATGTATATGAAGCAGAAGTAGACCCAGTTCCAGAAGCAACACAGTTGACCTAGTTTACCGAACAGAAGCATCTATAGAAAGAAGCTAAAGCATATCTCTATATAATAGATGCTTACCCGGATGCTTATGATCGTGATTTAGATGTTCATAATAGGAATGAAGAGCCAGATGTTAGGGATGAAGCACTGGATGTTTGAAGAACCAGATATTCCAGACAAAGAACCAGATGATCGTGGTAAAGATTCTGACCTTAGTGATCGTGCTTTTGAGTCCGAAGCTCATGTTCCAGATAAAGATCTAGTTGTTTACCTTGAAGCCAAGTCGATATCCAGATACTACAACTTACCAAAGTAAGCCAAGAAGACAACTATTACTACCATAGCAAGCAGAGCTATAAAGCCTGAAAGCCAGCCAGACAGACAACTACTACATACTATCACATCGATAGCTTGTTCCAACTTTATGCACATCATAGCCAACAGTCGCAACTTCCCTTCGGTCAGGGGGGGAAGAAAGGCAAGTACTTGGCCCTTGATAGTACTCCTTTACAGTCAAACTCTATTCATGAAGTAGTTCCATTCATCCTTGCTCTAAGTGGGGAGGTGGGATATGCATGTGCATGACTGGATATGCATGCGTAGGGGTGGGGGCTTGGTTCTCATGGGATGGTAAATTCTACTCTAATTACATATATAATAGTAACATTGTCTGTAATTATGTTACCCAAGTTGCCACGATACAAGATATATTGAGTTACCTATATTCACACGATGATGAGATAGACTTGTTTCCCCCATATTCCACGATAAGATATATTGAGTTCCCCTAGAGGTTTAAGGCTTAAAGGCGATGGCGGCCTTTCATTTCTTCAAGTTGATGGCGACCCGGTGGTCGAGTCATGCTTACGCATGATGGCGGCTTTTCCCTCCCCCAAAAGAGAGTAGTTCCTAACCATATGAATGGTTAGCGTTAACACTCCTATCCTCACACGTTACCTCTCCTCGACCTCGTAACCTCGGCCGAGTCCCTTTGGGCCTATTGTCGAGAGTTCGGAAGGCTCACCCTCACCCTTGGTTACAGGCTAGAAGTTGACGGACTAAAGATGATAGAGATGAGAGGCTCTTGGGTAAAGGTTCAAGGCATCTGTAAAAAGGGTAAGGACCCTCGGTTATTTATTGGCAAAAGGCTTATAGTGGAATTGGTGGAATTGGGTAAAGGTTTAAGGCTGCTTATGGCTTATGGTGCTCGTTGAAAGGCTCTTGTCTTAAGGCTCAAGTTCTGGTGAATGGTTCCTTTAGCCCTTCTCTGAATACAACTATCATTGTGTCTGACCCTCAAATGGTGAATCATTGTATGTCACGGTTTGTCATTGCATCCAATCGAAGTAGGAACGTGTGTTCTGTATTGGTAAGTTTCATGGCAGGGGTATCGGGGAACTCTTTTCTTGGGTATGGATTAAATAGGTCATTCTCTCATATGGTGGAAACTAGAATTCAATTTATATATCATTATTGTAGAAAATTGGATAACATAAAGAATATCTTCCATTTGGTGGATCAACGCCATGGTATGGGTTCCATTCTTGGGTTGTGAGCAAGGTGAGTTAAGAAAACAGGTTGTTGGTATGGCTCTGAACATAAACAAAGTTTTACCATAGTAGGGAAAAGGTCAATATAAAAGTCTAAGTGCCTAGGGACTAAGCATTCATGAAGCAAGTGTGGTTGGGTAAATAAAGGCGGCACTCCATTGGGTGAAGGCAATAGTAAGTAAAGGGTATGACAGGTGTAGCATGCACGTAAGTAAGGCTAAGTGTAGGTAGCATAGTCAAAGTTCATAGTCAAGTAAGTGCTATACCAACATTCATGGTTGAAGCAATGGGGGATAAGTAAGTAGGGTGTCTCTAGGTGGGTGGGTAAGGTGGGTAGCAGGCATTTCACCTACTTCACACCGGGGATTGGGGTGGGTGGGTAAATAGTAGGCGATGGCGGCCTTTTGGTTGAGTGTGCTAACACACCCATCAATCACTCAGGACTGAAATCAATCAATCACGAAGGACTGAAACTTGTCCGTGATTCCAGTAATTCTTTATATACGTAATTACGTAATGACTCGATAGCGGTAATTCGACATATGTCATTTGAGGGGAAAAAAGATAAGTATGGTTAGAAACGGAGTTGTGGCTGTCTTTTCTAAAGCGTAATTACGTATATAATATATGCATTGTCGAAGGATTGACCTTGCCTGAGGAATGAACGTAGTCACTTTCTCTTCCGAGAGCAAGGACAAGCGGCCTCGCTCCTTCCCATAAAGGCCAACTTTTCATTGAACACAGTTATATAAAATGAGATCATATATGTTAGATAAGGAAGGGGGGGGGGAGGCCATGCCCCGCCACTTCATTCTGAATAAAAAGGGGGGTTTACCGAGGAATCAAAGGGGGGGAAGACCCCGGCCAGAGAAACAAGAAAGTTGGGGTAGAGAGCCGTAAGCGCGGTGGTGACGGACGTGCTCGTACATTCCATAGAGGACCGGATTGGGGGGGGGGGGGTATGATCCTCTCGTTGATTATTGGAAACTGGAACTCCCCCATATCCGAAATATGCTTTTCCAGGAGCATTACGATCTGCAGCTCAAATGGTCTCTTACGAAGTATCTATTGGTCTTATTATTATTGTGCGCCTCGTGAGCGCGTTTGGATCCGCTACAGCACTCGGTCGGATGTTACCCTAACCCGACCCGGGAACGGACCGGAGGGAACCATAGCATGGGTAATGTTCGCGTCTCGCCACAAGGCTAATTTTGAGTTGCAACAACAGGGTTGAGGCCCCTTCTGGAAAAGGCAGTCTGACGGCACCAAGGGTCCTGGTACTATCCAGGTGCGAATAACCCCCAGGGATGGCTGCAATGGGAAGAGATGCCACTCATCAGCCTAAATGATGAGCAAACACTCAAACATGAGAGAGAAGGATCACCCAACGAATGGACTCTACAGCGATAGGAACCATGCTTTTGGATGGAGAAGTGGGAACCTTAATGATGAATAGTAATAGGTCGAATCTGAACTGTGGGAATATCTATTCGGAACCTAAGGGACTAATATGAATAGGGGCCAGGAATGTGTGGGTGATAGATCGGCCATCAATGTACTCTAGAATATACACCAGGGCAACAAATGTCGGTTGACGATGCCGCCCGTTTCCATTTCGTGGAAGTGCTCAGCAGAGGAAGGGGTTGTAGGTGATGATGATGCCCCTATTGATGAAGGAATCGCTGGGCACCTATTTATTTATCTATTATTTCTTTCATAGGCAGCAAGTCCTGATAAAATCTAGGGGTGTTGCAAGGTTATACCGCTCCCTAGATATCTACATATCTATCTATAGATAGATATCTAGTAGCGAGGGGTAGGTATCGGTCCAATAGGGATAACCTAAATTCTTAATAAAAAGGTCCTTCAAGGCACGAAGGGCTCGTGTTCATTCCTCGCCCTCTATAGTAGTGCGAGTCACTTAATGTACCTCAGCCATAACGACCGAGCGACTCGTCCCTCGTACCTTTTTGGTTTGCTTATTGGGTGGGGGGCTTATGGGTGAGCAATAAAGAACCTTTGTCGGTCGAGTGTGAAAACCCTCACCCATAATGGGTGAGTGCCTCTTATAGTACCTCGCCCTTCTTAGGTCGGCCAAGTCACTTAAAAGTAACTTATCTGGTGGGGGGCCTTGGCCGGAATTCGTAAATTCAGAGACTATTTAAATCCCTCTCCTGGTGGTTGAGCGTTACCTCTCCTCGACCTCGTAACCTCGGCCGAGTCCCTCACCTTTTTAGGGAAGGTGAGAAATAAATCGATGGCGGATTTTTAGTTGAGTGTGCTAATGCACCCTTCGGGCCTGTTGTCGAGAGTTCGGCTGGCTCACCCTCTCCCTTTCCTTTGCGTAGCTCAGGTCAGGTTATCCTTACCTTCACGTTCAGGCTTGGAGGGGAATAAATATAGGGTGAGTAAGCATGCGAGGATAGGCCCAGTAGGGACTCACTATTCATATGGTGAGGAGCAGCTCCGTTTTATTGCTATTAGATCTTGGGTGGGTGAAAATGGAGGAACTCGAAGACCGTCCCCTCACCAAATAAGTAAATTGAGGGACCTTACCTTCTCTATGTGTAAGACCTATACCATCGTAACGAAGGAAAGGCAAGATCTATGGTTACATAATTACGGCACTATGGATCGATCGTAGTTGTTGTAACAAATTCACAAATGAATTATAGATAGTGCCCAATTTAGAACCTTGCAAAGGGACCATAGCTTCCGGAATATATGGGGATCTATCGAAAAACCAACCCCCTAACCCTTTTGTAGCAAATGCTTTTATTCACAATGAAAGAGGGCAACCAACCACATGAGTAGTTCGCTCCAAGACCCAACCAATTGCTTGCCTCCTTCCGGATGCCGAGATAGAACAACACAACCTATATACCCCAACACCGATACTTCCAACAACCTGCTTAAGGGCAAAAAGCTGAAGTGAGTGCTTGGTCGGTAGGCCTATGCACCCCGATAAGCTAGCTAGGGATGGATAGGGCGAATGCCTGCCATAGTATCTGAACATGGGGAAGTTCCCCTCCATCTATTCATTTCATTCAAGGTGTCGGGCGCGTGCCCTTGGAAAGCAAAGCACGAACGAGCCACATGTAGGGAAACTCGCACGTGTGGCCCTGACCGGGGACCCCGGTATACTGTACCAATATGTGTAGGTCCCCGTAATTTGAGTGAGATTGTCATGGCGCAAAGGCAGATATGGTTTGGTATTCCCTTGTTCCCCATATTGGTTATGTTTTTTATTTCTCATCCAGCAGAAACTAATCGAGCTCCTCCTGATCCCCCAGAAGTGGAAGTTGCGTCAGTTGCAGGCTATAATGTAGAATATGTGTGGGATACGATCCTTAGGAGTTCACTGTTGGCGGAAGCCAATGTCCCGGGATCCGGGGGACTAATTCTGACTGAAACAAGGGACGGAGTTGCTCACTCATTCATATGGGTGAGAGTCTTTCCCAACCTCCAAATATTTCTCGATCCAGTCGGGGAAGAAGGGGAAGAGGTTGTTAGCGGGGTGATTCTTTTATTCGGAAAACAAACCCAAAAATAGAAAACCCCTCAATTTGCATAATCAAGAGGGATTCACTATATTCGAAACTAATGAATTTGTGTGTGGGGTTTATGTTGGTGATTCAAGTTGGGGTTCGAGGGGTCGGGCAAACTCCCTCCTTGGACGAGCACTTCAGACGTAGAACCGAGTCGTGCTACTTGGTGCTTTCACATATTAGGTGCACGGCACTATCATCTGCCTATAGGCAGGGAGACAGCTCTATGCTAGTACGACAGAATATGCGTTAGAAAGGTAAATCCCTATACTATAGTGCCCCCTGTGACACACATTACATACGAGAGTACATAAATTCCAGGCCAATATCGATCATGGCAACGTAAACCTAGGTGGGAATATTCGATCCCAGGGAACCATCACAAGGATGGTTAGACGACGGGAGGAACGTCGATGTCGTCCAGTAGAGCCTAGAGGAGGGTTACTCGGAGCTATAAGTAAGAAGGTTACTTGTGCAGGCAGCTGAATCCTCTTCAATGGAGATGAATAGATAGGGCAGCTGGCTGGTCAATCTCAGAGATTTGATCGACCGGCGGGCGACCCCCCCCTTCCCCATTAAGCGGGTTGAAGTTAAGCTAAGCGGGGTTTAACCTTCCCCTCGCTATGCCCCTTGAAGTAAAAGGTTTCACTTTTTTCCCCTGCTCGCTCGGCTCGGGAAAGGTTTTTCCTTATCTGTCTGGTGGGGAAAACGGATTTACTTACAGATAGTGAACCTCCCAGTTCAATCGATAAGGCCTATAGAGTATAATGATGACCCGGTCGAGGGCGATACATCGGTGTGAAATTATTTGGTGAATTTATGTTATAGCAAGGTCGGCCTGAAGTGCGCAGCTACAAGAGGCTATAACAAGGCTTTCCGAGGTGCTTGACCGGGCGTAGCTTGGGGTTTCCCACCCAAGGGGAAGGTGACCTTTAGATACGCCGCACGAAGGCTAAAGAAGCACTGGGGACTGCTAGCGGCAGCAGGACGAAGCGCCTGATTCGGGCACTAACAGCAGTGGGATTTCCCCCCGGTCAATTGGATTTGGTCAGATAGTGGGATTACCTGGATTGACAACATCAATGGGCCAGATTCGGATAAGTCAAAGATTAGATTCACTATGGTAAAATAACAGGAGAAGACCGGATTAGAATTCTATTTGGCTACCGGAAAAGGGGATTCAAACCATGGGTGAGAAATTGGATTCACTACACCATAAGAAAGAAAGAGATTATACTTTGAGTGATGAAAAAAAGAGTTGTATTAGATTTGAGGAATAGAGAGATTGGATGTTGGAGGTAGGCGAGTGGGAGAGTGAGAGGTAGGTGGAAGTAGGTATTGGTTGTTGTTATGACTCCTCATTCATGCTGGTAGGGAGAAGGAGATAGCATTTATGGGCTGGATCAGCTGGGAGAGAATACAAGAATTTCTAAATGGGTTCGATGGAGCAATTGATGCTTACCCTGTAAAGAAGAGCAGCCATTTGAAAGAGGGGGGCCAGTGAACTCCCCTCCCCTATGAAGAGGAATCATGCTCCAGATGTTTAGGCTCCTATATGTGGTAAAGTCCTTTTTGAACCAGATGCGATGCGGCCAAACGAAAAGCTATCTGAAAGGGGATGTATGCTCCAAAACACTCCTGTGGGAATGCCTCTCCGGGAAGGATAGGGAGAAGGTGGTAAGAGGGCGAAACAAGCACTGGACTGACTTTTCAGAGGTGATTCCATCGACTGGACTGATGATGGCCCACTTGAGTGTGGTTGGTATCCAGAATGCAATTCATTCTGGCCGCTTGATCAATAAAAATAAATAAAATGATTGATTAATCCAATTCTGTCGTTTTAGTTTTCAATCCCCGATATTCCCCTTTGACAGTAACAATGCACTCTACTTTTCGAGTCAATTTAGGGATAGGAGGAGAAAGAAATCTTGCTCGACCAAAGATATGGGAGAGGAATAGAAGCGAGACCATAGACGGGAGAGGAAGTGAGCCCTGGTACGGACCCTTTCATTCATTTCTTCATCAAGCATTCAAGTGTTAACTCAAATTATTGATAGCCCTTCTCCTCCCTCCCCAGCAGTGCATTTATGAAAGCCCTCTGCGAGTCGAACGCATCTACACGCTCGCAAAATTAGTGCATTGATTCGGTGCGATATATTCCTTCCGCCTTCCCATCGCATCGGTGCGCCACAACCTAATTCTTTAAGGGATGCATTTCCGCTATATATACGTGTGTATGAAGAGGACGGGAGGTAAACCTACAGGAGCTGGAAGGAAATGAGAGTGCATTTAAGCTATCTTCCTCGATTTCATTAGTGAGGCAACCTTTCTCATGCATTTCATATAGATATTTGGTCGATTTCTGTCTGCCTTTCTTTCTGACCATTTGGGTTGGGGCGCTTGCTCTCTCCTGCCAGAGCTTATAGCGTCAAAGTTGAGCTTGCTCGAAAGGATATGAGTGTTCAGGAATTCCTTATTTGTTCACCGAATGAACTGGAGAAACTACTTCTCAATCCAAAAGGTCGAGCCGGGTCCTAATGAAATGCATTTAAGCCACTTCTTCTTTCTCTTTGATGGATTCAATGCATTTCATTTAAGCGACTCTATCATTTAAGTGACTTATTCTCTTTGATGGCAGGACAGTAACCAGAAAAAAGAGCGATGAACATCGGCAAGAAATTCGAGTAACTCACATATTTCGACAGGTCTGGTTGATTGAGTTAAGAGATAGCTCACCCATTGTTCCAAATCAAGTTCACCCGAGTGCAGCAGTTTCCAATTTCATTTAAGGTGGAGATCCCGGGCATTCGATTTCATGCTTGAATTTCCTACTCTCTTTTCTATTATATATCCTACTATCTGTATTTCCTAGTATCTATCTGTATTTCTATCTTTCCTACGATCTATCTGTATTTCTTACTATCTGTCTAGGGGCTTAATTACTAATAAAATCAAAAGAGGGGGCATAGGTTGGTTCCCCCCTCTGCGGCAGATGGGTAAAAGACCCGAATGGGATTTATTAGTAGCCAGATCGAAGGAAGCAGCCACTATTCAACTCAACTCCGCACGACTCAATAGCCACAATAGACCGACAACGTTCCCTGGCATCTCCTATATATATATGTAGTGGCGTCATTGCAATGAAAAGAAAACCCCACTTTTCATAGTTTAGCAAAGATCCAAAGCTGGCAGTCAAGGTCGTACCACAACCAATATAACTTTAAGGTCCCGAACCAACGCTAATAACTGATAGTAACGTCCAATCTCACTAAGTCGACCGGGTGAACCAAAATCCATTTATCCCGCCCGTTTTAATCTTTGAATATCTTGGATCCTTGCCCGATCTGACGAAGTAAGTGTCACATGGTTCACATGGTTCGATTTGACCAGCCGTGTTAGTGCATATTGTAAGTCATAGATCCATACATAGGTTGAACAAAGCAACCTCCACTCGGGCTCTAGGGCAGTTTGGGCAGTTATGTTTTCAAATAAGTAGTTTCCCCAAACCAAAGATGAGATTAGCTATGTTATTCTATTGATCGATAATTGCTTTATGTTCAGGATGGATGATTTGACCTCGGTGAACATGGGTTTGATCTTCCCAGTCCCAGGTGAACATGCCAGTCGTACTCTAAGTGCTTTCAATAATAATGTTTTCATATCATATATGTTATTATGTTCGTGCTTTCATATTATATATTTGAGTTCTCATGTTCATGCTTTCATATTATGTTATCATGTTCGAGAGCTGCCTTGCAAGTGGGGATGCTCTGACAAATAACCTTTGAAAGGAAGGGTTAGTGAGAGAAGGAAAAAAAGGAAGTTGGCACTAGTATGCCATTTTGTGAGCTCCTTCAATGGAGTATATTGACTTTATTGTCAGGAAGAACCACCTGATATTACATTCTTTCGGTACCCATATTAGGGTTATTATATTACATTCTTTCGGTACCCATATTAGGGTGGTTATTACACCAACATTAGACAAGTTTCTTCTACTGGCATCGACTATTGAAGTGATATTGATTGCTACGACTCGAAGTAAATACCTGAGTAGGCATATTTCCTTATTCGAACGATATAAAGCATTGGAACCATCCTTATTCGAACGAGATCCACGGATAAATCATTGGAATGGAACCAACCGAACAATGACTAGATTTATTTGTATAAAGAAAGTGCCCAGCACCCTTCCTTCCATTCTATTTCCAGAGTTTCCTCGATGATCATGAAGATAATCTGCCATACCTTAGTGCCTGATTTATCACTTGTAAGGCGAGATCAAAATGGAACTATTAGAGCAACCTCCAGACTCTGCAAACTCAGCAAAACACTTATAGGGGCCCAGGCACCGCTCCAGCGAACTTATTCCATTCCAGGGATTAGATGGAAAACTCCCACCAAACCAAAGAGGAGATTGGCTGCTCTTCTTTCGTGTTGCGCCCACTGGAGAATGGGGATAAATAAGATCCAATTGAGAAGATAAGAACCCATATGTATGGGAAGGCGAAAGAGACGTTCCTATCTGCCCGCGTCACTAATACTAATCTAATGAACAAATTGCTCAATCTTTTCCTTGGACCGCCGGGACCTATACAATGTAATGTTATCCATGTCCATCAAACACCCCCAACCTATTACGTTGTGCAAAGAACCATCCATATCAATGTCTAAATGGCTACGCCACATCTATTCAATCAATGGGGAGCCGGAGGTGCAAACCAAGTTGTTATCTGGTTCAAGCGGTTAAAGGCAAAGATGGGGCCGGTGCAGGTGGTTCATAGCGATGGTGGTCTAAAGTGGTCCATAGGTAGCTAGTCGTATTGATGGGTCTGAGCTAGTCGTAGATCGTGGTGCCCGGCCCTGTTGTTATAAAATAGAACATCCCCTGCCTGAAGGAAGAGAGATAAAGGGTGTTTCTCAATTATCCGCTTAACATATTTAACTAACTTAGGCGGAAATGTAAAGATTCTCGGGGTAGGGCTTGGCTTTTCCCTTCCTTCAAAGAGATCGAGGAAATAAGTAAGGTAAGAGTGGTTGCTGGTCATTATTTATATATGGAATGACATAAATTTGGACTAACACGATCATGCTACGGGGTCAAGGAAAGTTGGTGGATTGGTAAAGGCTTGACTCATCAAGCATCAGGAGAGTAGGGAAAATACCAGAGATGGTTATCCCTTTCAAAAAAAAAAGAAAGATGGTTCCTTTCCAGTTTATTGAGTGGGAATATATCATATAAGTGTCGGTTATGGAAGGGTTAGAAGGGATGGCGAGCCTTACCATTAGGAGGATGAGGACGTCAGGGTCAGAGGGTTATAACTTTCTTTACTGTTGTAGTGTTATTCCTCTCCCGTTGCTCGAGTCATGCTGTAGCATCCTCTAATTTCTTTAGTTTGTTTGGGGAGATAGCTTTTAGAGCAGAGATCAGTTCGGTTAGATAATTCGGAAACTCTTGAATTACCCTCTTTATTTTCCGGAGTCCGGAGTCATATATAATAACTGATATATATATATATATATATATATATATATATATATATATATATATATATATATATCATATAAAATAGAGGAGTCACATATACTAATATATAATATATTATTTCATCCATATCCATATCTTGAGATCTATCTATATTCCCAACTAACAATATTATCAATTCAAACAATACCTGGAATAGCTATTAAGGGGTCTTATTACAAATATTGAAAAAGAGAATGGGGAAGCAAGGAGCGAAGCCATACAGCTCGTTTTTATTTATAAATTTGGCATCATTTGATACGTCCCATAAAGAAAAAATCCCCCTACAGCACAGCCCCTTTTTTTCCATTTCCGTATAAAGCGCGTAAATGGCCTCTTAACCGATTTGAAAGAGCACAGGCCAGTCGAGCAGGGGTAAGGGCTTCCTGAAGTAGTGGTCCAACTTAGGATAAAGGGAGTGGCTAGGAAAGGGCCAAGTAGCTTGAATATATAGCAAAGAGAATAATATAGAACACCTCATTTACTCTCTTTCCTTAATGACATAGCCTCCCAAGTATTAGATCCTTATTGCAGCAGATTTGGTATAAGATTTTTGCTTTGAGAAAGCCCCAACTCAACGCAATTGGATCTCCCCATGGCCAAACCTAAATGAAAGGGAGCCTTACAGAAGCCTATGGATACTATTTAAGGGAACTTATTGCCTATGAGAAACCTCTGGCCCTCCTTGAAGATCTTCTGGCCTATTTTAAACTTATTGAGGGAACTTCTGGCCTCCCTTCTGGCCTCTCATTGGTTAGGTTTATCGGTAGCTTTATCGGTAGCCTGGTTTATTGGTAGCCTTATTATGGGCCTCTCCGTTGAATAATTGAAGTAAATAGGAAGAAAGGTGGAAGTGGGCATCGAGCTGGTTGAATCTAGGTGGGTGGTCGAAGTCAGACATCAAGGTGGAAGAAGCGAAGGAAAGGATGTAGGCAGAAAGCTAGTTGGTCCTGGTTGATCCAACTATAACAACAAGGAGAGAAGAGAGGAGTCTTCTTCGCACATAGGCATGTCATATATAACATATATAATATGTGAATATGAATAAGTATAATTGAGAAGGAAGGAAGGACATTAGGAAGGAAGAGGACATTGTTAACGTGCATGCATGAATACCTATTACTTACAGAATAATACCTTACCAACCATTTAATAAATCCTATCAGCAAATTGTTGATTGAGGTGTCCAAACACAGATTCGAAATTCATCATATCTATTCCTGTCAAAGTCACTTTTAGATAGTAGATCCCCGATGTATCGTTATCCCACTTTTAGTAGATACATACCTTAGTTCTTCAAACCTGTTTACAGAGAACTTCTCTTCGAGGATGCGAAAGCGGGCTTGACCAAAGGCCCGATAGGGACTCACTATTCATATGGTGAGGGTGAGGGTGAGCCAGCCGAACTCTCGACAATGGGCTACCATCGACGTGCGAGGATAGGCCCGGTAGGGACTCACTCTTCATATGGTGAGGCCTAGAGGGATTTCTTGCTCACCTAACCTAAGAAAGGTGAGGGACTCGACTGAGGTTACGAGGTCGAGGCCTGGTAGGCCCGGTAGGGTGAGGGACGAACTCTCGACTATAAGGCCGCCATCGACTCACTATTCATATGGTGAGGCCCAGAGGGATTTCTTGCTCACTTGAACTAAGAAAGATGAGGGTCTTGACTGAGGTTACGAGGTCGAGGGACTCATTATTCATATGGTGAGTCCCGGTAGGGACTCAACTAAAGGGAGAGGAGCAACTCTCTTTTGGGGGAGGGAAAAGCCGCCATCATGCGTAAGCATGACTCGACCACCGGGAGAGGAACTAGAAGAACTAAAGGACCGATAGGGACTCACTATTCATATGGTGAGGGCCGCCATCACCGCCATCATGCGAAGCATAGCTCGACCGTTAGGGAGAGGACTTGATTTGTGACGTTCTCCTTCATAAACCTAATCCCCCTTTCCTTATGACTTTATTGGTTACATTATGCTTCAGCCCAACCTTTCCTTATGAATGATTTTATGAATGATTATGAATGATTTTATGAATTACTTGAATAAAGTGGAGCTGGTTTCATTCTTCCCCCTAGGAGGGAAAGCCAGGGTAATGACCAGAGATTCACCGGATAGGAAAAGGATGAGCTATCAAGGGGAGTACTTGACTTATTTCTAATTTGATCCTTAACTAACTTGGTTGGTCCTCCCTCCCTAAATTGGTGAAACCTACCTGCTGAACGGTGAGAAAGAAACCAACCTTTCTTTATTGGGTCAGCAGGCTCAGCAACCAACCTTCATTGGTCAGGCTCAATCGGTATACTGCATAGTAGCAAGGGAGAATGGCCTCCGTAACACTTTTCTTTCTTTATCGAGAAGCAAGAGCGTGAGTCATACGTCGCGGGTAGAATGTCAGTAGTTATAGAACGTGCTATAAAGGCAATTGAGACGGGTTGAAACATTAACCTAAGCTTCCTTGTAAAGTCAAGTCTTCTTAAGTCTTAATGTTCAGTCTTCCTTCACTTAAGTTCTCTTCTACAAGCATTCGTAAGTGTAAGGCATAAGGTAAGAGACCTGGTTGTACTCACCTATGGAGGGAGACTATAACCTCAGATAGAGACTTGACAAAGCTTAATTTACTGATTCGTCCATAAAAAGCTTGATGCATTTAGATTTGCCTCGACAAAGCTGCTTAATTGCCTCATATACTTTGATTGATCACACATATTGATACCAATCCTTTGTCAAGTGATTGTTTGATCCGAATGGAAAATGGCATCAACCCATGGTATTCATCCACCCATGATATTTATTCGCCCATGGTATTATAAGTGACCCATGGTATGTATCCACCCATGGTATTCATCCACACATGGGATTTAACCATGGTATTGTAAGTGGTATCTACCCATGGTATTGGCCCATGGTATCCACCTATGGTATTGTATCTCAAAAAAGGCTATAAATAACAAGCCTCACTTTGTAAAAGGACAGATTGTCTGCCACAATGTAGCTTCTACAGTTATTCTCTGTTTTAATAAAACAAGTTTCTTTGTGGTTTTATTTTCTTTGTGTTCTCTCTTTTTTTTGGCATTCTAATTTTGCAGATCTTGTCAGATCTATTTCAACTTTTTAGATCTTGAGGGCCTCCCCCCCAAGATCTGGATCAGTGGTATCAGATTCAGGTTACGCCTCCATGGGAATGAGGGTTTGAAACATATTTCAGCTTCAATGTTTTGCAGCAATCTTCAGCAAAATCCATGAATGTTTTTGGGCGGCGAGTTTTCAGATCAGATCTGAAACTTTTGGTAAAAATTTGCAAAAACAAAGACCAGATCTGGATTCATTGCGAAAAAATACTCAAATTCAAAAAAAAAATCGGCCAAATTGGAGTTCGGATGAGGGAGATATTGCTAATTCAAAATCAACAATGTTGAAGCAATTTTTCTGACGACAATTCATGGACGGCGGCTCTCCTGTCATTTTTCACCATTTTTAGTACAAAATTTCAAATAAATGGAGATAGATCTGAGCTCCTCTTGAAAAATAACCCAAGTTCAAAAAAAAAATCGGTTGAATCGGAGTCCGGATGTGGGAGTTATCGTTGATTTAAAATCAACTATTTTTTCAGAAATTTTGTGACGGCGTGACAGTTCCAGCGCAAATCTGAGAGTCTAGAGTCTCCAGATAGTGGTTTCAAACACATGAGATGATGCAGAATGATCATTCCATTTCCAAAAACAGGTTATAATAAATATTTTGAGTTATATTGACCGAGTTATGCTCATTTTAAATCTGGAGCAGCATTCGGAGCGGGTTCCCTTTGGAGACGTGCCCTCCCACCCCGCTTTAGTAGGCACCTGCTTCACATTCATCAGTTTCATCATAGCAGCATTCGGCTTGGGTTATTTGGAGACATGCCCTCCCACCCCAAGCTATGTAGGCACCTGCTACTTCATCAACAATCAGCATCACGGTTATGGGTCAACTGCACAAAATCTTTTTCATCGAAGTCCATTTGCTAGGCCGCACACTGTTAGTCACACAGTTGGTCACAAGCATTACAGGGTATCTCTATCCTTGGATCTTAGTTTGTCATGGTTTTGGTTCATCCACAAACCCACACTTCATCGAAGTCCATTTGCTAGGCTGCACACTGTCAATATCACAGTTGGTCACAAGCATTACAAGGTATCTCTATCCTCGAATCTTCGTTCATCACGGTTATGGGTTAACTACACAAAACCCTTCTCTTCAGTGGCTCTTCATATTCAACAAAGGCTTCTCAGGAGGGAAATTCACGCAATGGGGACCATTGCTTCTTAAGGAGGGAGGAATGATCCGAATGGAAAATGGCATCAACCCATGGTATTCATCTACCCATGTTATCCATCCACCCATGGAATTTACCCATGGTATTATAAATGGCATCGACCCATGGTATTCATCCACCCATGATATTTATTCGCCCATGGTATTATAAGTGACCCATGGTATGTATCCACCCATGGTATTCATCCACACGTGGGATTTACCCATGGTATTGTAAGTGGTATCTACCCATGCTATTGGCCCATGGTATCCACCTATGGTATTGTATCTCAAAAAATGCTAATAATAACAAGCCTCACTTTGTAAAAGGACAGATTGTCCGCCACAATGTAGCTTCTACAGTTATTCTCTATTTTAATAAAACAAGTTTCTTTGTGATTTTATTTTCTTTGTGCTCTCTCTTTTTTTTTTGCATTCTAATTTTGCAGATCTTGTCAGATCCATTTCAACTTTTTAGATCTTGGGGGCCTCCCCCCAAGATCTGGATCAGTGGTATCAGATTCAGGTTACGCCTCCATGGGAATGAGGGTTTGAAACATATTTTAGTTTCAATGTTTTGCAGCAATCTTCAGCAAAATCCATGATTTTTTTTGGGCGGCGAGTTTTCAGATCATATCTGAAACTTTTGGTGAAAAATTTGCAAAAAATAATACCCGATCTGGATTCCTTGCGAAAAAATACTCAAATTCAAAAAAAAAATCGGCCAAATTGGAGTTCGGATGAGAGAGATATCGCTGATTTAAAATCAACAATGTTGAAGCAATTTTTCTGACGACAATTCATAGATGGCGGCTCTCCTGTCATTTTTCGCAGTTTTTAGTGAAAAATTTCAGAGAAATGGATATAGATCTGAGCTCCTCTTGAAAAATAACCCAAGTTCAAAAAAACAATCAAATTTAATCAAGGTTCAGATGTGGGAGTTATCGTTGATTTAAAAAATCAACTATTTTTTTAAGAAATTTTTCGATGTGGCCGAGACGCTCTTAGTGAATCAGAGTCTGGTGAGTCTCCAGAGAGTGGTTTCAAACACATGAGATGATGCAGAATGATCATTCCATTTCTAAAAACAGGTTATAATAAATATTCCGAGTTATATTGACCGAGTTATGCTCATTTTAAATCTGGAGCAGCATTCGGAGCGGGTTCTCTTTGGAGACGTGCCCTCCCACCCCAAGCTATGCAGTATCCTCTTTCTAGTCATCAACAATCAGCATCACAGTTATGGGTCAACCGCACAAAATCATTTTCATCGAAGTCCATTTGCTAGGCCGCACACTGTTAGTCACACAGTTGGTCATAAGCATTACAGGGTATCTCTATCCTCGGATCTTCATTTGTCATGGTTTTGGTTCATCCACAAACCCACACTTCATCGAAGTCCATTTGCTAGGCCGCACACTGTCAATATCACAGTTGGTCACAAGCATTACAGGGTATCTCTATCCTCGGATCTTCGTTCATCACGGTTATGGGTTAACTACACAAAACCCTTCTCTTCAATGGCTCTTCATATTCAACAAAGGCTTCTCAGGAGGGAACTTCACGCAATGGGGACCATTGCTTCTTAAGGAGGGAGGAATGATCCGAATGGAAAATGGCATAAACCCATGGTATTCATCTACCCATGTTATCTATCCACCCATGGAATTTACCCATGGCATTATAAATGGCATCGACCCATGGTATTCATCCACCCATAATATTTATTCGCCCATGGTATTATAAGTGACCCATGGTATGTATCCACCCATGGTATTCATCCACACATGGGATTTACTCATGGTATTTTAAGTGGTATCTACCCATGGTATCCACCTATGGTATTGTATCTCAAAAAATGCTATAAATAACAAGCCTCACTTTGTAAAAGGACAAATTGTTCGCCACAATGTAGCTTCTATAGTTATTCTCTATTTTAATAAAACAAGTTTCTTTGTGATTTTATTTTCTTTGTGTTCTCTCTTTTTTTTTTGGCATTCTAATTTTCCAGATCTTGTTAAATCCATTTCAACTTTTTAAATCTTGGGGGCCTCCCCCCAAGATCCGGATCATTGTTTTCACCAGCGATCCTAAGTAATCAATCCTCATTTGAAGGGATGACGTGTACTTTCTGTCACTAACATGTTTCATAGTCGAGGAGAGGATATCTATGTCTGACTTATTTATTTACTTGACTCATGAAGTAGGACCACGACCATAAGGCACGACCATAAGGAAGGTTGGAAGGATCGTAAGGCGGATTCAGGTCAGATAGGGTGGGCTCAGGTCAGACAGACTCAGGTGGGCTCAGGTGATGCAGAATCAAGTTAAGCGGGATTTGGTGAGGTGTATGTAGGTGGAGACTTTCAAAAATAACATATATAAAGACTCTGGTATTGACCTAACTTCTTTTCCTTTCTTCAAGGGTGAGTAGTCATAATCGGCGTCAGAAGGTAAGGAGGACTAACTACTGCACCTTCCTTTATAAGCAGACCAATTGCGCTTACTCTGCTTCAGGTCATAAAGATCCATTTCGTCTACCCTCTTTCATATAAGTGTAAGGTAACGACAAAATGACACCTACCCTCTTTTATAAGCTAAGATATGGGCTAAGGTAATGAACCCATTGCACCTATCCTTTTTCGTAGCACCTACCCTTCTTCATAGCACTTATACCTTCCTTCGCTTTGTAAGCTAAGGTAAGGAAGGATCCATTGTATGTACTACTCTGCTTTCTTCAAAGCATATGAGAAGGACCTATTGTATCCTCAATGTCGGCTGGCTGCTATAATCAAATAGTCACTATAAGCCATTGTCAAATGAGTATTATATCCATACCGCATATATTCTTGGAAGTCTTATTCGTGATATAAGAGAAAGCCTTCTTGGAATAAAGCAGTTTGATAATATAGCCTCGTGATCAGTAAGGTTCGGGTCAGGTAAGCAGAAAGGTGGGTTGAAGACCATTACTTTCGATATCCTATCATTGGTTAACCTCTCATAATCATGTTATTTTTATAAGCGCTTCAACATTAGAATGCCTGAAAAAACCCACCTGAGTAGGACGAGGTCAAGAAAGGCTAAAGGCAGGTTAGTGCTATAACGTGAGATTTCATGATATGGTGGGTTGGTTAATGAATCTCTTTCCTTCCTTAAGCTCTGGATTAGAGCCTTCCTTCTTTTATTAAGTTGCTGGACTCATTACTTACTTGGAGAGATTCCTCTTTTTTCGCGTTAGCATCTTCCATCATTTACTTACATGAAGTTAGCATTGCATTAAGAGCCATCCATTTTGCCTTCAGTTATAGACCACTATGTATACTAGTAGGTAAGGTGTTAGATTTTTTTCTTGTTACTGAACTGTATCTTTTCTGTTGACTAAGCCGATCAAAAGTCTAGGAGAACTAAGTATCAAGTAGGCCAGGTAGCATTCCTTTTTTTTTTCTTTTATCGAACTGATAGAAAAGAAAGGCGGTTGATAGAAAAGATAGGTGGAAGTAGCAAACCACTATTGGTAGCGTCAAAAATCAGGAAGTATTAGCTAGAAAGTGAGAACGCTTGAAGGAAGATGAGGTTGGTCGGGTGAGACATACTAAGGCAGACTTAGGTGAGGTGAGGCAGATGGAACCGATAGATTTCTTTCTTGCTAGCTGGTAATGACTAAATATCATTTTCCTTCAAGGCAAGTAAGCAGTCATAAGTGTTAGGTAAGTTGATCGGGGTTAATACCAAGAGCCCCAGTCATACTTTTTTTATGGGTCACCCCTTATAAAAATGAAACACGTGGGTGGTTATTCTCCAACCCCAACTACTTCTGGC
Organism: Pinus albicaulis; assembly: GCA_034641835.2. Classification (NCBI taxonomy): domain Eukaryota; kingdom Viridiplantae; phylum Streptophyta; class Pinopsida; order Pinales; family Pinaceae; genus Pinus; species Pinus albicaulis. Next base: position 129,685,745 of record CM076574.1, on the reverse strand, counting down.
TATGGATCTGTGCCTGGCCCTAGGATTGGAAATGGAATTGTGCAAAAGAAAGCTGGAACGAACGGGGGTCCCACTAGGCGCTCTGCTTCTTCCTCCACGGGTGAAACCATTGCTATCTCTGCTCCAGTGGCACTGTATAGGGTTCGATCTCTATTTCGAAAGGGCGCTGGCTGCTTCATCAAAGAGTTGTTGGGCAGCACTCCATGCCTCTAGGTTGAAGGGTAGTTAATAGAAGCTTCCCCTACTGATATTCTTCCTGGCGGAATGGGTTGGTTGGTAAAGAATTCCTCTCCTAGGTTTAAGGCAGTAAATCAAGTCAAGGGTAAGGTTGTTTCATGCCCTATCATCCATGCCATGCCGGGTGGTTCTATAGTTATACCTCCCTAAGATTCATTCATCCAAGTAGTATAGTCTAGGTATCTAGATGGGCAGCAGGTAAGGGTAAAGGGTTCATAGCACATGCCGTCCTCATCCTGGTTGAGTGAATTGGTCAAGGATTCTATCATCCTAGGGTGAAGTCAATAATTGAAGGGGAAAGTTTAGCTGGTCTAATCCCGACCCGCTAAGATAAGGGGTAGCGTAGTAGCCTATCCCCTTCACCTAAAACAACATTATGATGACCATAGAAACATATTAGCATGTCTCGGTATTACCCTGTCTTGGAGGACCCTGCTGTAATCTCTTTAGGTTCATGGGAAGCTCTATGCAGGCATGTGCATATCTTTTTAGGAAACTCTTCACTATCATGGGGAGACTTGTGAAGACCTGTGTAACATGTGTGCAACATTTTTTCAGAAATTTCAAATGGCATCTCTGTGTGTAGTCCCCCTGCAAAAACATCAGAAAATATGCATAAAAAATATGGCAGAGACGCTCACTTAAACTTTTCCCCCGATTAAATTTCATAACTAAAAATTCATAACTAGAACAACTAATCTGAAACAAAAGTTCCAAAGAGTTGGAATAATTCTAAGCATACAAACAACAAATTCAAAGTTGCAAATAACCAACATAATATGTTTTAATTTCAACCTCTCTCCCTCGTAAGGATCCAATTTCCCTTTCTTCATTGAGAAGAAAAAAATTATCCAGCTTCAATCCAAGCACCTTCACTGATCAAATCGAACCTACAATTTTTCTCTTGTTTTGAATTGATGTTATACTTCCATGATTTGTATTCTTTTTACATCTTCAAAACCTTAGGCTTTCTACAACTTTAAAACCTTAGGAATAGACGATTTATAGCAATGGATCCATCTTCCTGTAATTATGTAAATGGACACCCAACTCCAGATCTACAAGAAAAAATCAAAAGACGCAAAGAATAATGCCTTCTCCAGATATAATAGCATACCAAAACACTTTATGTACATAATGAACAAGGAAAGTTTTGGAGCATGACCCAAAAAGTGAAAACTACAGGGGAAGGCTAGGAAGGCATCCTGATAAGAAACAAACCCACAAAAGAAACTAAAATTTTACAGTAGGGACTCACGTGACAGAACAACTTCCAGTCAATGTTCCAAACAGTATAAAAAGCACAACCTGAAAAGAAGGAAAAACTGAAGAACTCCCAAGAAGAGAAGCCCGGGACGCAAGTATTTATTCTAAAGAGCAAGGAAGGAGGGGGAGTTATAAATTCTACACGAAATAAAATTAGTCTATAATAATATTTCTCAGACCATACAAATAATTCCAGATTCTGGACCAGGAAAATAAAAATTGAAAAAGCACTGGCACAACCACTAGCGAGATGATAATTAGAGCACCCACGGCTATAGTATCAACAGATTGATACAGTACACCAAACACAGACCTCCCTCTATAAATACACCATATCTGGATTGAGAAGGAAAATTCAAAAGCCACAATTCTTTGTAGCTATATTCGTGATAACTAGTAATTTCTGGTATTAAACTTGGAGAATTTTATATCATCGTCGTAATTTAGATCAATCAAGAATCAAGAAAAAAATGTAACTTACAGCAGTAAAGAGTTCTCCCCCATAGTAGACCTTCCACATACCTGGATCCCCTCTAATAAATCTATAGTAACCAGGGATTGAATTATCAGAAAATGAAGAATCACTTAAAAAAACGCTTGGAAACTGAGCATAATACAAGTTTTTCTAGGATTTACCACTAACTTCGTAGACAATAGTTAAGAAAATATGATTTGAAATCCATAACATCGAATATAAAATCTTAAGGATACCACAACGATGTTTTATCAGAAATAAAATAGATGCATAGACTTGAATTCTCAGTTTGTGAGCAGGAATTCAGTGTCAGTCTCCAGCAAGTCCATTGTACGAGGCATATGAGCAATCTCCACATAAACATTGACCCCACCTTCTTGGCCAAGGTAAAGATAAACCATGCCATCGAATTTTTTATTGCATCCACTCCCCACTCTTACAGGCTTTCCCCATCCAAAATCATTCTCATACACTTCAAATCTAGGTGAACTTCCAACTATAACACAATTTATGCTTGCATCGCTGAATCCATAAAGCTTCAGATTCTGCTCCCATTCTTCATTCTTTTTTTTTGATAGATTTAGTTGCATGATACTCAATCACCTGCTGCAACAAATTTGTTGCAAATGAAAATTCATTTGACATAAAAAGACCCACTACAGTGGCTGTTAAAAATTACTTTCAGCCGTTCAATGTACAGGCAGCTGCCTTCCATTTCTATTTGCAAGTTTTTGTACGCAAGCCGCTTGCCAATTTTGATCAGTAAATTTTTGTTTCGGGCGCCTGTCTTGTGTATTGTGAAAGAACAGAGTATATGCACAAATCAAGGCATTTGATTTTGTATGCGCAGGAGTTAAAAACTGAAGGACAGTGGTCCAAAACCACATGGCAAATTTTCCGGACCTAAAATTTCATTGAGGCAGAATTAATTTAATTTTGCGTCACACTCAACCGTCCATACCACTGCCCAAAATCAGACGCGGAAAATTCATAAGCCGGATTTAATAGAAATTCCGCATCACATTTTTGATGACGTCAGCAAATTTTTTTGGCACCTGAAATTGATTGAAGGAGGGTTTAATTTTTTGCTTGGCGTCCGGTTCATTATGTGGTCAAAGCTCCTTTAATGTTTGTTTTAAAAAAAAACATGCGAATAGTCTGTTGGTTTTAATATATATGTTTTACATATATATATAAAATGAACGCTTTCAAAAAAAGAGGCCGTGGGCCATAGTTAAATATTTTTTGTTTTAGTTTTTTAAATTTATTTTTAAAAAAGGTTGTTTTATTTTTATATGTTGAGGCATATAAAAAGAGAGTTAGAAAAGGCCTGTGAGTAATATATGTATTGTAAGTTTTTGTTTTTACACATAGCAGAAGTGTAAAACAGAATTTTTGAATTGCACAGCAGTGCATTGATTTTTTTTGAAGAGACAGAGTATTTTCTCAATACACAGCAGTGTGTTGTAAATGCACAGATAGAGTGAAATTTTAGAGTGTGAGTTTTGTGTTGAACTGTGTTTTTAAGTAGTCAAAGTTTCTGTGTATTCCCTCAGTCAGAGGAGATTTTGTAACCAAAGTTTTGAAGTTTAATGAAATAGTTTTTACAGTGAAAACTCTGTTTCCAGTGAAGAAATTTTTAATATTTTCTCTGTGTTGAAGAGGGGAGTTTTCTTCTCCATTTATTGTTCTGGAATTTTAAATATTCCAACATGGTATCGGAGCTAGTCCAGGCTCTTTGAAGATCAAAGAAGCTGAAGAAAAGGAGTTCTTTTTTGCAGCAGCTTCTCCAGCAGTGTGAAGACTCAGTCAAGAAGAATCCAAAGGTATTTCTCTATACAAATTTTGTGTTACTGTTGCAGAATAGTCAGTTATTTTAAATACAGAGTCAAGTGTTTTTTGAATCATAGTTAAGAGTGCAGCATGGCTAGATTCAGCACTGGTATGGGTATGGGAAATATCCATCTCCCAATGTTTAATGGGAAAAATTATGACTAATGGTCAATAACTATAAGAGCTCTATTTGTCTCCCAAGACTTATGGGAATTTGTTGAGGATGGCTTTGAAGAGCCAGCAAATGAAGAAGAGTTTGAAGATTTAACTCAGGCAGAAAGAGAGTTACTGAAGAGCAATAAGAAGAAAGACTCCAAGGCTCTCTTCTTATTGTATCAAGCAGTGCATGAGAGTGTGTTTCCAAGGATAGCAGCAGCCAAGAGATCCAGAGAAGCATGGGAAACTCTCAAGACAACCTATCAAGGCATGGAAAAAGTGAAGACAACAAAACTTCAGTTGCTGAGGAGAGACTTTGAGACTCTCTGTATGAAAGAGTCAGATACTATTGACTCATTCTTAACTCATGTGATTGGAATGGTCACACAAATAAGATCTCATGGAGAGACTCTTGAAGATAAGAGGATTGTGGAAAAACTCTTGAGGAGTCTACCCTCAAGATTTGATGTGATTGTCACCACCATAGAGGAGACTAAGGATCTCACAAAGTTCACAGTGGATGAGCTACATGCATCACTGATGACTCATGAGCAGAGATTGGGTAGGAGTGAAAACTCATCTATGGAACATGCCTTTAAGACCCAGATGTCTTTCGGAAGAGGAAGAGGGCAAGGCAGAGGAAACAAAAGAGGAAGAGGCAGAAGCCAAAACAGAGGTGGAAGGAACAGTCCAGCAAATGCTCAAGGAAGGGGCAACAATCCAAATCAGCATCAAGGCCAAGGCAGCAGCCAGCAGAGTGGTCAGCAGAATGCTCAAGGACAGAGGTATGATAAGTCCAATGTCCAATGTCACTATTGTAAAAAATATGGTCATTATGCTAATGAATGTAGAAAGAAGTAGCATGATATGGGAAGTAGAACTAGTGCAAATTTCACTAGAGAAAATATCAGCCAAGATAATTTGTTTTTAGCTTGTAATATGGCTGAAGAAGAGAATGAGGATTTATGGTTTCTAGACTCCCGTTGTAGTAACCATATGAAAGGAAACTTAGCAATGTTTTCTATGTTAGATGAGAGTGTGAAGTCACAAGTGACACTAGGAACTAATAGCAAAGTTTATATTATGGGAAAAGGAAATGTAAATGTTTTGACAAGAAAATGTGCAAATAAATCCATAGCAGATGTTTATTATGTTCCAGGAATTAAGTGTAACCTCTTAAGTATTGGACAGCTTGTTCAAAAGGGGTACAATGTATTTTTTGAGGATGATGTTTGTACCATCATGGAAAAACCACCCAGCAAACAATGTATTGCTAAAGTAAAGATGACAAGGAACAAGATGTTCCCTCTTAGAATGAGAGAAGATTTGAAGAATGAAGAAAAGATAGCAGCAATGGCAAAAAAGGCTATCCAAAGCGAACCAAAAGATGAAAATTGGTTGTGGCACTTGAGATTTGGACATCTCAACTTTGGAGGTCTTAATTTGTTGAACAGAAAAGAAATGGTAAGAGGTTTACCATTGATAGAGAAGCCGGACAGCCTTTGTGAAGGTTGTATCTTGGGGAAACAACACAAAGAAATTTTTCCTTCCAGGAAAAGCACAAGGGAAAAGGCACCCTTAGAGATTTTCCACTCAGATTTGTGTGGACCGATTAGAATGAGAGCAGATTTGAAGAATGAAGAAAAGATAGCAGCAGTGGCAAAAGAGGCTATCCAAAGCGAACCAAAAGATGAAAATTGGTTGTGGCACTTGAGATTTGGACATCTAACCTTTGAAGGTCTTAATTTGTTGAACAGAAAAGAAATGGTAAGAGGTTTACCATTGATAGAGAAGCCAGACAGCCTTTGTGAAGGTTGTATCTTGGGGAAACAACACAGAGAAAGTTTTCCTTCTGGGAAAAGCATAAGGGCAAAGGCACCCTTAGAGATTGTCCACTCAGATTTGTGTGGACCGATGAAAACTCCATCGCTTGCTAGCAGCCACTACATGTTAACATTCATAGATGATTTTACAAGAAAAACTTGGGTTTACTTTTTGAAAAACAAAAGTGAAGTGTTTGAAAAATTTCGCAATTTCAAAGCACTTGTTGAGAACCAAAGTGGGCTGCATATCAAAGTCCTAAGGAATGATAGAGGAGGTGAGTATATCTCTAAATATTTTCTACGTTTTTGTAGAGAAAATGGTATTCATAAGCAGTTTACAACTAGATATACTCCACAGCAAAATGGAGTAGCCGAAAGGAAGAATAGAACCATAATGGACATGGTGAGGAGTATGTTAAAGGCAAAGCATCTGCCTAATGATCATTGGGCTGAAGCTGTACATTGTGCAGCATACATTTTGAATAGGTGCCCTACAAAAGTAGTGATGAACAAAGTGCCGGAAGAGGCATGGAGTGGCACAAAGCAAAGTGTCACACATATGAAGGTTTTTGGATGTGTGGCTTATGCACACATACCGGATCAGCTAAGGAAGAAGTTGGACAGCAAGGGGGAGAAATGTATTTTCATTGGATACAGTGAGGAATCCAAGGCATACAGGTTATATAACCCATCCACCAAGAAGTTTATTGTGAGCAGAGATGTTCAATTCATTGAAGAGGAAGCTTGGGATGGAAGCATAGAGAAAACAGTGAATGTTAAACACTGTTTATCTCATGATGAGAATGATGATGAGTTGGATGAAATACATCCCCAAACAGCAACACCAACACAAGAGCAGCAAGAGACACCCTTGAGGAGAAATGAGAGTTCTTCTCCAAGCACACCACAAGGAGGAAATTCAAGTGCTTCTTCAAACATTTGTACATCAAGTGAAAGAGGTAAGAAGTTCAGAAATTTGAATGACATTTATGCACAAGAGGCAGCAAATGAAGGTATCAATTCTTTGTTTTCTTTATATTGTCATGTTGATGATCCTGTTCATTTCGAAGAAGCTATTAAGGATAAGAAATGGATAGAAGCTATGGATGAGGAGATTAATGCCATAGAAAGAAACAAGACTTCGGATTTGGTTGAACTCCCAAAAGGTAAAGATGTCATTGGAGTTAAATGGGTCTACAAGACCAAGAGTAATGCTGAAGGAAAAATAGAGAGACACAAGGCAAGGCTTGTTGTCAAAGGTTATAAGCAGAAGCATGGGATAGATTATGAGGAAACTTTCGCACCGGTTGCTAGAATGGAAACCGTGAGAGCAGTGTTGTCCATAGCAGCACAAAACAAGTGGAAAGTTTACCAAATGGACATGAAGTCAGCATTCCTAAATGGAGTGTTAATGGAAGAGGTTTACATTGAACAACCTCTCGGATATGAAAAGAAAGGCCAAGAGCACAAAGTGTGCAAGTTGAAGAAAGCTCTTTATGGGCTGAAGCAAGCGCCAAGAGTGTGGTACAGTAGAATAGACTCCTATCTACTGGAAAATGGATTTGAAAAGTGTGAGGGAGAACCCACCCTCTACATCAAAGAAAAAGATGGTAAAATGTTGATTGTAGTTTTATATGTTGATGATGTTATTTTCACAGGTAATGATAATTACCTTATTGAAAATTTTAAAACAGTCATGAAAGAAGAATTTGAAATGAATGACATGGGTTTGTTGAGATACTTCTTAGGAATAGAAGTAGAACAAGATGAAAATGGGATTTTTATCTCACAGGCAAAATATGTTAATGAAGTGCTTGAAAGATTTAATATGCAGGAGAGCAAAGCAGCAATCACTCCCACAGTGATGGGATTAAAACTCGGCAGAGAGGACAACAACATCTGCATGCAGTCTGGCTGTGTGAGCATTGAAGAAAGCCTCATGTGTTACAGCGCGACTCGACCCGACATAATACGTATTTATTTGACAAATTTCCGGATTATGGAAAACTAAAGGATGCAAGGTGAACGAGCGAAAATTAAGGTTAGGGTATGTTAAAGGTACAAAAAGATTTGGTATTTTATATACTACTTCAAAAAATTCAGATTTAGTTGGATACACTGACAGTGATTGGGCTGGAAGTGTAGATGATCGGAAGAGCACTTCCGGTTATGTTTTTCACATGGGTTCAGGAGCAATTTCATGGGCTTCTAAAAAACAACCCATTGTAGCATTGTCTACAGCAGAGGCAGAATATGTGGCAGCCACAGCAGCAGCTTGTCAAGCAATTTGGATGAGGAGGATGTTAAAAAGTTTGTGCCAAGAGCAGGTAAAAGGAACAGTGATTTATTGTGACAATAGCTCAGCTATTGCATTATCCAAGAATTCTGTGTTTCACAAGAGAACGAAACACATTGACACAAAGTTGTTTCGCAGCGAAGGGTGGTAAACAATGGTTGAAGATGTTGTTTTAGAGTTCTTTGCGAGAACTCGGGAAGCCGGTTGCGAACGACCCGAGCCAAGCTTCGTGGGGCAGAAGAGTTTTGAGTTTTTGAGGAAGTAATAAGGTATTTTGATAACCAACGGCTGAAAGGTAAGGGGTAATGAAAGAATGCACACCAACCGTTCCAGCTATACGAGCATTGCCTTCATTTCTATCACGAGGTTTGTACGCCATGCTTGTAATTTTGGTGGTGATGCCTTTTCTGTTTAAGCCTTTGTCTTGTGTATTGTGAAAGAACAGAGTATATGCACAAAGCAGGGCGTTTGATTTTGTATGCGCAGGAGTTAAAAACTAAAGGACAATGGTCCCAAACCACATGGAAAATTTTCCGGACCTGAAATTTCATTGAGGCGGAATTAATTTAATTTCATGTCACACTCAGCCGTCCGTACCACTGCCCAAAATCGGACACAGAAAATTCATAAGCCGGATTTAATAGAAATTCCGCATCACATTTTTGATGACGTTAGCAAATTTTTTTGGCACCCGAAATTGATTGAAGGAGGGTTTAATTTTTTGCTTGGCGTCCGGTTCATTATGTGGTCAAAGCTCCTTTAATGTTTGTTTTAAAAAAACATGTGCGAACAGTCCGTTGGTTTTAATATATATGTTTTACATATATATATATATATAAAATGAACGCTTTCAAAAAAAGAGGACGTGGGCCATAGTTAAATATTTTTTGTTTTAGTTTTTTAAATTTATTTTTAAAAAAGGTTGTTTTATTTTTATATGTTGAGGCATATAAAAAGAGAGTTAGAAAAGGCCTGTGAGTAATATATGTATTGTAAGTTTTTGTTTTTACACACAGCAGAAGTGTAAAACAGAATTTTTGAATTGCACAGCAGTGCATTGATTTTTTTTGAAGAGACAGAGTATTTTCTCAATACACTAGAGTGAAATTTTAGAGTGTGAGTTTTGTGTTGAAATGTGTTTTGAAGCAGTCAAAGTTTCTGTGTATTCCCTCAGTCAGAGGAGATTTTGTAACCAAAGTTTTGAAATTTAATGAAATAGTTTTTACAGTGAAAACTCTGTTTCTAGTGAAGAAATTTTTAATATTTTCTCTGTGTTGAAGAGGAGAGTTTTCTTCTCCATTTATTGTTCTGGAATTTTAAATATTCCAACTGTGGCACCATAGATGCCGTGAATAGTAGTTTCTACGTAATGGGGATTCAACCCTTTCTCTGCAATCCATGAAGAGTGTGAAGACAATTGTATATTCAGGAGCCAATTTTCTAGCCCTTGTGACCCCATGCCAGAGATGAGATCAAAGAGTCGGAAGCAAGAGAATGGACTACCTTCTATTATTGTTAGCCCTGGTCTTTATCTACTATATCATCTTCTTGCTAAAATCGATAACCTTGCTTCTCAGATGATGTTCTGCAATTTTGGTACCATTTGCAGATTTGGTATTGTTTGCATAACACTTTTTTTTTTCTGTAGGATTTATATTCAACTTGATTTTGGTATTTCTAGCTAGAGATCTGTCGTGTAGGAGGAAAGCCTATGACACTGGAACCCATGCAAAACTCAGCCCAAGAACTCATGAAATGCCAATTTGAGTACCCATCCACCATCAGATGATTGATTGCAATTCCTATTACAATTCCATCTATGAGTTTGGTAACCTTAATCCCAACCATAAGGAGAAAAAACCCATCATAATTCAAGGTATGAACATAAGGAATAAGATGTTGCATTACATCAGAAGAAGAGTAACTGCCCTTCAGATTGCCCAGCACAACATCTGGAGACACTTCAGTGAATTCCACACCAGCATCATGCAGTACACCTTTAGAATACCTTCCTTGTCCAAACGTAGTCACCCCTGCAAGAGGGTAGAAGTGAACCAAAGCCTCTGACAGGTATTTTTCCAAGGATTGCACCATGGAGGAAAATCCATGGCTTGGGGAGGGGTACATCAGAATCCTCTGATTGTAGTGGAAAGTGACATAAGGAAGATCCAAAGTTATCAAGTCATGGTCCTTCTGGTCAGATGAGGTTGAAGAGCCAAAGATGCATAGAAATGATGTCACAGAAAGACATGCAAAGAATTTCTTTCTTCAGGCCTGGCTACACAAAGAATGATTTTTTTTCTGTTAGGGAGGGAAAACCATAAGTTGAACTACAACCAAATGAGGAACGTGACACGTTGCAGCGGGAAGCTAGTGGTGGTCGAAGAAATAAAGGCATTATGCACCAGCTGTTTTAAATCTCCAACCACCTGTTGAGCAATAAAAAAATGTGCCTCTCATATGTCATTCCCTTGCATGACAAAATCGTTGTTAGGTAATTGAGAATTCCAAGGTCTATCTGTACTCGATCGCAATGAGTCTTTGTGCGCCTAAGGTGACTGTCTGAACCGTCTATTACTTATTATAGATGCATTCTTCGAATGAAAGTAAAAATGATATTGAAGGAATAAAATATGGGTGTTGCTGGTCGTTCTTTACATATGTAATTAAATGACTATGTAGATGGGACTTCACTTAATAGGTAACAAATCAACGGGAATGTTATTGAAGGAGTAAAATCTGGGTGTTGCTGGTCATTCTTTACATGTGTAATTAAATGACTGTGTTGATGGGACTTCACTTAATAGGTAAGAAATTAGCGTCATTGTGTCAAAGAATGCCCATGAAATAGAATAACTAAACTTTTCTGGAAAAAACTTGAAATAAAATATGCCCAGGAACCTTTCAGTTCATTGTCGCTGGAGGTGTGAGACGATTGTTTCAAGGTTTAACTTTTTCAGCTTATAGAAAAGGTATTATAACCGAAAAAAACAATTGTATTTATTTTTATGGTGTTAAAGAACGCTAGTAAAATGGAGCTCTCTGATGAACCTTTAGGATAGAAGCAAACTGAAGCAAACTGATTTTAGCTTTGACGTTAATGTCTCAATGTCAAGACATCTTTTTTTTTTTCAAAAGTAAACACTCCATAACTAGCCAAATTCGAATGGAAAAGTACTCGTTCCCTCTACTCGCGTTTTTTTTTTTTTTTTCAAAAACCATTTGTTCAAACTCCTTCTCGTAATTATATGAGAGATGTCTTTGTTCCAAGATTTTATTTCTGCATCTGAACTTCACACAAGAATGCAATCATTGAGTGGATTTTTCCATTAATATCTTAAATATATACATTTTTTTAAAACTAATTAAATTTGAGGTCCAAATAAATATTAAATATCTACCTGTCATAACAAAAATATTACAAGTACTATTTGTAATAATTAGCTGTTACAAAGCGCACATATATATATATAATCACATAAATGTTTTAAATTTAATTTTAATTTTTTTTATCATTTTTATTATTATTTTAAACTATTAAAATACTATTTAACAAAATATTTCATCCTTGAATTTTAACAATACAAAACAGCTCAATTTTTATTTATTATTATTAAATAATTACACTATAAAAAAAATCAACTAAATTATTATCAACCAATAAAATATACCAAACAACTAAAATATGATATACTAATAACACATACTTTTAACCAATGTATACTTTATCATATTCAAACGCCCTTTTATTTTTATTAATTTCTACTCTATAATTATGCAATGTTTTATTTATCCCACGGAACATTATCTTTGAAAGTACACATTTGTTATTATAACATTAGAAAAATATATTACTAAAACTAAGGAAATTGAGTAAACTTGCTTTTGAGAATGGTTTATAGGCCTAATATTCCATGATTAACTTTCAGAGTTACTCGTGTATGTCTTGTGAGTTTGACATGACATGGTTGTATTTCTTTGAATATATATATTTTAAGGTTGGATTCACTGGTCTCGGATTCTCTTGTTTGGTTGGTTTTGCATTTAAGTTACAATAGAACTTTTTGAACTAATTTAGTTAGTTATTCAAAACAAAGTATGGTTTACCTTTTTCGAATTTTAGTGTTACATATATAACTCATCTCTAATTCAGAGTATTGTATGGAGCTAGTTTTTTTAATAAAGAATGTATTAAATAAATAAAAGAAGTATTTATTTTTATAACATAAAAAGAAAAATGTAAATATGATGTTAAAATTATTTTTAATTTTTTTTCTCTAAAACAATATTAAGGAGAATTGATCCTTAGTAATGGGTACTTGATTGATCAAGCTAACAATGAAAGTTGTAAATAAATATCTTCACTAGGAGTTACTTACTAACATTATTTATGTACAAGTAAAATTGTATATGTTTAGACCTCTCAATTTATCAGTATGTCCTCTCAATTTGTAGACCTCCATGTGTCTGTTAACCACAATGGGATATTGAAAGTTTTCAAGCTTAAATGTTCAAAATGGGAATATCATATTTATCCTCTCCACCCATCCTTTTTCCTTTTTTACTTATTCCTTAAGAACATTCTAAGGTTAAGAAATTGAAAGTTAGACTAGTCAAACAATTCAATGGTAAGAGAGCAACGAATTCAAGGCTACTTTTTTACTTTTTCCTTTTTGACTTCTTCCTTGAGAACATTTAATGTTAATAAATTGAAAGTTAGTTCACTCTTACAATCCAATGGTTAGAGAGAAACAAATTTAAGACTAGTTATACATGGTATATATGGCACATATATATAATATAGTCTATAAAGTACCATTATAAGGAAAATGAACAATAATGCAATTAATATAATTGTAATGAAAGAGTATACTGGTAAAATTATCTAAAAAAAAACTAACATTGAAATCCAACGTTATTGATAAATAATTGAACAAACTTGAATCTTTGATTGGATGGTTATGAATATGGGACAATTAGCAAGCTTTCTCTTCAAAATTGGACGATGATTAGTTAATCATGCCATTTTCTTGTCTTTTGTGCATGGTTTGGATCCAAGATCAAATGCAACCATGTTTTCCAATACAACATGCATTGGTGAGAAGTAAATCAATGCAAAAGATTGCTTCATCCTCAAACTTTCAGCAGATCCATCAACGTTGACATCTAGAAGTGATGGTCTTGAAAACATTATTAGGCATGTACTTTTTGGATAATTTGGCCAATTAAGTGAGATTTTGATTTATATGGAGGATTATTATCTTACTCACAATCAATCCACTAGAGGTGATGAAAATTACAGGGAAACAACTATAAGTCCATTCTTGGAGGACTACAAAGTTGTATATGGTGTCATGATCATTCATTTTGTCCAAAGAAATTTTTCCTTGTTCAGATTCAGAGAGGTTGCAATGAGCCACACGAAGACTCGTATGGAAAAGGTGTGGAGGATTGAATACATTTTGTTCATTTTTCTTAGACTATCTATGGATTTCTTTGTTTCTCTTGTAGACATAAGACATAGTCCTATGAGTGAGACATGTGAACTTTTATGCGAAGACAAAGGAAAATATACTATTGGAAATAATTCAACAAAGGTGGTTTCTTTGGGAAAGCCTAAGCAAAACCTTGATAATATAATTTGGAGAGTGGAAGTCTACTTGTCTACCCCAACTATTTGAGCACTTTGGGAATTCTCATAATTAGATTTAAAAGAAATGTGGAAATTTTTTTCCACATGTCATTGAAGAGCATGTAAGGGATTTGGAGTGTACAATTTATATTTTGGCTTCCCTAGAGGGTGCAAGAGCCATGCCCACTTCAAATTGGATTACATTTTCTACATATTGAATCAAATTTCATTGTAGATTTTTCTTGAATTCTATTTAGTGTAGGCAAGAGATGAAATACATCTTCCTCTATGGATATGTGAATTGTGTTGAATAATTGTGCCTTGGGAAATTCATTCATGGAAGTAAGTTGATTTAATAGTCCTTTTGAATCCATTGACTGATCAGTTGATTCATCCAACATTGTTTCTACCGGCCTCACTACAAAAAGGAAAAAAATATCAACCAAAATTCTAGGTGTAGAATTGATTCCTCACGCCTTCCACGTCCACATCCTTATTTCCTGCAACACTAGAGTCTTTACCACTCTACATTCATCTACACTTCTATTAGCATACCTTTGAACTTTTGGTGTAAATGCTAGTTATATATCTAACGATGTTGTATATATATAATAGTTATATGTATGTTATACTTTACAACTATATATATATATATATATATATATATATATATATATATATATATATATATATATATATATATATATATATATATCATTTAGTATAGAACACTTAACATAACATTTTAAATGTTACATATTATATATATATGTTAGTTATGTTATATATAACTCTATGTTTTGTTATATTATATAATTATATATTTAATAATGTTGTATATATATAATAGTTAGAGATATGTTATAATTTACAATTTTATATATATAACACTTAACATGTTATGTTAAATGTGACATATTATAATTATATATATGTTAGTTACATTATATATATATATATATATATATATATATAATAATAATAATAAAATTTATTAAATAAAAAAATGTTTTGGACTTTTAATTTAGTTAAAATATTTTATTTAAGTAAAACTAATTTTATAAAACAAATTACTATATTTATTATTAAAAAATATTTAAAATATAAATTTATTTAAATTTAAAATAAAAAATAAAATACAATTTTTTATTTAATTTAATATAGGTTTACCATGAACAACCATATTCATTATGTCAATTTAAAGTTCCTAATTTATTTATTTATTGGAGTTATATAGTTTAATTGTTTTTGGTTTTAAATTTTTTTTGGCATATTTCCTATCAAATTTGTTTGAAATTTAAAATTTATTTCACTAAAATCCTAAAAAAACTTTAAAACGTAAAATAATTTAAATAAAATTTGCCATAATTTTTTTTATAATAAACATGTTAATATTATAGATAACATATACAATGAAATTAAAAAATAAGAATAAAACCTAAATTATAGTTTTTTTTGTGCTTTTCAAGGGTTTTCTTGGTGATTTTCTAAGTTGTTTTTGGTCTTTAAGTTTTTCCTTGTGGTTTTTTTAGGTTGTTTTGTGTGGTTTTCAAGGGTTTTATTGGTGTTTTTTTGTTTTCATGGTGAGTTTTATGATTGTTTTTTGTTGTGTTTGTATGCTAGTTTTTTTTTCTAATTAATTTGTTTTATTTTGTAGAAAAATAAATAAATAAAAGAGACAAAAATGACAAAAAACATACCTTGGCTTAAGCCTCTGGGTCGTTGGCGGGGTTCATGGGTAGTTGGATTGAGTTCCTCCATCTCGGTGAAGCTTAGAAATCTTCTGTCGAATTCCTTTGCTTCTCACTGTCTGAGCAAAATGACTTGCGCAAGTCGCAGTTGGGTTATTAGAATTATAGTTAATGCTCAATTGAGTCATTAACTCAGGTTAGAAAATGGCTCGATTGATGGTTTTTTTAAATTCTTGATCGAGCTATTTTTAATTACCTCAATAGCTCGATCAAGCGCTTAAAAATTTCTCAATCGAGTGATTAAAATTGCTCGATCGAGCATCCATTTTTCAACAAAACATGCCCTCATTGCGCCAAAAAGTGCAACCCAGCTCCACGCTTTGACCCATAAGGATTATTATGAGTATGTTAGACAAGAAAAAGAAGAATTTGGATGAAAACCTCAAATATGATTTTTGGGTGGACAAAATTAGCACCCAGAGAGCTATCGGTTCCTCACTTTATGAACTAGTGTATGGGATTGATGTGGTTTTCCCTATGAATATTACCCTGCTAGTAATGAAGTTGCTAAAATATGAGGCACCAAACATCAACCCTATGCAAAATAGAATCTATCAGATGATATAAGTTCAACAATAGAGAGAGGAGGACATGAGTAAAGATGAATCTCACCAATAGAGGGTGAAAGTTATATTTGATAAAAGGGAAAAGGAATGTGATCTACAAGTTGGAGACCTTGTTTTGAAATGGGATCAATCCGAGCTGATAAAGGAAAGCATGGTAGGTTTGATAAACTACAGATTGGTTTGTTTGAGTGTAACAGGAAGTTCTAGATAACAATATTTATCATCTGGAGACATTTGATGGAGATTTCCTCAAGAACCTAGTCAATGGCAGTTTATTAAATAAGTTCTTCACCTAAGTGATTAACAAAAAAAAAAGGATTAAAAAAAAATCCATCTTACTCATTGGTTGTTATGCAAAGTACTTGTATATTTTTAATAATCCATAAGAAAAGGTAGACACTAATCTTGAGGAACAAAATCTATAACCTCAGGTGATGGAAGGAATTGTAACTACAAGTTCTCAATAGACCGCAAGAGACTGTTGTCCCCCATGGAGTTGATTTTGGTGTCAGATGCAACACCCCTTGTAAAGAAATTAAAAGTTAGGGGCGGGTGTCTAAAAGAGAAGCTACAAATATGGTTATTCATGGGTGTCAGTATCCATTCTATAGCATGGGCACATGCCATCGGGTTTCTCTATGTTATAACCCATGGACGATGGGTGTCGAAGGGCATGCCTAACATAGGTGCGTTGGGCCAGGGCCAAAAAACCTACGAGAAAGGGGCACCAACAGAGATACACACTGCATAGATCCGATGGTCGAGATTTCTGCTCATCTAACGACCTAGGGTGTCATGTGCCGCCAAGATGGATAGAGGATAACAAAAAAATTTGATGCATAGAATCCATGTGTCATCATCGTAGGCTCTTCGCATACCCCCATCTATTTCAAAATTTGATTTCTAACCTATGTAGAAAGTTGAAACATGTCTCCCACCACGACCCACCACCATTCCACGCCATCCCATCACCTATGTTTCACTCATCGCATCACCTCCCTATCAGTCACCGCACCATTGCTTCACACTCCCAGTCACCTTCCTTATGTCTTGGTCCTATCACCATCATGTGTCATCCTGACGTCATGAGAGCACCGAACAATATGAATACATGAAGATATGATGGCAAAGAGCTCCTCTCATCAGGTCCCTATATGAAATGGAAATACGGCTTGAGGTTCACACACTTGAGAAAATCAGGGCAAAAATAGAGAGGAGAGAAACCGATCTACTTTTTCTGAATAGCACGGTCTCTCTCCTCTATATATTTTTTGTTACTCACTCTCTTCTACTCGACTTTTTTCCTAACGATGGGTCTTGGTTTAGAGTCAAAATTTCGACACCAAAAATGTATACTATGGAGAAATTTCCAACATCAAAGCTTCAAGATTATTAGCACAGAAATATTCAAACACTAATCAAATCCTTATACGAAAGGGAAATCTAGCTTGGGATTCGTACACTCGAGAAAATTAGGGTGAAAATAGAGAGGAGAGAAATTAATCTACTTTTTCTTAATTGCATGCTCTCTCTCCTATTTATATTATTCGTTACTCACTCTATTCTACTCAAATTTTGTCCTGACGATGGGTCTTGGTTTAGACTCGAAATGCTGGCGATAAAAATGTCTACTATGGATCAATTTTTGACATCATAGCTTCAAAATCATCACAAGAGAAATATTCAAGCACTAATCAATTCCCTATACGAAAGAGAAATCTGGCTTGAGGTTTGTACACTTGAGAAAATCAAGGTGAAAATAGAGAGGAGAGAAACCAATCTAATTTTTATGAATTGCACACACTCTCTCTTATTTATATTATTCGTTACTCACTCTATTCTAATCAGATTTTGTCCTAAGGATGGGTCTTAGTTTAGACTCAAAATGTCGAATATAATTTTTTTTTATTGTGGAACAATTTTGAACATCATAGCTTCAAGATCATCACCACAGAAATATTCAAACACTAATTAGTTCCCTCTCCGGAAGGGAAATTTTGCTTGACCTTCATGCACTCGTGAAAAATAGGGTGAAAATATAGAGGAGAGAAACCGATCTACTTTTTATGAATTGTACACTCTCTCTCCTATTTATATTATCTGTTACTCACTCTCTTCTACTTGACTTTTTTCCTAACGATGGGTCTTGGTTTAGAATTGAAATATCGACGATAAAAATTGGAGCAATTTCTGACATAACAACTTCAAAATCATCACCATATAACTCTTCAAAAACTAATCAGTTCCCTGTACGGAGGGGAAATCTACTGTTTATTATAGAGAGGATAGAAATCGATCTATTTTTTCTTATTTGCATGCTCTCTCTCCTATTTATATTATATGTTACTCATTCTCATCTACTTAACTTTTTTCCTGAGAATGGGTCTTGGTTTATACTCGAAATGTCAACGATAAAAAATTCTAATGTGGAGCAATTTATGACATCAAAACTTCAAGATCATCAACACACAAATATTCAAACACTAATTAGTTCCTTGTATGTAAGGAAATTTGGCTTAAGCTTCGTACACTCGAGAAAATTAGGGTGAAAATAGAGAAGAGAGAAACCGATATACTATTTTTTAATTTCACACACTCTCTCATATTTAAATTATCCATTACTCGCTCTCTTATCCTCAACTTTTTTCCTCACGATGGGTCTTGGTTTAGACTTGAAACGCCGATAATAAAAATGTCTAATGTGGAGAAATTTCTGACATCACATCTTCAAGATCATCACCAAAAAAATCTTCAAACACTAGCTAAGATTATCTCACTCTAGGAAGCTACAAGAAAGATAATTTCATAAGGCAATGTGAATGATGCCACATGTCGTCCCTAGAGAATCTTACATAAAATTCTGGTTTTCAAATTTTTTTTTCCAACCATGTGAAAGCATGCTACATGGCCCTCCATGTCGAACACCTATCCAACATGACCACCATGTCGGGTCCGCCTGCCACCTTGATAGTTGTCACCAAAATATAATGTGAAGGTGTTGGACTCCTCAATTAGTAGACCACGTGGCGGGCCCCATGCCATAGTGATGCAAATGTGACATCACGAGATATTATTTCCCAATAATGTTTACACAAGTGGCAGGACCAGACAATTATAAATCACGCTAGAGGCTCATTTTGGGAAATTATCATACAAACAAGCTCCCACACCCATAACCTCCAAATTTCCTTAATTCAGTAAAATTCAAGTATAAATCTTGTAAATTCAAGCTGCAACTCAAATATATCTGACAATTCCTCCTTCCGAGGAATTTACGTTTCAAGATTCAAACAAATTCTATTATCTTAAACCCCAAATTTTTCCTAGTAAGGAAAATTTTGTTTCCTTTCAACAAAAATTCCTCTTTAGCAATAAAAACACCGTAATTTCTATTAGACTCCTCATATGTGAAATTAAGCTAGGTTGACCTCCATACCTATTGAATTGTTTCATTAAAGACCTGAAACCTGACATCTGCACTTGAAACTTGTTGCACCACCTTTGGAAGCGAGGTCTGGAATTTTTTGTCATTATATTTTCTCATTTCACTTAGACACATGGAGTTGTGTAATTTGCTCGTCTGAGGCACAAAGTATGACCTATAAAATGGATTCTTCTTCCTCTACAAAGGACTGTGTGGATATGAAAGGAAAATGTGAAGATGTTGAATTGGTGCCATAACCAGTGATAAAGGCCCTCCTTTGTCGGCTCTTGAACTGAGAAAAAAATTCCATATCTTAGTAAAACAAATGGATTCATGGACCATACTAGAGGATTTTGAAGGAAAATTGACTTTGTACCCAAAGCTGAGGTAGAAGTTGTCGGCAACAAAATCAGACCTTTGCCAAGGAAAACAATATATCAAGAAGTTAGAAATCCAATCATTTATTATGGACGAGGAGAATTATAGTAAGATGTCTTTCCAGACAACCAAGAAGCTTGTTTGGGAAAATATCACAAGGTTGGTAGATAAGCACTGAGAGAAATTGGATTTAGTATAGGATAAAATCAAGATGTTCAAGGTGGCTTGTAAAGAAGTCGGAATGCTTAGAAAACACATCAGGAATTCCTCGCGCAAAGCAGGAGTAGTCATAAATTTTCTTAATCATATGACCAATGAAAAAGTAAGGAAAGAAAACCTTAACCGCTCTTATTTGGTAGCCAAGGAAAACTTGCTAGAGAAGAAGCATAATGAAATAGCACATATAAAAGAGAGATGAGGGAACATGTTGAAATAGATAAAAGATTTTAAAGGAAAATGTGGAAATTTGTGCAACAAGAATTTCCTGTTCATTGATGATCTGAAAGGAACCTTTTCTCCAAGGAGACTTTTATAAATGGTTTGAGGGTCATTAAGGAGAATCTAAGTGACCTTGAAGGAGGAGATTTCACCTCACAAGAGAAAGGCATTGTGAGAATGTACAAGGAGATTTTTGAGCTTCTATTCATGCTAAAGGAGTTTTTCAAAGGACAAGGGAGAGTTATCTATCAGTCTATTAAATTTATGGTGATAGAAATAAAAGACACATGGTTGGGTGACATGCCAAAAAGTGAAAAACGGAACGACACACTAAAAGTGTATAGGTTAGCCATTCGAGGGGATTTTACATCGGAGTTGAAGACAAATTTAGTGGAGGGAGAAAAATTCTTAAAGTCACCACTTTATATGTAAGTGAAACATTGAATTTGACCTCAGAAAATTGTGTCACCAGCAGGGGCAGTGGCACAATCAACACTCCAACCGACACTGTTGGTTGTGTGCCCATTATAGCATATGTCGCGTTGTATTCCACGACCCAGGCAACACCTAAGAGAGAGAATGAAGGTAGCACCCATCCAAGAGAGATATAAGAACTATCAAAGCCAAATCATAAGGGGCCCAATCCAGAATCAACAGATATTTCAAGAAACTTCTAGAAGAATTTAGTTAGAGTACAATTGGTAATTTTGTAAAAAAATTCAGGTGGATTTTCAATAAAATAGTGGTTTAGGCAAGGGTCCAAGATCTTGAGTGCCTATATATAGGCCTCATTTTGAAATGTAAAGTGAGTGAGAAATATTGCAGGGTAAACTATACCTAAATTTTTGATGAATTGTTGGTAAGTCTTGAAGCAATATTGGGGAAGAATTCTGAAGTAACTCTTGGGATATCTATATTTTCTTATCATTTATGTTTCATACCCATCTTATGTTTTCACGTTTACTACTAATTAAATACACGTTTATGCAATTTCCATGGCACTTTGAGTTGTAAAATTGATTTATTGTGTAAATTTTGTAGAATTGTGCGAGAATTAATTACATGAATGAATTTTGACATCAATATGATTTTTTATTTTAGTTTTTCAACATTTATCTAGTTAGTTTGAAGAGTATTTTGACTTTCTTGATATTTATTGCAAGGGTTTTACAAGAAAATGGAAATTTTCAAAATTCAGTGTGTTCTAATGGTTTAATTCTTAATTGCTCAGCTATCCATGAGACCTAGTTGATTTAAAGGAATTTTTAATTGTTCCTTTAAATTGGGTAAGGTCTGATTCTACATATTTCATCCATATTTTATATTTTCAGCCTTTTATGTCAAACCCAAGGGTTATGAATGCTCCTACCTAAGATCATCGGAAATGAAACCTAGTAAATATATTTAATGTCTAATGGTTTTTCCCTCATCCTTGAGTCCCAGACATATTTCAAAACTTTAAAAAGATTCAAGACGAACTTGAAGAATGATTAAGCATATTTTGAACACTTGATTCCAAGAAAAAGTTATGAATATTAAACAGGAATTATGAATTGATTTCTTGAAATACTTGTGATTTCCAGTCTGTTAGATTTATGTGATCAACTTAGACTGCATAAAGATTTACATCTACACAAGGATTTTAATTCAATGGTTGTGATAAAATTCTTCATGTACTTTCATCTCCTTTTGACACTTATAGGGGAAAATTAAATGCATGCATCTTGAACATAAAATTAAATTATGCCATAATAAATGTTTTCAGGTTTGAATTACACATTCATTAACAATGACATATTTAAAATAACAAGTTTAAATACATGATTTTATTTGCATGCATTTGTCTCATCCTACCTCTTGACCATTGTTATGTCAAAGAACATGAAATAGGATATTGAAGCCAAAAGGCTCCAAAATAGGTGGTCATACCCACATATTTAATTATATTATCTTAAGAATAGAGTGGAAATGATGATCACACTTATATGTTCCCCGGATCTTCACTACAACATAGCTTAGTGTGACTCTAGGGGACCAACAACAGGTTTGACTTCCAGAATCTTAGTTCAAAATTTTCTCCCTATAAACTTATTCCCTTTCCCTTACTAGGTATGAAGTTTCATGCACCAGTTTTCTTTCAGAGGTTTATCAGGATTAGTGTTTGTGGTTGATTTCTAATGGCCATGGATTTTTTCTTTACAAATACTAGAATGAAACTAAGCATACTCAATTTTTTATTTATGCTACTAGCCTAAAATATCATTGTAATAAACATTTGGATTATTGTATCACTAGAGATTGCCTTGGTGACTTGTTTAGGCATCCCCTTATTTTCTTACCCAATCCCTTGGGTGATCCTATTATTTTTTCTTAGGGCCATATTTTTCTTTTCTTTTATAATTTCATTTCTTCATTTACAAATTAAATTCACTGCATAACATCATTAAACTATCCATATTTACATCATTATTCAATAGCATATGAAACTATGTATAAAAAAAAATATGAACATCATCTATGCAACAAATAATAAGGAATAATAGAAGAAAATAATTCACACATAGAGACACCAGGATTGGCCGAAGACTAGGGAAAAACCCACTATGGGGAAAACCATTTCAAATGTTGAGAATGGAAATAAGGAAAGATTCTAATTTAATTTTCCCTTGATTATATTAGAATAAAATTGTAATTCAACATCACATGATAGATTTCACTAGTTAACTAAGTTAGGATGACTTAGTTGGTTTAATTAAATTGGGTTGAGGTTCAAACTAGAAGCATGTAGAGCATGTCCTCCATTATAGGAGCCCTGGTTGAGTTTATTTTGAGTTGTAATTAATTATCTCAATTTCTATGAGTTAAAATAAGTTTAACTAGTTCTAAATAATGGAGGAACTGGTGAGAGGTCGAAGTGTGGAACTTGAACTTGAACCAAATGCACTGATCAATCAAATAACTGATAATTCTCTCATAAATAACTCCTGCATGTCAGTTCTAACAAAGACCCAGTTGAGATTGGAGTTCAAGGGCAGTGTACTATTAGTTGTATAATCATCTAAATTATATAGGCGATGCATGCAGTCAAAGGAATGCCCATAATGGATTACATAGTATGGATTTTGAATTTCCATAATTAATAGGGCCTAATTACCAAAGGAAAAGATGCAAGGAAATATGGATCCTGAAGGGCAAAAAATTGGCTATGTATTGAACCAATATTTTCTAGGAATCATTGAGACAGATAGAGATAGTGCAAAGGTTTCTCAACTTGGAGAAAAGCATTGTACTATTCTCATATTTTATGAATTATGAAATATACATATAGTGGGGGTTTTAGCTAAGGATTTCCCCATGAAATACTTGTGTATTATGTGATTGAAATTATTTATCTTTCATGTTTTGTGATTTAAAGGTCTAAATTGGTTTCCACAATTGTTAGAGTAGATTCAAGTCTATTATTTTAGCATATTACAATTATAAGTTTGAATCTACGTGGATTTTATACATGATATCATATTATAAATCACTCTAGAAGAGAATATTATGAGTTTTTTCTATGCAGGTGAATCAAATTTGTGGATCTCCTATTCAAGACTAGACACAGGATTAGGATGTCTTTCTCTGGATTGAGACTCGAATATTCCCTTGAGGGTAGCTCAAATTGCATAGCTTAGAGAGAGAGTATGGAAGTAGTGTTGGAAGACAACGATTTTAAGGAGTTCATAGACAATGATATTCCTAGGCATGCAATAGTAGATGATCAAGATCTGGCGGCATGGAAGAAGAATGTAGAAAAAGAAAGAAGGATTCTATTGGAAGGTGTTCGAGACCATATTGTCTCGAACCTCCATGGAAAGGAAAATCCATATGTTATGTGGAAATACTTAACATATTTCTTTCAAAACAAAAATTACCACAGGAAGTTGGCACTAAAATATAATCTCAGAAAAATCAAGATGGAGAAGGGCAACACGATACCAAAGTACTTGAACAAGTACACCCAATGTTGATGTGAGCTTGGAAGTGTTGGTCTTACCATTTCCAAGGATGATCTGGTGAGACTATAACTTTTAGGACTTCCCAAGAGCTGGTACAACTACCAGGATTTGGTGAATGGGAGGGAGAAGCTACCAGAGTGGGAGCGATTGTGGTTTGACTTGGTGTAAGAAGAAATTCGATGAAACACCAAAGACGGATCCTCATCAAATAATGATGATAAGGAGAATTGTGCCTTGGATGGAAAGGAAAATAAGGGGAAAGGGAAGCCATCCCATTCCAAATAAAATTTTGGTCAGGTAGGAAATAAGAAGGACTTGTCGAAGATTAATTGTTTTCACTGTTACGAGCTGCGAAAGTATGCCACGAAGTGTCCGCATAAGAAGGCCGACAAGAAGCCCTCAGGGGGTCTGGAAGGTTAAGCTATTGCTTCACAATTAGAGTTATATTTAACTCTCATCACATGTATGGTGTCGTCGATGATGGGTTTTGTGTGGTACCTATATAGTGAAGCCTCATTCCATATGACCGGTAACAAAGAGTTTTTCAGCGACTTGGAGGAGAAGGACCTACATATGCACATCGATATGGGAGATGGTATGAGGTATAACGCGACCAAAATTAGCACTGTAACCTTTCAGAGGGAGTCTGGTTCTCCTCTCACATTAAAATATGTCATGTATGTTCTTGGTTTGAAGAAGAACTTAGTTTTAGTTGCTATGTTAGAAGATCGTGGCTATGATGTGATATTTAGCAAAGGAAATGTGCTTCTTCGTCACATCACCACAAGACAAGTGAAGAATATCGAGGTTCAGAAAAGAAAATTTATAAATTGGATGTAGAAGATTGTGTTTCCTTGAGCACGAAAGAAGAGAATGTGGATAATCGAGACATCGGTGGGTTAAAAAATATATCTTCAAAAATTCTTAAAATTCAATTGAAGTGTCAAAGGATTTGTATTTCCACTTTTCAAAAACTCTTCAATAGCTTCACAATATAGATTTTCTTTTCCAAAATTCAAAAATCGATTCATCATGCCATGATTCATTATTTCGAGTTTCAGAAGCCATATCCCTCTTACTTTTATCATTAGAAGCTCATTACCTGTCAAGAGTAGACCATCAGTATATAAAAATATAAAAAAGTCATACCTTGGACCCTTTTGAGGTAGAGGTCTGGATCAACACATTGTCATGGCTTTACTTATCAATGTAGACATACTAGGATCGGGGAGCTTGCTTCATGCAATGATTTCTACAAACATAACACTTTACCAAACCAACATGCTCAGCGTTACATAAATCAATATTGTGCAATCAAATCAACTAAGTCAGTTTATCAAAGTTTAGAAGAGAGATCAAAATCAAAATCATCAATATCACTGTATCAAGTTCTTTAGACTAGGTGACAGGTAAAGATCACATCAAGTTGTGACTTCATCTATAAACAAATTTTCATTTACCAAACAATATCAAACCAAACTTCATCATTTTATTCTCATGATCATAATATAATTCACTAGATGCAAGTGCATACACCAAGAATAAGTCATGCAGGTTCCATCAATTTATTTTGAGATTACTCTGTGTTGAATCACATCTATTAATACTTAAACCATTGAATCAAAGCTAATGACGTCAACAAAAAATATCAATATAAGTCACTGAGAGTCACTATGCCCACATAGAGTTATTTTCACGCCAAATTATCAGTTTTAAAATCAAATCATTAGTCATCAGTTCAAATCCCAAATTTGGTATCACAATTAGATCTATAACCCAAAACATCTATAAATTATCAAGTCAAACTTCTAAATCATTATCAAGCATCATGTTATAACTCAAAATACTTCACATCTATAACAATCATCCAAATCTATTCAAACCATTATAACTGTTATAAAGTATCGTCATGCACAAGATTCAATGGTTAAATCATAGTCACATATCGATATGAATATTTTGGTTTCTTGCAAACACAGGTTTAGTCAAAATATTAACATTATAGTAAGTCAAACATTCAAACGTGTTGCTCATAGAAATTTCTGTTTTCTGCTTCATGTCTCTAGGACTGACATCCTTCAGGTGTACTTCTAATTTTATGCACAAAGCTTCACTCTTGTGTCCTATAGGCATAGTCGCACCCATAGGATTTTTTCCAAGAGGTCGGGAGGCTACGATCACACCCATAATCTTGCTTCCATGCAGCTGAGGCTTAGAGTAAGAGAAAACTCTCTCTTCTCAGGTCAAAACTTGTTGTAGATCAACAATATCAGATATCTAACTATTGATGCCCATAAATCATATTTCAATAGTAAATTATATATATATATATATATATATATATATAATGCAAATATATATATATATATATATTTGCATTATATATATATATATATATATATATATATATATTTACGTATATATATATATATATATATATATATATATATTTTTTATATATATATATATATATATATATATATATATATATATATATATAATGCAAATGATAATAGGAGTAAGGATCTTGTGGAGATATTCTACCTCTGAATGGGAAGCCACTTCAGTCACCTTCATTCAATTCATCAATATTTCTATAATATCGTCAAGCATCAATAAATATGTTAGATCATAAAGTCAGACTATATCACATATTCATAATGGACATATATGCTAGCATCAACTACTTCATCATGAAATCAATATTTCATCCATATGCCATAGTTACTAATAACATCAAAACATGACCATGGTCAAAGGTTCCTGAATATCAATCTCTTTTTTATAGTTCTATCACCATGGCTACCATGCTTTTCACAAACAATATCAATAGTATCGAGTTACCATTTATAAGAACCAATGAGTTAGTCTTGTTTATGGAATCACGATATCCAATATGATAGATGTTAGCCAAACATCGAGTATACCAATCAAATTTCTAATAAGTAAGATAGTTATTAGAAAAAAAAAAAATCATCATGTCTAATAAGTGAGATACTTGCTCAATACTAAGTGCACCATTTCATCATAAGTACCGTGAAAAAATGATCCATTTGTGAAGGAGACATTCTCATCATACCTTAGGGCTTACCTTTCCATCCAATATTATGGCTGAAACATAACATTGAAACAATATACCATGCATACCTTGTAGTATTCAAATACCTTTGTACCTTCTTATTTTACATAGGAAACTTGTAACACTTTGTCACCTTTTCATCAGGTGCCTCTTTAACTTTTCCCATGCTATTTATTCTCTTCCTGCACTAGCCATCTTTCCCGCATCTCAAATGATCCTCAAGAAGGATCTACTTATAATATATTGTCAAGAAGTTAGAAGCATGTAGGAGGTATAAGTAATACAATAATCAAATCAATAAATCTAAACAAAAGTAAAGACATAACAAAGCATCAAAAATTGAAAAGTACTTATCTTCAATGAGAGGTGGTTATCTCCCTATTGAACCAACCTTCAAGAACCATCACTATCCATAGTCCACTTGATTCCTTCAATATATATTCATCAACTTCATCATCAACCAAGCCTGATATAAACTATCTCATCTACGATTCATCAAATCTGTCACAAGTGCTAGAGAATCTTCTCATTGACCATGCTACAGTTTCTATATTTCATATCTCAATTTTTTTCCATAAACTGGGGTTAGCTCAAACCCTAACCTTATAATATCCATCAAACCTAATACACATATTTCCTAAGGTTCACTTCAAACCATGGTATTTTTTTAGATATCTACCATCCTCTCTTGCATCCATCAAATGGGTGATCACCATGAATTTTCTTCAGCTCAACTCTAATACCATGTTAATTTTTCTTAGTCATGTATTTTTCTTTGCTTTGATAATTTCATTTCCTCATTCACAATTTAAATTCACCCCATAACATCAATACATAATCCATATTTACATTATTATTCAGTAGCATATGCAACTATGTAGAAAGAAAAATATCATCGTCATCAATGCATCGAAACATAAAGGAAAATTAAAGAAAAAAATTCACACATAGAGAGACCAGGATTGGTTGGAGACCAGGGAAAAACTGACTAAGGGGAAAACCCTTTCAAAATATTCTTCTTATTATATTTTCATTTAAAGATTCAGTAAAATCAATTGCAATGATCCATATCTTCATCCATAAACCTAATCAACAAAATCAACTCAACCATATCCATGAGATGAACCCCATCATGCTTATACTCAAAACCCTGATTCTAAAGCTTGTAATGAACTTTCACTATCTACGGTCAACTACTGAACACTACGGTCAATGAGTGAAATATTCGAACAACTTAAATTTCCATATTTAGGTCCCAGTTGCATGGAGGAGTATTCATGTGTGCGACTGAGAGGATCTTGTTGGTCCCTTGAGCCTATTAGCCAATAACTACTATCAAAATCATACTTTAGAAAGCCTGTGACTGTGACTCAGAAACCCTAGATGCCAGTCACATGGAGGACATGATGTGTGTGCGATTGAAAGGCTTCAGTCGCACAGATGAGCTGATTAGCAAGAAACTGCAATCAATATATATTTTTTCTAAGCTTGCGACCAAGGCCAAAAAACATAAAACGGAAATGCGAGCTTCAAACCCTGCAATTTTATCTTCAAGCGAACTTGTTCCTCCCCGAATCTGCCTCAGACCTGTGCGAACCAAAACCATAGAAGAGAATAGAAGAATTCTCCACGATGATGTAAAAATGAGGTTGAGGTCACTTGTGTTTATAGCCTTTAAAGGGGGTCCACTTTGCTTTAGGGCCGACCTATGCAAATGTGCATATGTGGGCTTTTGTTCATAAGTACACTTTCCCTTAGCCAATTTGAGTGACCTTTGGGTTGATTTTGGTTCTCTCAAAAAGAGGAATTCAATCAAATCATCAACTCCATCAAATGAGTTTTCATAATTGGAATTTGAACCCATTTGAATATTTTAACAAATCCATCTCTTGAAAAGGATTCCTCAACATTGGAAGAGTCTTCACATCCAAACAATATCTCTACCTTTATTTAATAACAAAATCATATTAGTCATGGATTCTCACATGGAAATCAATGCATATCGTAGAATTCCAACATCATTGCAATGACTTAGTTCCTAATGAGTTCAACTCCATTATGTTGATGTTGTGCACTCTGATATTGGACATGTTGACTATTTTTTCTTTTGTATTCATTAACATGTACTTATGTTGGACAGTTTAGAGTGTTATGGATTATGGTAGAGTGTTATGTATTATTGTCTATGAGAATGAGAGGATAAATGTCTTTCAAATTAATCACATCATTAGGATTTGGTCGATGTTTCGAACCAAATAATGTGGTTCATCCTCAGGGCAAGGTGAAAAAGTCCATGGATCACATTGAATAAATAGTGTGGATGCATCATCACCCGGAAATAGCTGTTTAAAAACTAGTTGTTAATGAATTAATTTGTTAGTTATTTTTTTTAATTAATAAAATTTAATTAATATTATAATAAATGATTTTTTTTTTTTTTGTGAGTTAGAGTAATCGGCAACGACGAACAACTTTCACACGTGAGGCGCGGGGTCAAACCCCTTGGCTACCACTATAACCTCCCAAGGACCGCCCAACCTGCAAGAACGGTACCCAGTTTAGATGAGGCTCGAACTCGTGACCTTCTTAACAACACAAATGCCTTAACAGCGCGTTCGCTGGCCACTAGACCATGCCCCTGCGGGCGATTAAATATTATTATTAAAAAGGGGGGGAATAATTTTTTAAATAAAAGGGGGTGGTAATATTAAATTTTTATATTTTAAAAAGTTAATTAATGAATAATATTTTGTTAAATATTATTATTAAATTTAATTAATAAATAATATTAAAGATTATTATTAAAAAAGGTAGAGGGGAGAGAATATAATTTTTTTAAATAAGGGGGGGGATATTAAATTATTATGATAAATAATATTTTTAATATTCAATTAATATAATATATATAAATTATGTAATATAATTATAAGATAATACATAGGAGAAAAAAATAAAAACAAGGGCAAGAAAAAGAGGAAAGATCCAGAAAAATGGGGGGGTGGGGGGTTAAAGGGAATTAACAAATAAAAAGGAAGAAAAAGGAAGAAGGAAGGGGATTAAAATCCTACAAATAAAAAGAAAAGAAAGGAACAAAAGTAGCAGAGACCTAGCTCAAGGGGAAATCATCTGGAGAGAGCAGGAGTCTAAATTTTACTCAATTTCCAACCATCATCGATGTTGAGATTCTTAGCATGCCTTTCAATCTCAATGGCCTTCCTAAGATTCCTATGATGAAAGTGATCAACCTTAGTAACAACCTTGGAGTATTCAATGCAAACATGGTGACACGATTTTTCCACATGTTCAGCAAGAGCTAATGTGTGCGATTGATTGTGTCTAATGTCTGTTGCATGCTCTTGGAGATTATTTAAGTAGAAATTTCAATTTTAAGGTATTAAGTATTAGAGGGTTATCTTGTTAGTGTTTGATCTCTTAAATGGGTTAGGAATTGAAACTTTTGGACTATATGTTAAAGATGTGGTTAGGGTTTATTGGTTAGGTGTTATGGGGTTTGTGTGGGAATTGGGTTTACTCTTTTGTTGGGGGTATTATATTAGGGTTTTGACCTAAAGTGTTAATGTTTATGGTTTTAATTAGTTATTTTTTAGTCGTTAATTTAGTTTTTATGTGTTGGACAATGTGCTAAGGGGGTATGAATCATTAAATATTCAAGGGGTAGTGTATCATTGGAAGCATATAAAGCATGGGTATATTTTTATTTTATTGCAAACAAAAAAGCATGAAAATACAATAAATTTGTAGATGTGGTAGTATCCTCATTAGAAGAGTATTGTTATTTTTATTAATAATGGTAAGGTAGAATAAAAATTCATGAAATTGGTTTTTCAAAGTCATCATATGATTGTTTAAGGGATTTATGAATGTTTTTCATGTGTTCTTAGCTAGAAAATAAAAAAGAATAAACATATAACCTTGACCAAAAATGATAGAGTAGTAAGCCATAAAATAGGAAGTCCAAAAATAAATGGAATGGATAACGATAGAATATATATACATTCAATAGGAAAATAAATTGTGATTAGATTACAAGTAATTTATGATAATGAACCATGTTGTATACAAGTATGTGTGTTAGCAAACTTTCAACGTATATGAATGAGGTTTCTTAACAAATAGAATGGAAAAACTATTTGACATGATTACTTTGAAAAATGGAGTTCAATTAGGAATCATCAGTGTTTCTTCTAGAAGGACTAGAAATATGAATAACTAATTCTAATGTAGGAGAATAGAACTATGATTTCTATAATTTACATTACTCTGCCTTTTGGATACCATTCCTTCTTATTTTTATGAGTAGAGGAGGATATCCTTTATGTTTATTTTTTTAATGAAGATTGTACATTAATAGGATTTTCCCTCTTTCTCTTGTCTTACCCTATTTTGTACTGTAATGAGGTAATAGAAAATTATCTATTAGAAACAAATATAGGAAGAAGGACGACAAGAAGCCCTCAGGGGGACTGGCAGGTTTAAGCATTGCTTCAGAATTAGAGTTAGATTTCACTCTCATCACATGAATGTTGTCGTCGATGATGGGTTTTTTGTGGTACCTAGATAGTGAAGCCTCATTCCATATGACCGGTAACAAAGAGTTCCTCGGCGACTTGGAGGAGAAGGACCTACATATGCACATCGATATGGGAGATGATATGAGGTATAACGTGACCAACATTAGCACTGCAACCTTTCAGAGGGAGTCTGGTTCTCCTCTCACATTAAAATATGTCATGTATGTTCCTGGCTTGAAGAAGAACTTAGTTTTAGTTGCTATTTTGGAAGACCGTGGCTATGATGTGATATTTAGCAAAGGAAATGTGTTCCTTCGTCACATCACCATGAGACAAGTGAAGAATATCGAGGTTCAGGTAAAGAACCTTTAGAAATTGGATGTAGAAGATTGTGTTGCCTTGAGCACAAAAGAAGAGAATGTGGATAATCGAGACATCGGTGGGTTAAACAATATC
Source organism: Pinus albicaulis (assembly GCA_034641835.2). Taxonomy (NCBI): domain Eukaryota; kingdom Viridiplantae; phylum Streptophyta; class Pinopsida; order Pinales; family Pinaceae; genus Pinus; species Pinus albicaulis. The sequence goes on along the minus strand of CM076574.1, from coordinate 129,653,402 downwards.
TCTTCAAAACTTCTTGAAATTAAATTGAAGTGTCAAAGTATTTGTATTTCCACTTTTCAAAAACTCTTCAATAGCTTCACAATATATATTTTCTTTTCCAAACTTCAAAAATAGATTCATCATGCCATGATTCATTATTTCGAGTTCAGAAGCCATACCCCTCTTACTTTTATCATTAGAGGCTCATTAGCTGTCAAGAGTAGACCATCAGTATATAAAACTATAACAAAGTCATACCTTGGACCCTTTTGAAGTAGAGGTTTGGATCGACACATCATCCTAGATTTACTTGTCAATGCAAACATAATAGGATCGAGGAGCTTACTTCATGCAATGATTTCTACAAACATAACACTTTACCGAACCAACATGCTCAGCCTTACATAAATCAATATTGTGCAATCAAATCAACTAAGTCAGTTTATCAAAGTTTAGAATTGAGATCAGAATCAAAATCATCAATATCACTATATCAAGTTCTTTAGACTAGGTGACAGGTAAAGCTCACATCAAGTTGTGACTTCATCTATAAACTAATTTTCATTTATCAGACAATATCAAACCAAACTTCAACATGTTATTCTCATGATCATAATATAATTCACTAGATGCAAATGCATACACCAAGAATAAGTCATGCAGGTTCCATCAATTTATTGTGAGATTACTTCGTGTTGAATCACATCTATTAATAATTCAACCATTGAATCAAAGCTAATGACGTCAACAAAATATATCAATATAAGTCACTGAGAGTCACTATGCCCACATAGAATTATTGTCACGCCAAATTATCAATTATCAAATCAAATCATTAGTCATCGGTTCAAATCCCAAATTTGGTATCACAATTAGATCTATAACCCAAAACATCTATAAATTATCAAGTCACACTTATAAATCATTATCAAGCATCATGTTATAACTCAAAATACTTCACATCTATAACAATCATCCAAATCTAGTCAAACCATTGTAACTGTTATAAAATATTGTCATGCACAAGATTCAATGGTTAAATCATAGTCACATATCGATATGAATATTTTGGTTTCCTGAAAACACAGGGTTAGTCAACATATTAACATTATAGTAAGTCAAACATTCAAACGTGTTACTCATATAAATTTCTGTTGTCTGCTTCATGTCTCTAGGACTGACATCCTTCAGGTGTACTTCTAATTTTATGCACAAAGCTTCACTCTTGTGTCCTATATGCATAGTTGCACCCATAGGATTTTTTCCGAGAGGTCGGGAGGCTAAGATCACACCCTTAATCTTGCTTCCATGCAGCCGAGGCTTAGAGTAAGAGAAACATCTCTCTTCTCGGGTCAAAACTTTTTGTAGATCAACAATATCAGATATCTGACTATTGATGCCCATAAATCATATTTCAATAGTAAATAATATATATATATATATATATATATATATATATATATATATATATATATATATATATATATAATGCAAATGATAATAGGAGTAAGGATCTTGTGGAGATATTCTACCTCTAAATGGGAAGCCACTTCAATCATCTTCATTCAATTCATCAATATTTCTATAATATCGTCAAGCATCAATAAAGCTGTTAGATCATAAAGTCAAACTATATCACATATTCATAATGGTCATATATTTTAGCATCAACTACTTCATCATGAAATCAATATTTCATCCATATGCCATAGTTACTAAGAACATCAAAACATGACCATGTCAAAGGTTCCTGAATATCAATCTCATTTTTACAGTTCTATCACCATGGCTACCATGCTTTTCACAAAGAATATCAATAGTATCGAGTTACCATTTATAAGAACCAATGAGTTAGTCTTGTTTATGGAATCACGATATACAATATGACATATGTTAGCCAAACATCGAGTATACCAATCAAATTTCTAATAAGTAAGATACTTATTAGAAAAATAAAATAAAAAAACATCATGTCTAATAAGTAAGATACTTGCTAAATACTAAGTGCACCATTTCATCATAAGTACCATGAAAACATTATCCATTTGTGAAGGAGACATTCTCATCATACCTTAAGGCTTACCTTTCCATCCAATATTATGGCTGAAACATAACATTGAAACAATATACCCTGCGTACCTTGTAGTATTCAAATACCTGTGCACCTTCTTATTTTACACAAGAAGCTTGTAACACTTTGTCACCTTTTCATCAGGTGCCCCTTTAACTTTTCCCATGCTATATCTTCTCTTCCTACACTAGCCATATTTGTCGCATCTCAAATGATCCTAAAGAAGGATCCACTTATCATATATCATCAAGAAGTTAGAAGAATGTAGGAGGTATAAGTAATACAATAATCAAATCAATAAATCTGAAAAAAAGTAAAGACATAACGAAGCATCAAAAATTGAAAAGTACTTATCTTCAATGAGAGGTGGTTATCTCCCTATTGAACCAACCTTCAAGAACCATCACTATCCATAGTCCACTTGATTCCTTCAATATATATTCATCAACTTCATCATCAACCAAGCCTGATATAAACTATCCCATCTAGGGATTCATCAAATCTGTTACAAGTGCTAGAGAATCTTCTCATTGACCATGCTAGAGTTTCTATATTTCATATCTCAAATTTTTTCCATAAACCAGGGTTTATTCAAACCCTAACCTTATAATATCCATCAAACCTAATACACATATTGCCTAAGGTTCACTTCAAACCGTAGTATTTTTTTAGATATCTACCATCCCCTCTTGCATCCATCAAATGGGTGATCGCCATGAATTTTCTTCAGCTCAACTCTGATACCATGTTAATTTTTCTTAGTCATGTATTTTTATTTGCTTTGATAATTTCATTTCCTCATTCACAATTTAAATTCACCCCATAACATCAATACATTATCCATATCTACATTATTATTCAGTAGCATATGAAAATATGTAGAAAGAAAAATATCATCGTCATCAATGCAGCAAAACATAAAGGAACATTAAAAGAAAAACATTCACACATAGAGACACCAGGATTGGTCGAAGACTAGGGAAAAACTGACTAAGGGGAAAACCCTTTCAAATTATTCTTCTTGTTATATTGTCATTGAAAGATTCAGTAAAAGAGAGTACAATGATCCATATCTTCATCCAAAAACCTAATCAACAAAATCAACAAAACCATATCCATGAGATGAACCTCATCATGCTTATACTTAGAACCCTGATTCTAAAGCTTGTAATGAACTTTCACTATCTACGGTCAACTACCAAGCACTGCGGTCAATGGGTGAAATATTCAAACAACTTAATTTTCCATATTTAGGTCCCAGTTGCATGGAGGATTAGTCATGTGTGCGACTGAGAGGTTCATGTTGGTCCCTTGAGCCTATTAGCCAATGACTACTGTCAAAATAATACTTTGGAAAGCCTGTGACTGTGACTCAGAAACCCTAGATGACAGTCACACAGAGGACATGATGTGTGTGTGATTGAAAGGATTCAGTGGCACAAATGAGTTGATCAGCAAGAAACTGCAATGAAGATATATTTGTTCTAAGTCTGCGACTGAGGCCAAAAACCATAAAACGAAAATGCGAGCTTCAAACCCTGCAATTTTATCTTCAAGCGAACTTGTTCAGCACCAGATCTGCCTCAGACCTGTGCGAACCAAAACCATATAAGAGAATAGAAGAATTCTCCACGATGATGTAAAAATGAGGTTGAGGTCACTTGTGTTTATAGCCTTTGAAGGGGGTCCACTTTGCTTTAGGGCTGACCTATGCAAATGTGCATATGTGGGCTTTTGTTCATAAGTACACTTTCCCTTATCCAATTTGAGTGACCTTTGGGTTGATTTTGGTTCTCTCAAAAAGAGGAATTCAATGAAATCATCATCTCCATCAAATGAGTTTTCATAATTGGAATTTGAACCCATTTGAATATTTTAACAAATCCATCTCTTGAAAAGGACTCCCCAACATTGGAAGAGTCTTCACATCCAAACAATATCTCTACCTTTATTTAATAACAAAATCATATTATTCATGGATTCTCACATGGAAATCAATGCATATCGTAAAATTCCAACATCATTGCAATGACTTTGTTCCTAAGGAGTTCAACTCCATTATGTTGATGTTGTGCACTATGATATTGGAAATGTTGACTATTTTTTCTTTTGTATTCATTAACATGTACTTATGTTGGACAGTTTAGAGTGTTATGGATTATGGTAGAGTGTTATGTATTATTTTCTACGAGAATGAGAGGATAAATGTCTTTCATATTAATCACATCATTAGGATCTGGTCGATGTTTCAAACCAAATAATGTGGTTCATCCTCAAGAAACGGTGAAAAAATCCATGGATCACATTGAATAAATAGTGTGGATGCATCATCACCTGGAATTAGCCATTTAAAAACTAGTCATTAATGAATTAGTTTGTTAGTTATTTTTTTTAATTAATACATTTTAATTAATATTATAATAAATGATTATATATATATATATATATATATATATATATATATATATATATATATATATATATATATATATATATATATATATATATATATATATATATATATATATAAGTTAGAGGAATTGGCAATGGTGGACGGCTTTCACATGCGAGGCGCGGGGTCAAACCCCCTGGCTACCACAATAACCTCCTAGGGACTGCCCAGCCTGCAAGAACGGTTTCGGTTTAGATGAGGCTCGAACTCATGACCTGCTTAATAGCACGAACGCCTTAATAGTGTGTCCGCTGGCCACTAGACCATGCCCCTGCGGACGATTAAATATTATTATTAAAAGGAGAGGGGGGGAATAATTTTTTAAATAAATGGGAGGGGGGGTAATATTAAATTTTTATATTTTAAAAAGTTAATTAATGAATAATATTTTATTAAATATTATTATTAAAAAAAGCGGGGGGGGGAGAGAATATAATTTTTTTTTAAATTAGGGGGGGATATATTATTATAATTTTAAAAAGATAATTGATAAATAATATTTTTAATATTCAATTAATATAATATATAGAAATTATATAAGATAATACATAGGAGAAAAAAATTTAAAAAGGGGAAGAAAAAGAGAAAATATCCAGAAAAATGGAGGGGGTGTAAAGGGAATTAACAAATAACATGAAAATAAAGGAACAAAAGTAACAGAGACCTAGCTCAAGGGGAAATCATCTGGAGAGAGAAGGAGTCCAAATTTTACTCAATTTCCAACCATCATCGATGTTTAGATTCTTAGCATGCCTTTCAATCTCAATGGCTTCCCTATGCTTCCTATGATGAAAGTGATCAACCTTAGTAACAACCTTGGAGTATTCAATGCAAACATGTTGACACGATTTTTCCACATGTTTAGCAAGATTTGATGTGTGCAATCGATTGTGTCTAATGTCTGTTGCATGCTCATGGAGATTCTTTAAGTAGAAATTTCAAGTTTAAGGTATTAAGGATTAGAGGGTTTTCTTGTTAGCGTTTGATCTCTTAAATGGGTTAGGAATTGAAACTTTTGGACTATATGTTAAAGATGTGGTTAGGGTTTATTGGTTAGGTGTTATGGGGTTTGTATGGGAATTGGAATTGGGTTTACTCTTTTGTTGGGGGTATTATATTAGGGTTTTGACCTAAAGTGTCAATGTTTATGGTTTTAATTAGTTATTTTTTAGCCGTTCATTTAGTTTTTATGTGTTGGACAATGTGTTAAGGGGGTATGAATCATCAAATATTCAAGGGGTAATGTATCATTGGAAGCATATAAAGCGTGGGTATATTTTTATTTTATTGCAAACAAAAAAGCATGAAAATACAATAAATGTGTAGATGTGGTAGTATCCTCATTAGAAGAGTATTGTTATTTTTATTAATAATGGTAAGGTAGAATAAAAATTTATGAAATTGGTATTTCAAAGTCATCATATGATTGTTTAAGGGATTTATGAATGTTTTTCATGTGTTCTTAGCTAGAAAATAAAAATAATAAACATATAACCTTGACCAAAAATGATAGAGTAGTAAGCCATAAAATAGGAAGTCCAAAAATAAATGGAATGGATAACGATAGAATATATATAAATTCAATAGGAAAATAAATTGTAATTAGATTACAAGTAATTTATGATAATGAACCATGTTGTATACAAGTATGTGTGTTAGCAAACTATCAATGTATATGAATGAGATTTCTTAACAAATAGAATGGAAAAACTATTTGATGATTTCTTTGAAAAATGGAGTTCAATTAGGAATCATAAGTATTTCTTCTAAAAAGACTAGAAATATGAATAACTAATTCTAATGTAGGAGAATAGAACTATGATTTCTATAATTCTACATTACTCTGTCTTTTGGATACCATTCCTTCCTATTTTTAATAGTAGAGGAGGATATCCTTTGTGTTTATTTTTTTTAATGAAGATTGTACATTAATAGGATTTTCTCTCTTTCTCTTGTCTTCCCGTATTTTGTACTGTAATGAAGTAATCGAAAATTATCTATTAGAAATAAATATAGGAAGAAATGAGTGACCTAGTTGATATCCATCGTATAATATATATGTAGGAGTCCCTTCCTCTATGAAAACCCCTTAGAGTTCCTAAAGTCTTGCAATTCTTGTGTTAACCTCTATTTTTCAACTCGTATTAATATATCTCTAAATTCCATAACAAAATTTTATTGAAGGAAGGGAAAATGGAAAATTACCTTATGTGTCCATAGAATAATTTACTAGAACATATTACATGTTCAATGTCTTAATTCACATTATTCCTGAAAGGAAATTTAATGAATAAAATAAAATAGGATATTTCTCATACTAGATAAACCATCATGAAAAATCTCTAGATATTCCAATATTTTCTAATTGGACTGAAATTTCTTTGGAAATCAACTATCCAAGTTAAACATAGGTTTTTTTTGGAATGGAATTGTAGAATTTAAAGGATTGATATACGTATATAAATTGTTGTTTTTTATCTCATTATCCATGAAAAAAAATAGGAGAAGTTACCATAATGATTTACTAGCTCTCATACATAAATGGACTAGAGATTTGTTGAAAAGTTACATCATGTATTTATTGAGTACATTTGTTAGGTCCCTTATTGTTATTAATGTAGCCCCCTTATTGTTATTTTTGTACCCTTGCAACCCCGATATTGTTATTATTGTGCCCTTTCATTATTATTATTGTTAGGTCGGCTAGGATTATATTGTGGCCCCATGGACTCCTATATATAGAAGGAGGTTTTGGTCATTTGTATCATTCAAGAATTATTCATTTATGTAATTTATTTGAGGTTTAACCCTCGAAGTGGCTGATTTCTAAGACGTTGATCTCTCTTTTCTTCTCACTGCTCCAAACAGGTCATCGTGGATTTTTTGCTATAAATTTTCTTATATGAGGGCTCAGAAGCTGAAATTTTTATAGAGCGAAGCCGCAATCCTGAGGAACTTCATGGAAAAATTTCAGAGTTTGATTCGCAATATTTTTGGAGATAGGTTCTGTGGAAGTTAGGTATTTTTTAGGCTCTCGAATTTCATCTCAAAGAGGTGACCGTGGGAAAATCGCCATAACTCTCTCTCTCTGAGCATTGGATTCGAATTATGTAAAAAGTGGCCACAATCACACGAACTGTAGTTTCCTCTGTATCAATTTCAAATCCAAAGTTGGAAACAGTGACACCTGGCACACCGTACAAAGTCGCTCTACTGAACTAATCCATAATTAGGTCATTGTGGGAGATTGGGTATAACTTTGCCTTGAATAATCCAAGTCAGGTGAGACCTGTGTCAATTTAAAGAAGCTTTAGAGTGCTACTACAGGGACAAATTTCAGATATTGAAGATCCTAAATAACAGAGATAATTCAGTCTCAATATCGAGCTCCTCAAATCAATAAAAAGGAGTGTATTTTTTTTCAAATTGCATAAGTCTTGATTGAAAAATTAGTTTTAATTGATTCTAAAGGAATATTATACAATAGATATAAGTATTTGGCTATAAAATTCCCCCTAAAAATAATTCAACACCCATTAACCCTTTATAAGGCTCTACTATGAATCATGAAGACGAAGAATCGCAACATGACATATCAAAATTACAAGAGCAATTGCACCAAATTTTTCTCTCGCAAAGAGAAACAAAAAATGAAATGGAAGTTTTGAAGAAAGGCATGGAAGCTAAGATGGATTGTTTGAAGAAAGGCGTGGAAGCTAAGATGGATGGCATGGAAGCTGTCATGGAAGCTAATATGGATGATATGAAATACAACATGGAAAACATGAAGAATTATCTAAATGCACTCATGGAAGGTTTGACAAAGTTGATACAATAAATGTTTCCTAATGCCAAAAAGATAGTAGAGGAAAATAATGATGAGAAAAAAATAAATTTTAATCGTGATTTCATAAACTCTAATGCTGGATGGAAGAACCACCATATTCCAAAGATGGATATGAGGAAATTTGATGGCAAGGATCCCGTAACATGGATACTATGGATGGAGAAATATTTTGATCTCAATAATGTGCAAAACACACAAAAGGTACGCATTGCAACTTTACATTTAGAACAAAATACATTTGTATGGTATAGATGGATTTTCTCCAGTAAAAAAAATTTCACTTGGTCAATTTTTACGGAGGAAATGATAGCACATTATGAGGATACAAAAAGCAACACCTTCTTTATCCAATTGATAAACCTCAAACAAAAGGGTTCAATGGTGGATCACATTAAGGACTTCCAAAAATTGAACATAAGGGTAATTTATATTCGAGAGGAACACCAAATTGATGTCTTCATAGGGACTTTAAAGGATAACATCCAACATGAAGTTCACGTTTAGGAACCTGTTTCATTGGAAAAGGCATTCAGGTTGGCAAGACAAATTGAATGTGAAATTATGGCGACAAGGAAGCCTACCACTCAGATATATAAATATGGAAGTGTTGCTACTCCTAGACTTCCACAACCTACAAGGTTGACACCACAACAATTGGAAGAAAAAAGAGCAAAAGGGCTTTGCTACAATTGTAATAGAAAATACACTGAAAGTCATAAGTGTGCTGAGAAGAAATTATTTTACATAGATTGTGAAGAGGAAGAAGAAAATGAACAAGAATCTTCAAAAGAAGAGGATATACACCAGGAACCAACCTTATAAGAGGAGGAAATGAGTCTGACCATATCGTGTAATGCATTGGCAAGAATTACCACTCCTCAAACTCTTAAGATAGAAGGACATATCAAGAATAAAAAGATAATAGTGTTGATTGATTCAGGTAGTACCCATAATTTTATTCATTGTAAGGTACCCAAGGAATTGAATTGTTTCCTATACCCAGCACCAGAATGTCAAGTGATGGTTGCAAATGGAGGAACTATAAATTTCTCTGGAAAATGCCATAATATCAAGCTAACCATGGGAGAATATGTATTGAATAGTCCACTGCTTTTCGTTCCAATGGGGGATGCTGATGTTGTAATAGGATTACAATGGTTACAATCTTTGGGGACGGTAGCTTTCAATTTTCAAGAAATTTTCTCGAAATTTTTTCAAAAGGAAAGGAAGTCGAATTATGGGGTATCGCATGGAAGTCGAGAAAGATAATAAGATCTAATGTCATGACAAAGCTTTTGAAGAAATAACACTGAGGTGTAATTGCACAATTATGCTCACTAGAAGTTCCAACATCAAAATCATCTATTTCTGGAGATCTCCAAAAAGTCTTGGACAATCATTCCAAGGTGTTTGAAACTCCCAAAGGACTCCCACCTATTTTTTATCATGATCATGCTATTCATTTGATTCCAGGAAGTGTTCCTCCAAACATCAGGCCTTATAGATATCCTTATGTCCAAAAGTGCGAAATTGAATGTATGATTGTAGAAATGTTAGAGGCTGGTATAATTCAACCTAGTCAAAGTTCTTTCTTTGCTCCAGTAGTATTTGTGCACAAGAAGGATGGATCATGGCGCATGTGTCCAGATTATAGGGAGCTCAATAAGCTCACCATTACAGATAAATTTCCCATTCCTGTGATTTATGAATTAATGGATGAATTACATGGAGCAATTTATTTTACCAAGTTGGATCTTTGTTCAGGATATCATCAAATTAGAATGAGGACTGAAGATATTCTGAAAACAACATTTCGAACTCATGAGGGTCATTATGAATTTTTGGTCATGCCTTTTGGCCTTACCAATGCACCTTCTACATTTCAAGGGTTGATGAATTCCATTTTCAAACCTTTCCTTATAAAATTTGTGCTAGTATTTTTTGATGATATACTAATCTACAGCAGGTCTGGGAAGGATCATGTTCAACATGTTGATAGGGTGCACAAAATATTGCAGGAGAAACAATTATATGCAAAAACATCCAAATGTTTCTTTGGAGTACAAGAGGTGGAATATCTGGGTCATATCGTATCTCAGGAGGGTGTTAAGGTAGACCCTAACAACATTAAAGCCATTAAGGAATGGAAAGTCCCCACAACCATAAAGTAGTTGCAAGGATTTCTCGGGTTAACAGGGTATTATCGCAAGTTTGTTAAGAATTATGGGAGAATAGCAGCACCTCTAACAACATTATTGAAGAAAGATGCATTTTCATGGACTTCTGAAGCAACTAAGGCCTTTGAACGTCTTAAAGAGGCAATGTGCCTAGCACCGGTCTTAGCTACACCAGACTTCACAAAAACCTTTATTGTGGAATGAGATGCCTCAGGAAATGGAATTGGTGCAGTTTTAATGCAGGAAGGAAGACCCATTGCTTTTGAAAGTCGTCCAATCAAAGGAAAGTATTTACAGAAACCTATTTATGAGAAGGAAACGTTAGCAATACTGCATGCACTAAAGAAATGGCGAACTTACCTAATGGGAAGACACTTCAAGGTAAAAACTGATCATGATAGTCTTAAACACTTTTTGGAACAAAGACTATCTTCAGAAGAGCAACAAAAATGAGTCACAAAGATGTTGGGTTATGACTTTGAAATAATCTACAAAAAAGGGAAGCTAAATGTTGTTGCAGATGCACTCTCAAGAAAGAATGAAGAGGTGGAAGCATTGCTTTGTGCCATTTCTATTATCCAACCAGATTGGATAACCGAAGCAAGGGATGAATGGAAGAAGGACGAATAAGTGTGGACACTCATTCAAAAGTTGCAGCAAGATCCTAGTACATCTAATACATTTAGTTGGAAAAATGATTCCTTATGGTACAAAGATCGCTTATATCTTTGTAAGAATTCCCAACTAAAGCAAAATATTCTTTTGGAATTGCACACTTCTCCTTTAGGAGGACACTCAGGATTTTTAAAAACTTACCACAGGGTGAAGAAAGAATTTTTTTGGGATGGCCTTAAATCTGATATTCAAAAGTTTGTGGTGGAATGTGTGGTTTGCCAGCAGAATAAAGTGGAAACAATTAAGACCCCGGGACTTCTACAACCTTTATCCATTCCAATTCAATGTTAGGAGGAGATTTCAATGGATTTTATCACAGGTTTACCTAAGTCCGAAGGAAAGAGTGTCATCATGGTGGTAGTTGATAGACTTACCAAGTATGCACACTTTTGCGCTTTATCTCATCCATTTAAAGCAAGTAAAGTTGCTACTACATTTATGGATAGAATTCAAAAGCTACATGGAAGCCCAAGGGTTATTGTGAGCGACAGAGATCCCATTTTTACTGGAAATTTTTGGACGGAGTTATTTCTTGTTTGGGTACTCAATTAGCTCATAGCTCATCTTATCATCCTCAATCTGATGGTCAAACTGAGATAGTAAATAAATGTTTGGAAGGATATCTTCGTTGTTTTGTATCTGATAAACAAACACAATGGGTCAAGTGGTTACCTCTTGCTGAATGGTGGTATAACACTTCCTTCCATACTGCAGCAAAAATGACCCCATTTATGGCACTTCATGGATATCATCCACCATCCATCACATCATCTTTAAGAGAAAATTCGAAGGTTCAAGCAGTGGAAGATCACATCGAGCATCAGCAAGAAGTTCTCCAACTCTTAAAGGATAACCTGAATTTGGCACAAAATCGAATGAAACAACAGGCAGATCAACATCGCAGCGAGAGAAGTTTTGATGTAGGAAATTGGGTATTTTTACGGCTACAACCATACAAACAAATTTCCCTCAAGCAAGCTAAGAAGGATAATAAATTATCGCCAAAGTACTATGGTCCTTACAAGGTGTTGCAAAAGATTGGTACTATGGCATACAAATTGGAGCTTCCTGCTTCTTCGCGAGTGCATCCAATTTTCCATGTTTCATGCTTAAAGAATGTTATAGGTGAAAATATTCCAGTTCAAACAATATTTCCAAAACTTGATGAGGAAGGAAAAATCATATTGGAACTTGAAGTGGTCACGGAAACAAGAACTTGACAGCTACGAAATCAATGAATTTCAGAGTATCTCATCAAGTGGAAGGACTTTCCCACTGAAGATTCTACATGGGAGGATGAGAATTTTATACAAAATCACCCAGAGCTACTCAAGCGTTGAGGACAACACTTTTTTGAAGGAGAGGGGCATGTTAGGTCCCTTATTGTTATTAGTGTAGCCCCTTATTGTTATTGTTGTACCCATGTAACTCTAATATTGTTATTATTGTGCCCTTACATTATTATTGTTAGGCCGGCTAGGATTATATTATGGCCCCGTGGACTCCTATATATAGAAGGAGGTTTTGTTCATTTGTATCATCCAAGAATTGTTCATTTATGTAATGTATTGGAGGTTTCCCCCTTGAAGTGGTTGATTTCTAAGTCGTTGATCTCTCTTTTCCTCTATTTTTGGAGCTCGTTTCATAACAACATTTATACCCCCGCAATAAGCGTTCGGGAATGAGTCTACTTCACTTACCTTGAGTTGATTATTTAGGTCATGAAGCATTAGAATTATTCTGAAGAACTTTTGTATCAAGATAATTGGCTTCATTGTATAGAAAACTACCCAAATCATTTCAGTGATCTAGTTAGAATGATAAGCACACTAGGAAACAAGTTATCTAAAATTGAATACTTTTGGAATGAAACCAAAGTTTGCTAGGATACTGATCTACATTTTTACTCTTCATCTTATATTTACGTGTAAATTTCAAATATCATAACCAATTTTTTGGTGACCAGCAAAAATAATCAATCACTGTAATCAGAGGATGTCTGGATCTAATGAATGAATATGACCCCTTTGAGGTCAGGTGAATAATATAAACATAGAATAATATCTCTACGTATTTGGGAAATAAAAAAACCATAAAATCAACTCCCCTCTGGGTCAAAATAATACTATGGATAGAGCATGAGGCCCCTCCATGCTCAAGCATGAAACAACAATCAAACCATGTAGTCAACATGTTTCTAGGTTCGAACTAACATTGTGAACAAAGAACAAAGCCCCCGTGGGCTCAGGCACCCAATAATAATCAAACCATATAGTTAAAATGCTTCAAACAAATAATGAAAATAGAGAGCAAGGCTCCTCAATATTCAAGTCATATAAGAAGAAAAATAATGGCCCTTTAGGCTTCAGTGAATGACTCGTGTCTCAACTCATCAATTAAACCAAATAATGTTCAGGATCAAACAAATAAACACTATAATTAGAGGGTGACTCCCATCCGAGCTTGACAAATACATACTATAATTAGAGAATGAATTGCATTTGGTCACGGGAAATCAAGAACAACTTCCTTGATTTGTATATAAAATAGATGCCCATTGATGGTTGGGAAACTAATTTAATAAGAGAATAATTCCCATTTAGACTTAAACAACCAACAATACAAATACTCTCAGCTCAAACTCAGACCATTAACCAACTACCATCCACTTGTACCAATAAACCACATACACTGAGGTATTCATATGTTGTATCAGTTTATTGTGCATTATTTTGTGAGAAACAATGCGTTATCATATGCATTTAGAATATGTGGACTTGGGGGCCACGAGGGTCGACCATAAGACTCAGGTCTCAACCAATCTCAATGAAGTTGACTCAAGGTACTTGATCCTTTACCACATCTAACCAAGCCATGTGAGTGGGTTCCAAGGGTCCATAGCCATTTATGTGATAATATCACCATGATGTTTGTTGAGATTCAACAAGATGATGAGCTTAGTGAAAAGAGTCGCCTTCACTAAGTGGGCCCGCAGGCTATCTTTGGTGCAAAGTCTATTTTTAGACTATGTCTATTTTTAGACATGTTGATCATATTCTATGAGTTGCAGGATTCTATTTGTGGATGGTTGGTCAAGTTGGAAAAATAGATGGAATTCTATTTTTAGACATTTTGGGCGGAGTCTATTTTTAGACTGTCAGTCTAAAAATAGATATGTCAGATATTATTAGCTCTTAATAATATTTGGACTCTAAACAACAACTTATTCTCTTGGAGCACTTTAGTTCAGTGCACAGATGTGGCACAACAGCTGACAGAAGGAATTACACTATTCCTAAGGGTTTATTGGATCTATTGCATGGAGGACTCAGTTAGAACTCAAGTGGAAGAGTTATGACATAGTTGGAAGAAGTAGCTATGGAGTTGTATTCAGTTTAACTCAGTTAGACTTAGTTGAGCTAGTTGTATCTAGTCTAACTGATTTATACACTAGTGAGAGTGGAGTGAATTAATTAGTTAATTAATTCACAAATAATAACTCATTAATCAACTGAAGAATACATCAGTTAACTAAAGTGCATGGCAGTTTCAGTGGAGACCAGTGGAGAGATAGGTGAAAGGAGAAGATAGACTATCAGTTGTGACTATAGTGATGCATTGATTGTATCCAACACTCAATGGAGATGCCAATGAGGATTGCGTGAGAAAGGCTGGAGCAATTCAAACTCATTCAGAGCCATTATTCAGCAGGGATTGTGTAGTAGATGTAGGCTAGTAGGTGGCAAATATCGGTGCATGGATTTGCAAGATCGAGCCTGATTAGTGTGTAGCGATTGTATTGTACTGAGAGCTTGATATGATCAACTTTGTATGAGTATTGTTACATGATCTCTATGACATATATTATATACAGATAGTTGGGGTTTTCAGCTTCAGGCTTTCCCATTAAACAACTGTATTAATGTGTGTGATTTTTTATTGTTTCATGTGTGCATTGCAATCTTGATTTAATTTCCACAAATGATCAATGGTGGAATAGATTCTGTATTTTTCATGAAGTTAAAATAGTGTGAGATCAGGAGAATCTTGGATATATAACACATAAGTTATATAATTTCTACAATGTGATAATTTTGCAAGGCAGCCTGAGAGGGTTGCCATGTGTCACCCTTATTTAGCCTGTTAGCCAATCAAAATTCCTCAAATTTTCCCACCATGTATCAGTGCCAGGTGGCACCACAAAAATATGTTAATATCAACTACTAATGCTAGTTCCTCCTATCAACCTCTAGCACACATCGTACCATGAATAACTTTCCACTGTCAAGTCAAATTGTGCCACGTGTCATAATGTGGTTGGCAAGTATGCTTGAAGCATGCATAGTTAACTAGTGGGCATGTTTAGTAATCATCCATCATTGAATCTATCACATGTTCACATGATACATTGGATTAAGAAAATATTCCTGATGTTTGATTGGTTAAACATCATTCATATAGGATCTATTTTGTGGATATGCATATCTAACCTACTTCATCTATTGCATTTTTATCATCCCTATAATTTCATCCATTAGCTTATGGAAACTTCTCAAATTTTAAAGATAATATCAAATTACCAAAATCTAGGTTAAGATATTCCTCCTCATAGTTATAGTGGCATCACTCAACCATAAATTTTTTGTAATTATGTTGGGATGCTTTAAGTAATTTAATTAGGTTTGTGCCTTTTATTTTGTTGCACCAAGTTACTCAAATGAATCTTTAATTATATGAGCTACCGATAAAAATTATTTCAACGTATCAACTTCCTTAACACTTTTGGGTCCATAGAGTTTAAGCTCATTTATTTTGTAAATACATTATGGGATAGGAGAGCTTAATGAAATTTCCTATGAATCTCCAATAGTATCATGTAATCCCCATAAAAGAAATGATGTCTAATACATCTTTTGTATACATGGAAATGAAGGATTTCTTTGACATTTTTTCTTTTTTTAGGAAAATACATTTCCCAGATATTGAATTTGTTTATGATAACACTCACATTTACTGAATTTGGCATAAATATTATATTCTATGAGTGTTTGCATTATTATTCATAAGAACATGAATGTGGCAGAAGTGTTTGTTAATATGAAAGGAAACACAATGAACATATAATGGTTATATTATTAAAGGAAACACATTGAACACATAATGGTTATATTATGTTCTGCAAGAAGTTTTGTTTATCCTCATCTTTCATTTGGTGATAACCAGATATCAAATCTATTAGTTCCTGAAGTTGTATTTTCAAGTATTTTCAATTTATTCAGCCGGGGTACACTCATATATAAAGTTCCCTTAACATTGGTGTTGCACCAGGTAATAGTTCAATGGTAAAATAAATATCTCTTATGGGTGGTAACACAAAAAAAATCATCCAAAAAAACATCCTTGAAGTACTACACGGTGGCAAAGTCATCCATAATCCTTGCTTCTTTTTCTTGTGGCATGTATTTCACCTGTATTACAATGTGTTTTCAACCTTTCCTTTCACATATTTTTAATTTCAAGGTCGATATCTATCTAGTTGAAATTGGTGTATGTATACCTCTCATAACTAGTACCTCTGCTTCGTCATTGGTATAAGTAAGAGTCTTATTCTTAATAATTATTAATGGAGTTCATGCCACCATCACTATTTTTTTTTTTTTTAACTTTCTTTTTTATTTCCAAAACTAGTTTTTCTCCTACGAAATATTATGATATTTTGTCCCAACCTATCAACACCTTGATTCTTTTGAAACAAAATTTTTAAACTAGTAATTCTTCTACAACATACAATTACCCATTTTCTCATGTCCCTTTTCCATTCACTATCCATGAGCTTTTTCATGTGTGGTTGTACCAGGAAATCCACATTACACAATCACATATTATGAAATTTATGAAATTTAAGGTACTAGAAAATTAATCTTTGTGATTCCTTAATTAAGGAGGTCAAAAAGATTTCACTTAAATTTCCCTGAGGCTGTAAAATGCTAGAAGAACCTCGCTAGCTGTAATATATAGAACTCATATATTAATCAATTTTATAATTAATAATTATTATTATTTAAAATAAAGTTAGAATTTAGTTTATTTATATGATTAAAAAAAAAAATTGTAATGTAAGATGTATCATGAAGTAACTAATTTGATAACTATCAATAGTAAATTTAAGTTAAATAAAAAAACCCCTTTTTCCTAGTCAGTTTTTCTAGACAAATTTTCCCAAAATCCAATAGAGATTTTTAAGAATTATAATTTTAAGTTGTTTTATTTAAAAAAAAAAAATTGAGAGTTTTTCAAAGTGTTGAATTTATTTATGTATTCAAAAATGCATTTTAAACAATAAGAAATCACAATTTTATTTGGAAATGTATTCAAAAATGCTAAAAAAGGTCATTTCGTCTATTAGTTAGATTGTATTCTTAATTTATATAACTACACTAATTTACTTACAATTGATATTATAAAATATTTTTAATTATATATATATATATAACTAACATTGTTGGACATTTCCAGATTTAATTTAAAAAAAAAAAAATGAGGATTTTTTAAGGTGTAGAATTCATTTATGCATTCAAAAATACATTTTAAACAATAAGAAATCACAATTTTAATTGGAATTGTATTCAAAGATGCTAAAAAAAGCCATTTCATCTCTTTATTAGAGTATACTCTTAATTTATACAACTAAACTAATTTATTTACCATTGATATTGAAAATTAATTTTAATTATTAATATTTTCAGGTAATTATATATATATAAAACTAACATTGTTTGGCATTTATGAGACATTAAAATATTTTCAAAATAAAAAATACATTTATTTATAAAAAAACATTTTATCTAACCTTTTGTTATAAAAATGATAATTGAGAAACTATCACATTTTTTTTTCTAAGTTAGTTTAAATCTATTAACAAGAAAAATATATTACATCGTGGCCGAAGCCGAGTCTTAGCCCAGACAAGTGGAAAAATTGACAAGATAACCAGAAAAAAGACTGCCCGCAAGGGGAAACTATTCTCGAACAATCCTCAATATTTTGTGCTGCCCACGTAGGGGTAACAACCATTGGTTCCTCTGAAGGTTACATCTATTATGGACTGTGAAATAAAAAATATAGACTGACAGATCTAAAGAGTAAAAAACAATCCCAATAGGATGGGACCCGAAACACAGAAACCAGACAAATATAGAATGATTAACCATCAAGAGGGGGAGATTCCTCAATTATGCGACACCTGTATGCCGTCATGTCGTCGTCCTCCTTTGACTGGTCCGCAGTGGAAGCAGCTTCTTGCGTGGATGGCCCTGGACCACATTGAGCCAGCTCCTCCTCACGACCACGACTGACCCGAACATCCTCACCTGGAGCCTTACCCTGTTCCTTGTCCAAGTCTTGAGCAATCTCAGAGCTTGTCCCTTCCTGACGCATACTGGGCTCGCCCTCCTGAGCCTCTTCCTTGAAAACAACCGAAATGGAGGAAATTATGTGGGGTCGATTCAAGGAGAAATTGAAGAATAAATGTGCAGTTTGGGGCGAGATAGTGGCTTGAGCGATGGAGTTGGAAGGTGCAGAAGAACCCAAGCGGTGGCCTGTTTCCTGGATTCTGCCCCTCCCACTTCTAGTATTCGGGTAACGACTAGAGAAAAAATCATTGGATTGAGAAGATGAATTAGAGGTGGAGGTTGAGGGGGGGCGCAGGGGATGGCTTCGTGTGCTTCCCCTACGGCAATGCATACGCTAACGCAACCGAGGCATGGTTTCTGAATCTGCGGAGGGCGAGAGAGGTGACAGAGGACCAGGGATGGAAGGGAGCGGGGTAGTGAAGAGTTCCAGAGTGACAGAGGTGAACAAACAAAGGCCAGAGCGAGAGAGGTGCAGACCTTCTCCAAAATCTATGCAGAAATTCAAATGGCTTCTCCTCCCTGTAGCAGTGCGATAACTAGGAAGCCCAGCATTTAGAGAGCACTGACTGTGCAGCGGAGGAGGAGCACCCGGGTAGCCAGAGCCACTCTCCATCTTTAAAACCAGAATAGAGACACCTCGAGGCTCACCTTGCATTAAAAACACAATAATGAGCGTCGAAGGTTGATGCAATAAGGTCCATACGAAGGCGCGATTGGGCATTAAGGTCGGATCTCGACCCTCGCTGAGATTGAATGCACTTGAAGCGAATGCATATCGATTCGAGTGATCTCTTCTGGCAGCGACTTGGGTGGGCAAGTGTCTCCACCACCTGCCTAACCCCGGTCCCATCACAATGTTAACCATCGAGTACACCCGCATCCGGGAGAGAAACTATCACATTTACTTCCTAAACAATATTTTATCTATTTAAACTTGATATATGGAAAAATTATGAGCATAACCACATTTCACTTTTAATGGGTGACACCAACCCATAGTCATAGGGATCCTAAGAGTGCTTGTGGATTTTTAAAACCTAACATCAAGATCAAGAAAAAGATATGCCTATGAAGTGTTGAGTACCCATTACATAATTCGAACTTTAGTTCTTTCCCAAAAAAAACCTAAAAAAGAAAAAGATTGAAATATTTATGTTTTTAAATAGATTATGTTACAGAAAAATAATATATAAAAATTATTAATAATTAAAATTAAAATTTGAAAATTGTTAGTAATTTAACAAAATCAAAATATTTAAATAACAAAATAATGTTACAAAATGCCTTTAGAAGAAAAAGAATAATTTTTTTTAACATAATATTAATTAATTATATATATATATATATATATAATGATAATAATATTATAAATTTACTAACACATTTGATTCTTGCCCACTTTCCATTCCAGCTATCCATTTAATAAACAATCCACACATATATATATATATATATATATACAATTATTGTATTATAAATATCATACAG
The DNA here is from genome assembly GCA_034641835.2 of Pinus albicaulis. Lineage (NCBI taxonomy): Eukaryota > Viridiplantae > Streptophyta > Pinopsida > Pinales > Pinaceae > Pinus > Pinus albicaulis. The sequence continues at coordinate 129,633,301 of CM076574.1, read as the reverse complement.
CAAAGAATGAAAAAAAATACGTTCAAGTCACTTTCAAAAGTTAAAAATCCAAAATTTTATTACTAGCTCACTTATAATATCAATTTCCCAGGCTGATGGTAGTTGTAAAGATTTGTCTACATTTTATCTGTCCCATACTAATAGTCTATGCAAATGAGTATGTTTTAAGAAACTTGTTAAGAACATTACAGTTTATCACATAACAATATTAAATTTCTAAACAGTTTTGGTTTCCTGTTTTATAAAACTTGTTTGGAACATTAAAATTTATTACGTCACCACATTAAATTTCTAAACAATTTTGGTTTCCTGTTTGGCAATATTTACAACTCCAACACTTCGAGAAAGCTTCTAAACATCAAATGAAACTGAATGCTACTTTGTACTTATTCTCAGATATAGGAAACCACCCTTGGTTTAGTAGAAAGACTGGAAAAAGATTTAAAGCGAGATAGATATTTACATGAACTTATTGGCGGGTATAGTAAGTTCACCTGAAAATTGTATGGAAACGCGTGGATCATGTTGGGTTAATGATGAGAAAGAGTGGAGAAAGATTTAAAACGAGATAGATATTGAGGCTATGTGAATTTTTTCCTCAATATACGGCATTTAGGTTTAGAATAAAAATCACTTAAATTTTTTTACTCGATAGGATTTTTTTTTGTCAATATAGGACACGGGCAGGGGCATTCAAATTTTCTAGGTTTTTTATCATGATTTTGATAAAGAAATCACTGCAAAATTCGAACCCAGAAACCTTGAGAAACGTCTAGCCTTTCCCATTCATATATCTTGCTTTATCTGTAGATCTTCACAACACATCTTTACCGTAAATCTTTATATATATATATATAATTGATTCTTCCTTACTTTCCATTCTAGCTATATAGTGGTGGTAGTGGTAAAGATTTGTCTACATTTTATCTGTCTAACTCTAACCGTATATGCAATTACATGATTTGGGTGTAAATGAGCAGGTTCCATAAGGTTTGTTAGGAACATTACAGTTTATCACATAACAACATGAAGTTTTTAATCAGTTTTGGTTTCTTGTTTGGGAACACTTACAACTCGAACACTTAGGAGAAAGTTTCTAAACATCCACCGAAATTAAATGCTACCTTGTACTTATTCTCCAATATGGGAAACCACCCACCGTGTTCATCTCCCAACCTTGCTTTTGTTCCATTTTGTTGAAGTCCCTGTGAGATACAAAATGAATTTACTTCAGATCAAGGAAAAGGGATAGATAATAAAGATTTGTTTTTTGATTCAAGCTTCTTTTTATTTATATTGTTGTTTAATATTACATTTTCACATTTATAATTTTATTTTATTCTAGATTTTTTATTCTTTGTTTTCTTAAAAATATCTTATGTTTTTGTTCTAGACACTCTAGAGTTATTAGTTATTCAGATTACTTTAAAGTTTAGCACCATTAATTTTTTTTTTAAATGAATTATCTGAAATTAATTAAAATATAAGAGAGAAGTTAATTGAAATAAAATAATTAAAAGAGTTTCATATTTTTAAGATACGTTATAGATATCTTATTCATGGAAATTTGGTTAAATATATAACTTGATTAGTCATTATTAGTCATTCAGACTATTTTAAAGTTTAGCACCATTAAAAAAAATTACAAATGAATTATCTAAATTAATTAAAATATAAGAGAGAAGTTGATGGCAAGGTCCGTGCAAAAGTATCTAAATTAATTAAAATAAAAATATAAGATAGAAGTTAATTGAAATAAAATAATTAAAAGAGTTTCATATTTTTAAGATACATTATAGATATCTTATTCATGGAAATTTGGGTAAATATATAACTTGATTAGTCATTATTAGTTATTCAGACTATTTTAAAGTTTAGCACCATTAAAAAAAATTACAAATGAATTATCTAAATTAATAAAAATATAAGAGAGAAGTTAATTGAAATAAAATAATTAAAAGAGTTTCATATTTTTAAGATACGTTATAGATATCTTATTCATGGAAATTTGGTTAAATATATAACTTGATTAGTCATTATTAGTCATTCAGACTATTTTAAAGTTTAGCACCATTAAAAAAAATTACAAATGAATTATTTGAAATTAATTAAAATATAAGAGAGAAGTTAATTGAAATAAAATAATTAAAAGAGTTTCATATTTTTAAGATATATTATAGATATCTTATTCATGGAAATTTGGTTAAATATATAACTTGAACAAACTAATCAATGAGAGGTACCTCTTTTTGTTTTATTTGTGGGAGCATATCTAAATCTCACATCTGACAATTAAATTAAGAGTTAGGAAATCAACTCCAATAGCTATACTATAAATATGACTTTAATAGAAATTGTTAAATGATTTTGCATTGATGAAAAGATACCTAGTAATATAAGTATCAACAAAAGAATCAAGAAAATGGACATTAATCTTGGATCCATCCCCTCACTTTTTAGCTCATTCATAATAAAATGTATACAGAGTATATTTTGAAGATGAGAATCCAATTTCAAAATAAAATGTATACCGAACTTTCCGAAGTAATTGTAGATTGTAATGTCAAAATTGGAATTGCATCATGTTGGAGATTAGATTTTATAGCCTTTAATGGGTTTACTATTTGGAAATTAAATGATAAAATAATTTATTAAAATTTAGTGTAGGGTGAAGGGGATTTTTTCTTTTCTTTTCCCTAAAGGTCCAAAATATATTTTAATTAGCCATTTTTTTTGGACAAAAGGTCCAAAATATATTTTAATTAGCCATTAAATAGTGGATGGTAGGTAGAGTGTCATGGATTATATTTTAATTAGGCATTAAATAGTGGATGGTCCTTAAAGTGTCATGGATTATTGTCTACAAGAATGAGTGGGTTGGGATTTTCAAGATTAAAGAGATTATTTTAGTAGAAATTTCATGTTTATGGTGTTATGGATTAGAGGGTTAGCTAGATAGGGCTTGGTCTCCTAAATGGGTTAGGAATTGAAACTTTTAGACTATAGGTTAAAGATGTGGGTTAGGGTTTATAGGTTAGGTATTATGGGGTTTGTATGAGAATCGAAATTGGGTTTGGGCTTTTGATGGGGGAATTATACTAGGTTTTTGACCTTAAGCCTTATGTTAAGGGGATCGATTGGCTAATTTCCAGTTGTTAATTTAGTTTTTATGTGTTAGACAATGTGTTAAGGGGATATGAATCATTAAATAGTCAAGGGGTAGTGTGCCAAGGGGATAATGGAAGGATAGATATTTTTAGATTAATGTGCAAAATCCCTTGAAGGATGTTCCCTCAAGGTCTTACAACTTCATAAATTGAAACCAATGATAACCAATTATAATTAGCATAGAAATAAAGACCTCACCAACATAAACAAACAAATTCTCAAGAGTAGTTGCAAATAATTAATTTACATAATAAGAGAAGAAAAATGAGTGATATTAAGGTTGGAAATAACAAATTCTTAAGAGTACTTGCAAATAAGTAATTTACATAATAAGAGAAGAAAAATGAGTGATATTAAGGTTGAATTTCCAATATGGAGATGTAAACTCTGTCTCACACCACAAGTGAAACCTATGTTGGAAGTGCCCAAGCTAGATCTCATAAATAATTATGGTGCAAATCTTCAATTTTGGAGGGATAAACCCTACTTACTTAATTACTAGGTTAATTTTGAAGGTAAGTATTCTTCTAACATTCATAATATTGACCACCATACTGCATAGTCAAAACATAATTCATAAAGAAAAAGGTAAATATAAACATTCACTTGGGTATTACAATGCATATATGGTGATAGTCATGGTATATTATAATGCAAGTATAACATAAACTTTTCACTATTGGAAAGGGTTAGCTAAACCAACATTTCAAATAAACATATTCTAAGCAATGAAGAGATAATACTGAGCTATAATAAGTACTTTAGAAAAATACCATGCCATATATCAATATAGATAGAAGAATTAGCAAAGAAATATCATTGTTTTGAGGAGGGATCTAGAAACCAGATCAATGTATATTATCAAGAAAAGTTTGCAGGGTTTTAAATAATTCAAACAAATCATGTTATGATATATTTTTAGATTGGAATATGAATATATATATATATATATATATGTATATAATTCTAAGTAACATAAGGATCTTACAGACACCATATGTTGAATACAATTTTTTCTTGGTGTATATCATTCCTTACATCAATTCATTTCAATTACACACTTAATCCTTTCTAGATTTTGTATAAGCCTGAATTTTCTCATGTTTAGATTTTAATATAACATTTTAAACTTCAAATATCACTAATTATGGTGTATATTTCATAATAAGGAGAAATCCGCTATTAGCTCAATATGAATCTCATGATGGAATCAGAGGACCATCTAGATATCAAATCAAACCCTACTATTCCTTCTTCATTCTCCTATACTCAGATTTGAAACTTTCAAAATATTTTCCTAAACTTTAGGGCATAATATCTATATTTTTAAACTCTAGTACTTAATTATTACCAAACTAATACCTAGTCTTAAATCCCTTAGTGGATTGTCAAAAAAAATTATGACTCTCAAAAATAATAAATAATGTATGAGTCAAAGTTACAATTTATTTTTAATTTTGTTGTTTTTTTTTTTTAATTTCTATATTTAACAAATAAGTCAGTTTTCAACTAATCTTCTTCTATTAAGAGACTATTAAGGCCTTAGGCCACAAGAAATTCATAAGGAAAATTTTATTGTTAGTACTTTCATTTCAAATTTTTAATTATCCAATATAAATGTAATACAAGGAGTTTAACGGAATTCTTTTATTGGAACATGTGTTGGGGTCAGATGCAACACTCGTGGGAAAGAACTTCAAAACTAGGTGAACCCACGCTGTAACCCATGGGTGTCGGGCGACGGGAATTCCCAACATAGGCGCACTGGGCCAAGGCAAACGAACCAGCGGGAAAGGGGTGCCATAGGACATACACACTGCATAGATACGACGGGCGAGACGCCTGCTCATCCAACAGACCAGGGAATCCTCCATTGCGAAGTTGTGTATAGGATAACACACGAAGGTGGTGCGGAGAAGCCACGTTTCAATGCCACAGGCTCTCCGCATACCCCCGGTCGTTTCAAAATCTGATTTCATACCTGTACGAAAAAGCCAACGCATGTCCCTCGCCACATTAGCCTCCACGTCCCACCACCATCCCATGTCATCGTGTCACCTCAAGGATACCTTGTTCCCCAAGGAGCATATCTCTTTGTGCATCATCAAGGATACCTGTTCCCTAAGGAGCCTTTTATAAATGGATTGAGGGCTATTGAGAAATGAATTGTGAGATTGTACGAGGACTATTTTTGTGTTATGTTCATGCTAAAGGATTTTTTCGAAGGAAAAGGAAGAGTTAACTATCCGTCTATTATGGGATGGAGATGAAAATTACACACACATGGTTAGGTGACATGCCAACAAGTGAAGAATGGAATGAGATACTGGAAATGTATAGGCTAGCCATTCAAGGGGAGTCTACATCGGATCTAAAGAAGATTTTTGGGGAGGAAATAAAAAATCTTAGAACCACCACTTGAAATGTAAGTGCAACACTGAGTTCAACTTCAATAGTTTGTGTCACTAGCAGGGATAGCAACATTGTTGGCACTCCAACTAGCATTGTCAATAGTACACCTAATATAGCATCTAACACGCTATAGAACATGCACATGAAACACTTAATATAGAGAAGGAAGCACCCATACAAGAGAGACATAAGAACTATCAAAGCCAAATCAGAAGGGGCCCACTCCACAGTCAACAAATCTTTCAAGAAACTTCCGGAAAAACTTAGCTAGAGTACAACTAGCAATTTTGCAACAAATTCTGGGTGGTTTTTCAATGACACTAGTGGTTTAGGGTAGGGTCCAAGCTCGAGTACCTATATATAGGCCTAATTTTTAAATGTAAAAGGGGGGAGAAAGCTTGGTTGTAGCGATAAATCTACCAAAATTTTTGGTGAATTGTTGGGAGGTCTTGAAGCAATCATGGGGAAGAATTCTAAAGTATCTCTTGGGTTGTTTGTATTTTCTTATCATGTATGATTCATACCCATCTTATGTTTTGAAGTTTACCACTAATTAAATACAAGTTTATGCAATTTCCATGGCACTTTGAGTTGTAAACTTGATTTGTTGTGTAACTTGTGTAACTTGTGTGGAATTGTGGTAAAATTGATATTTGGAATGAATTTTGGAAATAGTATGATGGTTTATTTCAGTTTTTTAATATCTATCAAGTTAGTTTCAAGAATATCTTGACTTTCTTGATATTTCTTGCAATGGTTTTATAAGAAAATAATAAATTTCAAAATTTTGTGTGTTCTAATGGCTGAATTTTTAATTGCTCCACTACCTATGAGGTCTTAGTTGATTTAAAGGAATTCTTAATTGGGCCACCTGGGAGAGGGTGCACTCCCTAATTTTGCTGCAGGCTTGCTATCAATTAATTACGCTGGCATAGGGGTGGGCCTGCATCCCTAACGCCTAGGTCGAAGGTGCAAAACAAGCATACCTACCTGGGCGCATGCGATTTCTGCGGTGGTTTTTAATTTAGCATCCTATGTAATAAGAGTGCCCTTGCTAATAAAAAGAGAGGGTGATCTAATAAAGTTTATGTTCTTAATTTTTACCAAAATACATTTTCTCTGTCTCTCATTTTTTTTCTTCTGTGTGAACATCTGCGTTGTTGTTTGTGTGGCCTCCTCTTCGTTTCACACATCTCTGAGGAGATCCAGTGCACCTTCCTCATGGCAGCACCTGGCTACTCCCTTTTAACAAAACTGCCATCTCACGAATAACCTCTCTCATATCTGCGTAGTTAGTTCTGCAATTTTACTGCGATGTACAAACCCATTGCACACTTGCAGACTTGTTACACTCACGAATTCGCAGATCCCCATAGAAATTACAGATCAATTGGTACCTGAGCCTAAGATCCAAGGGAAAATCGGATCTTGAGATGAGGCAATTTTTTATTATTATTTTTATTTATTTTCTAGGAGATGAGCAAATTCTTAATGACGGTGGATACACAGGTCTCCTAGCCCCTGCAGCACACATACCTCCACCACATAGAGAAGAGGTGCACAGATCTACTTTCCATAGATCTCTCCCTCTTTATCATCTCACAGATTGTGTAAGCCTGCCTTCCACAGATCTTTTGCTCAAAGATGCCTCCTTGAAGAGATCCCTTGGCAGTAGAATCTGACTCGAATGCTTCAAATCCCCTGCAAGACCTTGCCTCTGCTCTTAATGAATTATTCAAAATGAAACAACCAAATACTCCAAATCCCTTGCGTTTGGATACTCGAATCGAGCTCCCTAAGTTTGTTGGGAAACGCAATGGAGAAATGGTGAATTCATGGATCCATAGCATTTCCACCTATTTCAAAACTTATCTAGACCTCACCGGAGAGAAAAAGATTCATATGGATGCCTTACAATTTGAAGGCCTTTCCCAAACATGGTGGGATATAGAGCAAGAAAAGACAACATTCTTGCTTGAGCTTAGAGAACACCGAGGGTCCTCTGCCTCTCCCCCAATCCAAAGTTGGGCTCAACTTTGTGAAGCATTGAGAAACAGTTTTTACCCACCAGGGTACATACAATATTTATGGATTTGATGGCACCAACTCCACCAAATCCTTACACAAGGAGTGCAAGCTTACATCAACTACTTCTCCAAGCTGCACCTATTGCTCCACATTCCAGATCTGGAAGAAGTATTAATACTCAAGTTTATGGTTGGCTTATTAGTTCAACTCCAGTAAAGAGGTAGAATTGTTTGAAAATCAGACTTTAGACAAAAATTTTCTATGAGCTTTGGCCATCGAACAGAAGCTCGCTCCTAGGGGTCATCCTCCTCAATCCCGCCCCACCTCCACCCCTTCGCCCCACTTCATACATCCTCGTTCTCTGAATCCCAATACCAACACACCCTGGTGTTCCTTCCACAAGACTACTTCCCACAGTAATTTTGATTGTCGAGTTCTCAAATGTATGAAAACCAATAAAACCTTACTCATGGAGTCTATTACTTCCCAATTGGTCGATGAAAATGAGGATGTTTCCCTTAAAAATCCCACCGCCCTAGATCCCTCTTTGATCTTAATGACCACTGAAGAGCCAAACTCATCAAACCTCTTCACACACAACTGCCAAATAAAAAACTCATTGGCTTTACTGATCATGGAAAATGGAAGCCAGAAAAATTTGGTGTCTCAAGAATTAGTTAACCGCCTTCATCTAGTCACTACTCCACACCCAAAACCCTCTCATCTTGGATGGGTTAAAAAGGATGGTCATCGCCTATTGGTTTACCAATGTTGCCTGATCACCTTTGCCATAGGCCCAATTAAAGACACTGTCCTTTGTGACGTCTCGCCATTGGACTGTTCTGACTTACTTCTAGGCATCCCCTACCAAGCCCAAAGAGATGCCATTTATATGGCTAAATCCCGCTAGTATAAACTTACCAAAGATGGGCGTACCTATATCCTCACGGTAGCACAACCCAAACCTACTTCTACCACAGATAAAATCCCTCATGTCCATTTGAATAAGTGTGTCTCTCTCTGTTTGGTGTGCTCCGTACCACCAAACAATACTACACATCCGGTTCCCAAACCAATGACTCCTCTCCTTCACAAATTCACTGATGTTTTCCAACCTCCTACGAGCCTTCCCCCATCCTGCCATATTGACCATTCTATTCAACTCATTCTAGGCTCGGCTCTACCTAATGCACCAACTTATAGCTTGGACCCAAGAGAATCAGAGGAAATGGAGAAGCAATTGACATACCTCATTAACTCCGACCACATTCAACCATCCTCTTCTCCCTGTGATTCTGCCGCCTTTGTAATCCTAAAACGAGAAACCTCAAAATGCACCTTGTCACTTATTACCGAGACCTTAACAAAGCCACAGTAAATAACCATTACCCCCTACCCTGGATTTAGGAGTTACTTGACACCCTCCAAGGAGCTAAGCAGTTCACTAAATTGGATTTGACATCAGGATATCATCAGGTTCGAATGATCCCTGATGATGTGTGGAAGACGAATTTCAAGACCAAATTCAATCTTTATGAACGGAAAGTCATTCCATTCGGCCTGACAAATGCACCATCCACGTTCATGCACCTCATCAATGATATTTTCAGAGGACATTTGGGTCGCATTGTTGTCATTTATTTAGATGACATTCTCATCTTCAGTAAGACATGGGACTCCCACAGGCAACATGTCCGTCAAGTTCTCCAAATCCTCACAGAGCACAAGTTACAAGTCAAGGGGAAGAATTCTTATTTTGGCCAGCGTTCAGTTCCTTACCTTGGCCTCATGGTCATCTCAGAAGGTATTCAACCATATCCGTCTCGCATCCAAGCCTTGCAGCAATGGCCACAAACTTCTTCGGCCAGCGAGCTCAAAAGTTTCCTAAGTGGTATTAATTTTTACCATAAGTTTATTCTTCATTTTTCTTAGATTGTTCATCCTTTTCATCAGCGCTCTAATAGTCATTCTACATTTATTTGGACTAACGAGGCTACCAGCCACTTTGTTCATCTCAATGAGGCACTATGCTCATCTCCAGTGTTGCATCTGCCCGACGTCTCTCAACCATTTGAGGTTGATTCAGATGCCTCACAATATGATATTGGTGTCATACTTAAATAGGGAGGACACCCCATTGCTTATCACTCAGAAGCTCTTTCTGAGGCCAAGAAAAATTACAGTACTTATGAAAAATAATTTTATGGCCTGGTCCAAGCTCTCAAGCAATGGCGCCTTATTTGCTAGGCAAAGAGACTATTCTCCACACAGACCATCATCCATTGATCTTCATCAACTCATAGTATAAGCTTCAGGAACAAAGGCATCTTAAATGGGCCCCCTACATTCATAAATTTCATTTGGTGATCAAATATAAGAAGGGCACTTCTAACAAAATGGAAGATTTACTCAGTAGGCCATCCATGCCAATCCTCCCAATTCTAGAAGTGCTATGTGCTAATTATGATTCATGGAAAGCAAAGTATGCTACTGATCCATAATTTCAAGAGGTTTGGGTTGCCTTACACAGTCCCATTGTTCTCAATCGGACTCCCTTCTTGGACTACGCCATCCAGGATGGTTAGCTCTACTTCAATTTATTTTATGTCCCACACTCAGATGATTGCCTCTTTCTCATTCGAGAAGCTCATGCATCAACCTATGGTGGCCACTTTGGTACCACAAAGACACTCCAACACCTCTAACGTCATTTCTATTGGCCTTCTATGCAACCTCAAGTTGTGAAAGTCATTAGAGCCTGTGCCTTGTGTTCTCAAGCAAAACCATCCAATAGAAAGCATGGCTTATATCAGCCTCTACCTCTCCCTGTAGAAATTTGATAACTGATATGTTATACATCAAGATTCTCCCGATCACACATTATTTTAACTTAATGCACAATACAGAATCTCTTCTACCGTTGATCATTAATTGCGGAAATAAAAACAATCGCATGCGCACATTAAAACCATAAACAATCACATATATGAACACAGTATTTTATGGGAAAGCTTAAAGCTGAAAACCCCCAACTATCTATATATTATATGTCATAGAGATCATGTAACAATCATCATACAAATCTCTCACAAGCTCTGCATAACTTCCAATTGCTACACACTAATCAGCCCGATCTAGCAAATCACATGCTCCAATCTCTCGCCAAATTATTCTCGCTTCTCATCGTGCAACGAATGTTGAAGAATGGTTCATAATTGGTTTTGAACCAATTCACAACGCAATCCTCATTTGGCATCTCTTACAATCAAGCATATGTAAATCATGCAACAACATAAGCCACAACTAATTGTCACACTACTCTTTTCACCCTCACCTGCTTCCAGAACAAACTGGGCTCCACCTAAGAAGAACTATAATTTAAGTGATTAATATTATAATTAGTGAAATTACCATAATTAATTCACACCACTCTCACTAGTGTATCAATCAGTTAGACTAGATACAACTAGCTCAACTATGTTTAGATTAGTTAAACTGAACACAACTCCATTAACTTCCTCAATCAACTCCAACAAACTCTCTCACATGAGTTCTAACTGAAGTATCCATGTAATAGCTCCACTTAACCCTCAGGAATAGTGTAATTCCTTCTGTCAGCTTCTGTGCCACATCTGTGCACTTAACTGAAGTGCTCCAAGAGAATAAGATAATGTTTATAGTCCAAATATTATTAAGAGCTAATAATATTTGACATATCTATTTTTAGACTCGCAATCTAAAAATAGATTCCGCCCAATATGTCTAAAAATAGAAGTCCATCTATTTTTCCAACTTGACCAACCATCCACAAATAGCATCCTGCAACTCATAGAATATGATCGGCATGTCTAAAAATAGACATAGTCTAAAAATAGACTTTGCGCCAAAAATAGCCTGCGGGCCCACTTAGTGAAGGCGACTTCTTTCCACTAAGCTCATCATCTTGTTGCAATCTCAACACTCCCTCTCAACAAGATAAGGATTATCTACAACCCCTATCCTGCCCCTGTGGTATTCGAATTTTCTCCTGGTGAGCGCCTTCGTCAAGATATCAGCATCCTGATCCTCCGTAGGAATGTATGAAAGTAACATGATTCTCCGCTGCACACAATCTCTGATATGATGATACCGAATGTCAATGTGTTTAGATCTATCATGAAATACTAGATTAACCGAGAGTTTGATGCAACTCTGATTATCACAATATATCACAGTAGGATCTAAGTGTGAACCGAACAACCCGACCAGGATCTTCCTCATCCATATAGCCTCGCATGCAGCCAAACTCGCTGCCATATACTCAGCCTCTGCTGAACTAAGTGCCATGGATCTCTGCTTCCTGCTGTACCAAGAAACTGCTGTCAACCCGATACTGAAAATCCCTCCAGATGTTCTCTTTCTGTCCGTTGGCTCTGGGCCTAACTGCATCCAGTTCTACATAGCTCACCCTCATCCGGATGTCCACCATAATCCATATCTCGATGTGCCTTTGAGATATCTCAATACATGCTTGCCTGCCTTCCAAAAGAGCTTGGTAGGCTTAACCATAGCTTGTGAAAGCTGGTTAACAACGTAGCATATGTCGGGTCGTGTATTGACCAGATACATGAGCGACCCCACCAACTGTCGGTAAACAGTGGCATCCACTACATCTGCCGATGTAGCATCCTCCTTCCTCCAACCACCAGGAAGAGGAGTATCAACAGGCTTGCAGCCATGCATGTTGAACTTCTCCAGTATCTCCCGGGCATACTTGCCTTGAGACACAAACAGTCCATCACTGCACTGCCAAATTTTCAATCCCAGGAAATAATGAAGGAGGCCCAAGTCCTTCATCTCAAACTCCTTTACAAGATCAGCCTTGCATGAGTGTATCAACAGTTCATCACTCGTCAAAATCAAATCATCTACACAAAGTACAATGATCAGCAACTTACCCTCCACCACAATCTGGTATAGGTTCGGATCCGCCTCACTCTTGGAGAATCCAAGTCCAGTGAAATAATTGTCTATCCGTGTGTACCAAGCACGAGGTGCTTGTTTCAACCCATACAATGCTCTTTTGAGCCTGCACACATGTGACTCGTTGCTAAAGATTTCGAAACCTTCGAGCTGCTCTATGTACTCCTCCTCCTCAATCACCCCGTTGAGGAACGTAGTCTTCACATCCATTGATGAATGTGCCACCCCATCTGCGCTGAGAGAGCAAGAATCGTCCGTATGGAAGAATACCTTGCAACAAGTGCAAAGGTCTCCTCATAATCGATCCCCTCAATCTGTGAGAAGCCTCGGGCAACAAATCTTGCCTTGTACTTCTCCACACTCCCGTCAGCTGCTTGCTTCACTTTGTAGATCCATCTCGAACCCACCACTGATTTCCCTTCCGCCCTTGGGACAATCTCTCATGCACTGTTTCTGACAATCGAATCATACTCTTCCACCATGGCATCTACCCATGCGGGATCCTCCACAGCTTCCTCGAAAGAGGATGGCTTTTTCATGATACACTTGCTCATAAGAGCCATGTATCCAGTATACCGGTCAGGTGACTGTCTCTGTCTACGTTGTGATGTAGGTGCTCCTACAATCCTCTCTGCATCTTGAGCCGGGCCGCGTTCGCCTTCTCAGAGTGCGCTCTCACTTCTCTGCTGTTTGGCGCGCGAGTGGCCCTTCCACCTCAGCGCGGAACTCTCCTTGCATGATCCAAGGACCGAGTATTCTGTCCTTAGGAACTAATAGCTCCTCATCTGCATGCAAGTGTGGCTCCCTCTCAAGCGAACACTTCATGGCTTTCTCCTCCTGAAATTTGATATTCCATCGCACAACAGTCTTGCGACTGTCTGGAAAATACACACGATAGTTGTGGGGCATATCAGTGTACCCCACAAATATCCCAACCTCTGCGGTCGGCTCTAGCTTCTTCCTGGCATCCTTCGTCACATGAATGTAAACAGGTGAACCAAAAATCCTCAAATGGGAAATATCAGGCCTCTTCCGTAAAATTTCCCAAAAATTCTCATGCCAAGTATCCCGTGGAGGGTCAGCTGGTACACACTTCCGTATTGCATGCCTCGGGGCCTACAAGGCAAAGGGAAGGCCCCATCATGTGCACACGCCGTGGCAAGACCCACCATCGTTCTGCCTTCGCCTCCGCGACCCCATTCGCTATGGTTACGGAGGCTGCGCTATGAGCTCTCCCCACCTTCCCGTCGCAAAAGTCCTTGAATTTCTTCAGAGATAATCATCACCATTGTCGCTCCTAAGAGGCTTCACATGCTTCCCCGTGTCTTTCTCCACCAGTGCTTTGAACTCAACAAATTTTGAGAACGTCGGATCTTTCTTCTGCATGAAGTAGATCCAACACTTTATAGAAAATTCATCAATAAATATCACATAGTACTTATGCTTTTCTCTCAAAGAAATAGAGAATGGTCCACACACGTCTGAGTGAACTCTCTCAAGGATTTCTGAAGCTCGGTTCTCCTTCTCGTGGGTGCGTTTTCACAAATTTTCTCGTGCACATCCTCGACCGATTGACCGCGTTAAGTGTACCTTTTTTGGGAAGCCCAAATAGGGCCCATCATAAAATCTTCAAAGCTCCATGGTGAAGGTGGCCCAATCTCCTGTGCCACAGTTCGCCCTCATCATCCCGGCTCACCACTTCTCCCGCTTTGCATGCCATAGCTGCGCAGCCATCTACTTGCAACTGATAAAGGTTCTTGGTCCGAACCCCTATCCTCCGGGTCTCTCCAGTAGTCTTACTGCGCAGGAAGGCTTTTCCTTCGCTGAAGACCACATCATACCCCTTATCTTCCAACATCGCCATAGAGATCAAGTTCTTCTTCAATCCCTGGAATACATCACTTCCTTCAATAAGGAAGGTTTACCGTACTCTCTCAAAAGGAAATGTACCGATAATCGCCTATTGTATCTACCATCATCGCCCATCTCGATGTGCACTCCAAGATCTTTCTCATCCAAACATCAAGAAACAAATCTTGTCTCCATTACAAGGAAAAGACGTACCAATTTGCCAAGAAACCACACCGAATCCATCACTTGATACTACATGCGATCAAGAAAATCCAGTTCAAACTCGCGAGGCTGCTGCGGCCTCACCACTCGTAGATCCAAGAGGCCCTGCCATTTTTCTTCTTCGTGGACACCAGGCGACTTCCGTGTTGGTGACAGTGAAAGCACTTCACCTTGGACATGTCCTGCTTCTTTCCTTTCGCACCGGATTGAGAAGCATTATTCTTGCTCTTCCCCTTCCTTGCTTTGGTAGCCAAAAAATAAATTTTCTTCATCTGAGTTCTTTGATGAAGATATGTCCCTGGTACTTTTCCTTATCTCCTCTTGCACAAGATCTGACCAAAGTCGCTCCCATCCTGTCAATTTCTCCTAAATTAATGATGTAGTCCTGATATGAATGCCACCTAGACAGATAAGAGAGCCAGATCATCAAGTTATTTTTCTATCTATAGTCACTCATTTGATTCCCAGCACATCCCTACATTGGATGAACTTCGTGAGGTACTTGGGCATACTGTTTCCTTTCTCCATTTTTATGTTCCTGAGTTTATCCTTGAGCGCCAACTTCCTCTGGTCGCTCTTGCTTTGGAATAAGTCTATCAATGCTTTCCACATCAAGAATGGAGAAGCCTTACCATGAAGGTTGGACACTATGTGATCCTTCACACCTTCCAACAGAATTCTTCAACACTTTGCTGTCTTCTTTTGACATGCGTCAAGTGTGGCAGCATCGCCAGAAGTAGGTTTTGGAATTTCTGCATCTATGAACTCTTTCAACCCATTATCATCCAGCACTGCCTCCATCCTGTCCTTCCATGCAATATAATTCGAGTTTCCCTCAAGGGCATACTCCAATCGCAATCTATTGAAAGACATCTCAACTTCGACACCAAGAAAACACTGCTGCAAATTCGAATTCCACCAACTCAAAACTCAATTGCTTCAATGTTTTGCAATTGCTCCAATGATCAATATCGCTCTGATACCATGTAGAAATTTGATAACTGATATGTTATACACCGAGATTCTCCTGATCACATACTATTTTAACTTCATGCACAATACAAAATCTCTTCTACCATTGATCATTAATTGTGGAAATAAAAACAATCGCATGCGCATATTAAAACCATAAACAATCACACATATGAACACAGTATTTTATGGGAAAGCTTATATCTGAAAACCCCCAACTATCTGTATATTATATTTCATAGAGATCATGTAACAATCATCATACAAAGCTCCTCACAAGCTCTCAGTACAATCTCCAATTGCTACACACTAATCAAGCCCGATCTAGCAAATCACATGCTTCCACCGCCACCTTATAGCTTGCCTTCTATCGCGTAATCACCGCTTTGTAGGAAATGTCATAATTAATTTTAAACCGCTTAAGTTTAGAATGCGCAACTTCATTGGTATCTCCAATCACTCTGTTGTTACAAATCATGAAACAAAGAGGCCACAAATGTATAGTCACACCTGTTTTTTCATCTCCACTGAATGTCTCCACCAACCGTCCATGCAATCGTTTAATCCATGTATTCTTTAGTTTGTTAATGAGTTTATAATTAGTGAATTAAATTACCAAATTTTTTCTGACCACCACTACCACTAGTGTGTCAATCAAATAGACTAGATACAACTAGCCTGAACTATGTTTTAACTTCAAATGAAGAGAAATACGACCATTAACTTCGAAAACCACCCGACCAAATCCCTCTACATGAGTTCTAATCCGAAGTATCCATGCAATAGTCTACTTAACTTCAGAATAGCGTACCTTTGTCAGCCTCCAGCACATTTAGATGCAACTGAAGTGCTCCAAGAGAATAAGATAATGTTTAGAGTCCAAATATTATTAAGAGCTAATAATATTCGACATATCTATTTTTAGACTGGCAATCTAAAAATAGATTCCGCCCAATATGTCTAAAAATAGAAGCCCATCTATTTTTCCAACTTGACCAACCATCCACAAATAGCATCCTGCAACTCATAGAATATGATCGTCATGTCTAAAAATAGACATAGTCTAAAAATAGACTTTGCGCCAAAAATAGCTTGTGGGCCCATTTAGTGAAGGTGACTTCTTTCCACTAAGCTCATCATCTTGTTGCAATCTCAACACTCCCTTTGCAGCCATGGGAATCAATCTCTATGGATTTATTAAGTGGACTACCCACCACCCAAAAGAAACATGATGCAATTTGGATAGTAGTTTGTCGTTTTAGCAAAATGGCTCTTTCTATTCCCTGCACAAAGACAACTACAACAGTTCAAACAACATAATTGTATTTCTAACATGTCTGGCCACACTTTGGCCTACCAAGCAACATCATCTCAGATCGAGACTCCTGCTTCCTCAACACCTTTTGGAAGACCATCTGGACACTACTTGGGTGTCAACTAAAATTCTCTACTGCCTTCCATCCTCAAACGGATGGCCAAACAAAGGTGGTCATCCGAGTATTGGTCCATGCTCTCCATACTCATTTTGGGCGCGGTAAACAGTGGGACAACTATTTACACATCCTGTAGCATAGCTACAACAAGAACACACATTCTTCTACTGGGTTCTCTCCTTTTGAAGTATGTTTGAGCTTTCAACCAGCAGCTCCAGTCGAGCTTCCTTTCACTTTGGATCCCCAAGGTACCATGCACCAACAAAAAGAGCAACACTCAGCACACCAGTTTCTTCACCAACTTGCACAATGACACATTCCCGTAACAACAACACTCAAAACAACCCAAGATTGTGCTAAGAAAAGGCATGAAAAATAAAGGACCTCCAAGACCTTTCAGCCATGAGATAGAGTATGGTTACATTTGGATAAGAAACGCTTCAAAGGACAACATCATAAACTTCTTCCAATCCGATATGGCCCTTATACCATTTTAGAACAAATTGGGGAAAATGCCTATCGATTGGACCTCCCCCCTCAGCTCAGAATACACAATGTCATTAATTTCAATCATCTCAAGTTGTTTTAGCCTCCCCTCTTGGAGGAACCATCCACTATTACTCATCCGGTGGACAACATCCTTGACTTCCAACTTCCATTGGCAAAAGACACATTATTTGACACCAAGACTCGTTCTACGAGAAACCAGAGCTACACCTCCTACCTTCTGGCACGCCAAGGACAAATTCCAGCTCAGTCAAAATGGATGACCGGCGAAGTGGTGCACCGTCTGTATCCTCATCTTCGCATGGAAGCCGGGACTCTTCCAGATCTAAATAGGGAGAAATTGGGCCACCTGGGAGAGGGCGCACTCCCTAATTTTACTACATGCTTGCTATCAATTAATTACGCTGGAATAGGGGCAGGCCTGCATCCCTAACGCCTAGTTCAAAGGAACAGAACATGCATACCTACCTGGGCGCATGCGGTTTTTGTGGTGGTTTTTAATTTAGCATATTATGTAATAAGAGTGCCCTTGCTGATAAAAAGAAAGGGCGATCTAATAAAGTTTATGTTCTTCATTTTTACCAAAATGTGTGTTCTCTGTCTCTCATTTTATTTATTTATTTTTATTATTTTATTTTATTTTTTTATTTTATTTTATTTTTAATTTTCTGTTTCTGCTGCATGAACATCTACGTTGTTGTTTGTGTGGCCTCCTCTTTGTTTCACACGGCTCGAAGGAGAGCCAATACGCCTTCCTCATGGAAGCACCTGGCTACTCCCTTTTAACAAAGCTGCCATCTCATGGATAACCTCTCTCGTATCTACGTAGTTAAATCTACAAGTTTACTGCGGTGCACAGACCCATTGCGCACTTGCAAACTTTTTACACTCAAGAATTCGCAGATCCCTGTAGAAATTACGGATCATTAATTCCTCCTCTAACTCCTCCTTTATATTTCTAACATTTTATGTCAAACCCAATGGCCAAGAGTTATGAATGCTCCTACCTAAGGTCAGTGGAAATGAAGCCCAACAAATGTAATTATTGTCTATGGGTTTTTCCCTCAACTTTGAGTCCCAAACCAATTTAAAAAATTTAACAAAACTCAATCTAAATTTGAAGAACGATTAAGCATATTTTAAGAACTTGCTTCCAAGAACATGTATGAATGTTAAATAGGAATGATGAATTGATTTCATGAAATACTTGTGATTTTTAATCTGTTAGATTTATATGATCACATTAGCCTACATAAATATTTACATCTACACAGGGATTTTAATTCAATGGTTGTGATAAAATTCTTCATGTGCTGCACATCTTCTTACGACACTTATAGGGAAAATAAAATGCATGCATCTTGAATATAAAATTAATTTCTATTTTAATAAATGATTTCCGGTTTGAATTACACAATCATTAACAACAAAAATTTTATAATAACAAGTTTAAATACGTGATTTTATTTGTTTTCATTTGCCATCCATATTAACCCCTTACCATCGTTATGTCAAAGAACATGAAATAGGAAATTAAAGCCAAAAAGCTCCGAAATAGGTGGCCATACACAAAGATTTAATTATAATGTTTTTAGAAGGGGAAAATATGATCACACTTAGATGTTCCCAAGCTCCACTATAATACAACTTAATATGACTCTGGGGATCAACATCTCATGGCCTCGTTCCTGAGGAAGTTTTGAAGTTGGGAAGAATGTCATCTATTTAGTATGAATTCATTAGTTTTGCATTCCACCTAGAAACTCCACTATCTAGATCCTTTATTTAATTTCAACGACATTCTAGTCATCCTACTCACCACACACTACACTCACCAACTCACCAGTACGAATCTCAGTGTACATCATTTTCTGTACGAATTTGCATAAATCTTCTTTCCATCATTTTAGCACGTGCTTCCTCACCATTAATTTTATTTTACAAATGAACTATTTAAAATTAATTGAAATAAAAGAGAGAAGTTAATTAAAATAAAAATAATTAAAGAAATTTGATATTTTTAAGATATATTATTAAATGATGAGGTTCTCTATGGATTAAGAATATTGGAAAAATATGGTTTTAAATATGTTTAGTTATATACATAACTTAAAATTATCAGAGATAAATTGAGATATTGAAACCAAGTGTATTGAAAAACATATATAATTAATCAAATTAGTTACAAACGAAAACGGTTAAAAATGTATACACTTCTTACTGAATCAAATCTATATATATATATATAATCCAACTTCTTTTTTTATTACATATATCTTTGACTTCCAATTGTATTTTAATTCTCTTTCATTTAATGATATTATATAAATATATTATTCATGGAAATTGGGTTAAATATATAACTTGAAAAAAAAATCAATGAGACATACCTCTTTTTATTTGATTTATGCGACATATCCAAATCTTGCATCTGACAATTAAATTAAGCGTTAGGAAATCAACTCCAATAGTTATACTATAAATATGACTAGAAATTGTTAAATTATTTTGCATTGATAAAGAGATACCTAGTAATATAAGTATCGAAGAAAGAATCAAGAAAATGGACATTCGCCTTTGATCCATCGCCTCACTTTTTTTTCTATCTCAAAACACCCCTTTATGGATTTAGAGTATATTTTGAAGATTTGAATCCAATTTCAGAATAAAATGTATACCGAGTATATTTTGAAGGTGCTCATTCAATTTCAGGATAAAATGTATACTGAACTATTCAGAAAGTAATTGTATATTGTAATGCCAAAATTGGAATTGTATCATGTTGGAGATTATATTTTATAGTCTTTAGTAGGTTTACTATTTTGCAATTAAGAAATAAAATAATTTATTAAAATTTAGTGTAGGGTGAAGGGGATTTTTATTTTTATTTTTTATTTTTATTTTTTCGCAAAAGCTCCAAAATATATTTTAATTAGCCATTAAATAGTGGATGGTGGGTAGAGTGTCATGGATTATTATCTATTAGAATGAGTGGGTTAGGATTTTCAAAGTTAAAGAGATTCTTTTAGTAGAAATTTCAAGCTTATGGTGTTAGGGATTATAGGGTTAGCTAGTTAGGGCTTGGTCTCCTAAATGGGTTAGGAATTGAAAATTTTGGACCATAGGTTAAAGATGTGGGTTAGGGTTTATAGGTTAGGTATTATTGGGTTTGAGAGTCTAGCCTTTCTAGCAGACCATTGTAAATCTATAAGTACACATTTTATAGATGTAGAACGGGTTGTTGGATAATTTGAGTTTTGAGAACTCTATGTATTATTGTGGTGCTTTTGTACACCTTTAATGAAATCAAAGAAGTTGCAGCAGATATTGTGAGATTCATGTGGTATTTATTTTGAGCATTGTGTTTTCCTCTTTTATTTCACTTTCATTTCAGCTTCTGTATGAAAATCTTACTAGTTTATAAATAGAAATCATAAATATGCTCTGTTTATTAAGATTTTCACAAATGTGAATTTCTTCTGAAGAGTGAATTCATGTTGTATGCTCATTCAGGCTCCTACTTTTCCTATCATCACATACAAAACGATAACTTAATTGTGCTCAATAACTCTACCTACCTTGCCTTATTTTATTCTTTGCAATTCAGTCTTTGAAATCAACTTTAATTTCACTGGTCAATATTTTTATCTAGCAAACAAATTATTAAACAAATTTCAAACATATTAACTTATATCTAGCCTAAAATCTGGTACTCAGCCTTGAATTGAATATCTTAAAAAGTGACATAGAGAGAGCCCTCTTTGGTTAGGTAGGGCTAGCTACCTCGATAAAAGTTGGTTTGTGGTTGCCTTTCTTCAGTCCTATTTTCGGCCTAGGAAGTTGGGGAGAGTGATAACACGGGGAATTAAAAATAACATGATTTCTTTTTCCATGATTGCAGACCATAACTTGAAGGTGGATTTTTTAAAACTTATTGTGTTATAAATGATTTGCTGGATAAACAAAAACCAGTTGCATCTGAAATGTGACTTAGAGGCATGTACAAGTTGAATGTCACAAGCGTGCCACACCAAGCTTTGACTTCAACAATGATGACAGCAGAGAATATTTGGCATCAAATATTTAGACAAATCAATATTCATGACTTATTGCTGCTACAAAAACAAGGTATGGTTAATGGTATTCATGTTTGAAAAAATGCACATGTTGAATGTGAAGGATGTGCACTTGGAAAGATGCACATGAATGAATTTCCCTCAATTTTAAATAGAAGAAACAGAGATGTCCTCGAACTTGTGCAAAATGACAGATGTGGCCCAATGCAGACAAGAAAATTAGGAGGAACACATTATTTTTTATTATTTATTGATGATTTCACAAGATATACTTGGGTATATTTTCTCACAAAGAAAAGTCATACCTTTGAATATTTTAAAGAATTCAGAAGCATGGTTGAAAAGCCGACAGGGAAGGTCATCAAAATTCTCTGCTTAGATCAAGGGGGAGAATACAGAATTGGGAAAATTCATCAAATATTGCAGGGATCATGAGATAATTCATCAGTAATGGGGTGGCAGAGAGGTAGAATCGAACTATGGTGGAGTGTGAACGCAACATGTTGAAAGGTAAGAATCTATCTAATGGCTTTTGGGAAAAAGCTATTAATACTATAATATATTTAAAGAATATAAGTCCAACTGCATGTCTTGATCACCAGACTCCATTTGAGGCTTTATATGGTTTTAAGCCTGCATTTAGTCATCTAGGAGCATTTGGGTCAAAATCTTTTGCACATATCCCTAAGGAGGATAGGAAGAAATTGGATGATAAGGCCATAAAATGCATATTTGTAGGGTATTGTTTTCAGTTTAAAGCATAAAAATTGTTTAATCCATCTACTCACAAGGTATTTGCAAGTAGAGAAGTTATATTCCATGAGCATGTTGATGAAGGGAACAGAGAAAAAATCTATGAGGAGTGGCACATGACTTTTCTAATTGAAGAGATAAATGAGGAAATTAAGGACAATGATGTGCAACAACAATAGAAAAAATAATAAGTAAGTGATGCAGGTACAATCAACAATCCAAGTCCACTAAGGAATGAGAAAGAAAGATTTGAGGCAACTCTGCTACCAAGGAGATAAGGTAGGCAAACTCATTTACCAACAAGCTATAAAGATTATTCTCTTATGACTAGCATTTTAAATGGTGTTGAGCCCTTACATTATAATGAAGCAAGTCAATATGATGTATGGAGGGAAGCAATGAAAGAAGAATATGAGTCAATAATTAAAAAAAAAAAAACCCAAGATTTAGTTTAACTTCCAAAAGGGAAAGTACCTATAGGTTGTAAATGGTTATATAAACCCAATTTTAAAGCATATGGTAGTGTAGACAAATATAAAGCTAGGTTGGTAGCTAAAGGTTACCCACAAAAAGAAGGTATTGATTATGAGGAGACTTTTTCTCCTATTGCTAAGTTAAATACCATTAGAATGTTAATTTCTTTAGTTACAAAGCATCATTGGAGTGCACACTAGCTAGATGTGAAATCGACCTTTCTAAATGGAGAATTTAAAGAATAGGTTTATTTAAAACAACCTGAAGGGTTTATCAAATAGGGGAAAGAACATTTAGTGTGAAAATTAAAGAAGGCATTATATGAATTAAAATAGGCACCCAGGTCATGGTATAAAAAAATTGATTCCTTTTTCTTGCAACATAGTTATAAAAGGATAAAAAACGACCAAAATATGGATATTGTGTTTGATGAAAAGGGGGGAATTATTTTGATTAGCAAGTTAGCAATCCATTTTCCTATCTTACCATCAAGATCAGCTTGAGTTATAATGTCGTTCACAACAACATTAGGAACAAAAGCTATAACATGAGAATGCAGAATGTAAATTCTGAAATCTTTGATGGCCTTGACCAAGGCATAAGCTTGCTTCTCTAAGATGTTATACTTCAGCTCTGAGTTAGCTAATTTCCTACTAAAAAATAAAATGGGTTGCTTAGTACCTTGTTGTCCTTTCTGCAACAAAACTCCAGCAATTGTATTTTCTGAAGCAAATGTAAAAACCAGAAATTCTTTTGAAAAATCTGGGCTGATCAACACTGGTGCTTGAGTGAGTGCCTTCTTAATCTCCTCAAATGAGTTCTTTGATTCTGTTTTCCACTCGATGTCAGCTCCTTTCTTCAGCATCTTTGTTATGTATTTTACAATCTCAGCAAAATTAGGAATAAACCTCCTCAAAAAATTTACCTTTCCAAGGAAAGACTGAATTTCATTTTTTCTTCTAGGAAAATCCACTTTCTGAATTTCATTGACCATGTTTGGATCAATCTTGATCCCATATTTAGAAATAATATGCCCAAGTAACTTCCTTGAAGTTAGAGCAAAATTATTTTAGTGGGATTGAGATAAATGCCAAACCTTCTACACTTCAGCATAATCTTTTCTAGGTGCTTCAAGTGATCTTCTTCTCTCCTTGAGAAGACTGTTATGTCATCCAGATAGACAACCACCATCTTGTCCTTCTCCTCAGCAAAGGCAATGTCCATTTCTCTTTGAAAGGTAGCTCCTGCATTCATCAAACCAAAAGGCAATTTGGCACACATGAATGTGCCCCATGGTGTTGTAAAGGTTTTTTTCTCCTGATCTTCTGGATGCACAAGTATCTGATTGCACCCTGAAAAACCATCAAGCATAGACATCCTTTGTGAACCAACAATGTTTTGCAAAATTTGGTCCATCTTTGGGAGAGGATAGTTTTCCTTCAGAGAGGCTTCATTCAAGTTTTTGAAGTCAATGCAGATTCTGATTTCTCCACTCTCTTTTCTGACTAGAACCAAGTTTGCAAGCCACTTTGAGAATCTGATTGGAAAAATGATTTTGGCATCAAATAATTTCTTGATTTCCTTCTCAATAAGAGGCATGAGAAGTGGATTAATCCTCCTCAGCTTCTGCTTGAAGGGCTTTTCATTTTCTTTAATGGGAATGGTTTGATGAATGATAGTAGGATCATACTTCTTCAAATCAACATAAATCCAAGCAAAAACATCTATGAACCTTTTCATCATCTAAATATATTTTTGTTTCATGTCAACTGAAAGAAACTTTGAAATCTTAATCATTTTTGGCATTGCTACTATACCAAGGTTACAATTCTCTACCTCCTCATCATCAACTTGTATCCTAGGAGACTTGAACACATCATTCTGATCAAAGAGATTCTCAAGGGGTATGAGACCTTTGGGTATAGGTTATTATTTAGTTGTAACACTTCAGAATTTCCCTTTGATTTAGCAAGCATGTTTTGTTGATCTACTTGTGTACTTTCAAACTCCTCTTTCAATTCTATAAAGTTTTTTACTTGCTCGTCATCCTCAAAAACTTGCCAATGGATAAGGTTATTAGGGATAGCAGGTCTATGGTGAACTTCAACCTCATATATTTTAGTGGAATGTGCAGGGATGATAAATATACTTGTAGAGACAGCTAGGGAGTCAGCTACTGAGTTTTGGTCCCTAGTCTTCACAATAAATGAATATTCTTGGAAATTCTCCAACATATCCATGACCAAATTTATGTATGCCCTCATTCTCACATCCTTAGTTTGATACACACCCTCAACTTCTTAATAACTAATTCAGAATCTCCACAAATAGAAATCTTTTGGGCACCCATTCTTTTCAAAATTTCTAAGCCCAAAATTAAAGATCCATACTCAGCCATGTTATTTGTGCAATCAAAATTCAGTTTGTAAGAAAAGAACTTACTTTCATCTTCTGGAGTTGTGATCCAAATTCCTGATCCTACCCCATCTCTTCCTATTGATCCATCAAAGTGTAACAACCACCAACCTTCCGCCTTCTCCTCACTAATTTTTTGATTTTTCCTGCTAATTTTATGTCTGCTGAATTTCAGTTTGTTGATTTTCTGCTTTCTTTTCATCCTCTGCTTCATCGGTCAATTCATTGAAAAGAATAATAGATCCAAGTTCAGTATCAACAGCATATATTGGAATGTTTTGAGGTTTATCTTTACTACTTACCATGTAAGCCATCCTTGTTTCTCTATATAGTCTCCTTTGCTCACCAAAAACAGGAATGGTGGCATAAGTTAGGTCCATTTGCATTGTACCTTTGATCTTTGTTTCCCATGTCCTTGATAACAACATGCCAAACTTAGGTGGAATGTTTTCTACCATAATCTCCATTACCAATGTCTTGGCAGGGACTTGTGTAAGACCAACAACAACATCTATTATTAAACCAATACACTGAACTCTTTTTGAATCAAAGGAAAAAAAATCCTTATATGGTCTAGTAATTTCCAATCCCATCCTTTCCATGATTAATTTGGGCATAAGATTATGAGAGGCTCCTGAATCCAACATGGCATTATGCAATGTCATGTCATGAATCCTAAGGCTAACATAAAAAGGAGGCACCTCTTCATTATGCTCATCCTCTAATCTTGGACCCAAGTATATGGTTGGATGATATTCTTGAACATTTAAGATATCAGCAGCTCCTGATTGGGAATTCATCATTTTTACAATCTTACTTCTATATTCACTCACCTTAAGAATTTCTCCAAAAGGTACTGGGATTTTGATCTTAGAGATATCACTCTCCAAACTGAAAACAAAAGCATATTTTTCAGTCTCTTTAGCAGGAGGAGGAGGTGGTGTATATTTCCTAACCTCAGCAACCTTGGGGGAATCTTTCTTGGGTTGTGTTTTGTTTGTAGTAATTGGAAAATTTATTTTTCTGAGGTTGTATTTTTTCTGCATCTCAAAGATTTCATGTTGATACCCTTTAAGATAATCAGATGGTTCCTCACCCTTTTTTAATTCATGATCTGACTCATCATGTTCCTCCTTAGTCAAAAATATCCCTGACATGTTTTCATCTAAGCAATGAATTGAGACTTCTTGTATTTCAGGCTGCTCTTCTTCATCAACTAATTTTTGCTGAAAAGGAGGCCTTACTTGAGGGTCAGGTGGTTGATTTATGTTTTCCCTTGGTCTCTGCTAGTTTTGAGGTCTTCTAAACTATGGATTTTTAAACTAAGGTTCATGTTGTGAAGGAGGAGCAGAGGCATTCCCAAGGGCAAGCCTATCCATCAGTTTTTCCGTTGTCTTCATCATGGAATCAGATTTGTCATATGAGGTGGAAGGCTTATCTTCTTCTTTCAACTTAGTCTTTCCCATCTTGGACCTTTTTGCTATTATCATATTGACCTCCACCTTCACTGCATCATTTTTCATTTCAGCAAGTGAAGGGGATCCTCTTTCTCTTAGCAGGATAGAAAATTTATAATCAAAAGCTTCAGCATATCTCAGCTGAGCTGCTCTTGGTGGAGGCTTTAGATGGGCAGGGATGGAGTCATAAACTTTGTTAAATATTTTTGAAAAAATTTGAAGAGTTTCATCAACAACTCTCTTCAAAATATTATACTCAGTGAGTGCTTGTACAAGGTTGGTTCTATTTCCCCACTTCCTCAAGAATCTATCTTCAAATTAATTCCAATTATGTAGGCTTCCTGGAGTAAGGGCTTTGAACCACTTCCTAACTTCACCAGTAAAGCTCTGAGCAAACAATCTCACCTTGACATCCTCATGGTCAACCTCCTCCCTGTCTATAAAGTCATTGAACTGATCTACATGCTCTTCAGCTGTAATCTCTTCATCACTTCCCCAAGTTTTGATTCTAGCAGAATATTTGCTAGGAAGGTAATTTAGGACAGCTGGAAGAATAAGAGGAGCATACCTAGCAGGTGTAGCAACAGGTAGAGGTGGCACATTTCCAGCCATGATGACTGGGACTGTGGTAGTTTTATGGACAACAGCAGTAGAGGAAGAGGAACTGTTAAGAGGAGGGTTGTTTGGTCTTTGTTGTCCAGTCACAATTGAACTCCAATCAGGAAAAGGAACACCAGTTTCACTTCTTAACAAAATTTAAAAAGGTTCTAGTTCCTTCAACCTATCCAAATATTCTTTCTCTAACAATAACTCTAGAGTGACTGCTTCCCAAAACTCTTCTTTGTCTTTTTGAGTTACTAAGGCTGAGGTATCAATACCTCTTCTATGTAGGTCTAAGACAATTTCAGTCGATTCTTTTTCACTTTTAGACCTAAATAAGACTTCCTAAATTTTATCATCAAATATTTTATCTTCAGGGCTTCTTAAAACTTCAGAGGACAAGGATTTTGTATGTAATGGAGTACCTGATGTTGCAGAAACGCCTTGATTGCCTCTGGAGATGGTGTTTGGATTGTCCGCAATGGTAGGTGGATCTGGGTTAGGATTACTCCTCTTTTATCTCCTTCTCGAAGCCACCTTTGATCATATGAATTTTGAATGGAGTCACCAAGGTAGATGCAGCCTCGAAAAACTTTCTGAGCTCTTGCTACCTTCAGAAGTTCAGCTTCAAACTTTCAGGAAAGTATAATCTTTAGGCTCCCGGCAGATCCACCAAAATGTTATCACAAAATTTCACTTGATTGGCTGCTATTAGACAACTTCATGTAACTTTTTTAAACCAACTTGTAACTAAATCTTAGCCTCTTCATTCTGAGAGGGCTCTCTCAAAGGGTTTAATGATATTTGATAATGATGAAACTAGATGGCTAACTCTACTTGGAAAATAACTTGATTGTGATGTGTGTAGGTTGAAAATAGTACTAGTCTACAATCATTGGGCTTATGGAGTCAAAAAATTAGTATTTTAGTGGTAAGTTCTCTTGACATGGAAGCTGAGGTAGGTAAAAAAAATTAGCAGAGGTAAATCACACATGGAACATGAAATAACACAGCCATTTCATCAATAAAGGAAGTCAGAGCATACACCTATGAATTCTGATTATTAAAGATGAAAAACAACGCAAATGGTACACATAGAAAATATAGATCAGATAAGCACTAAAAAATCCATGAGAATCTTATTTTGGTCAAGAAAAATTCCTTTGTATTACTGATATTAGTCAAATTACATAAAGTTGCAGTATTGCAAAAAAAATCTCCAACCCTTCACAATTTCGAATATCTGCCCTTGAATAGACCTTGTTACATGAGAGATGATCTGCCTCTTGGCTAGATTCATCGAAATTTTCCTAATGACACCTTTCATAACAAGAAAACATGTGCTTTAATGAGAAAATGACAGTTATTTAATCCTTTTCCTAATATGACTCAAACTGTTAATTATTACATCAACTACCTTATCTCTTAAAACAGTTACACATCTAACAACTAATGATTCACATGTTCGAATGAGCTATTACAGAACTCATTACTACTTGACATCTTAATTATCCTCCTCAAAAGCGAGAAACAAACCCTATTTTTCAGGAAAAGAGGTCCTTATCTTCAACGAATGATTTAACTGATGGATTGTCTTCATTTCATGGTATTCAAGTCATGGATGAATGTTGGAAAAGTCTCTTGACCCTTTAAAAGTATCCACCTATCCAAAACTGCCCATAAACCTGTTCAGAAACCTTCAAAACAGCTTGCTACGAAAGTATGACAGTTTCATAGTGTACTTTCGTAGCGTACAAAAAATGACCTTTGCAATCAAATTTGCTGATTATTTCCTTTTGCATTGTGTTCATCATGCCCTGACACATCCTCCATATCATTTCCTCTCCTTGGAAGCTACCCAAAATGGTTTTAAAAGAAAAAGGGAAGCTACAGGTGGTTTCATAGCGTTTTCTTGGCTTCAAGCCTAGGAAACGCTACGAAACTATGGAAAACTATGTAAATTCCAGATTTTTTTTTAGTTTCAAAAATGTACCTTCCAGTTATATAAATTTGGTTTGCAAAATTCCATTGACCTTTAAAAATATAAACCAACTCAAACTAAGAGTCTTGAGGTGTTTCTTCTTAATTGATGATGAGTTGAGTTATTGGCTTCTCAACTACTGTCATTTTAAGACGCTTCTTCTCCAGCTCCTCATGGATCAATTCTAGTTGTTCTTGGAGGTCTTTAACCTGGTTCTTCAACTTTCTGTTACTATATTTCAAGTGCAGGTTCACTCTTCTAACATGTTTCACCTCTTTCCTCAATGGCATAGTCCATTTAATTAATTGATGTGTGTTATCTAGGGTCTTTGATACACTGTCAAACTGCTCTTCCCAAACCTCTTTCATCTTCTCAAACTGAATCTTATGAACATTATGTTTCCTTGCTTCCTTTTTCATGACTTCTATTTCATGATTAGCTAACTTCAAATGTTCTTCAAGGAGTTCAAACTCTGTTTTTTCAATGACTTTCTCCTTTCCTTTTTTTGCTTGCTAACTTGATCTTATTCTGCAGGAGATGAAAGGTCAATAATGTTTTGTGGTTGTTGGACAGTGTCAGTGGCTGGATGAACTTATTTACTACTTTCCAAGAGTTTTTTAGCATGTTTTTTCATGGGCTTTCTAGCCTGTAACATAAAACCTGCATCCTCACCTTCAAATTCTAACTTCTTTGTTGATTTTGCTTTCTTGAGTTTCTGTCCACCTTCATCTATATCCTTAGCCTGTACTATAGGAGTCTCTTCAATTTCAATGGCATGTAGTATGTCTTCTAAATTTCCTTTAGCCACTGTTTGGCTCCTTGTAATCCTTTTGCTGCCTTGTTTACTCACATTTTGCTCTTGTTTTGAAAATTTTCTCTTTATTTACTTTTGTTTTGCAGGTGGAACAATGGGTGTATCAAATCTCTACAACTGCTCTGTTTCCATCATCACTGGTTCACTCTTCTCTGCCCCTACTGGTTCACTTTGTTCTGTCACTAAAGGTGATGGTATACCTCTAGGTTTAGGAGTTATTTTAGGGGTAATGGTATCCATTTCAAAACCACTAACAAACATAAAAGAAGACCAGTCTCTTCCTAGTCTTTGTCACTCATCTAAAACCAGCAATTTTATTAAGCCATAATGAAAAAGTGAGGTTTCACTTCCCTCAGATTTAGCTTGAACTTTATCTGCCATTTTTGCTAAGCTTCTGTGTAAATAGAAAGGTAGATCAAAAGATATCTTACTAACAAAGTGTAGGAGAAGCTTGAAGTGGTAAGAATAGACTTTATGATATCTCCCTTCACAAGTGAAATATTTCTGGATGACAAGCAGTAGCTTTGACAAATTATCCTTCATGCATCTCCTTGGAATGGCATTTGTAAGGTCAACTTCACTATTTTCTGGCTTGATAAAATCTTTACATTCCTCCATGTTGAATTTGAACCATTTGAACCATTTTTCTTGTCCTCTTGGAACCCCTGTTGCTGCTACAATGATCTCTGGTGTTATAGTGAGATTCATCATTCCCACTTTTGTAGTTTTTCCATTGAAGTTTAGGGAAAATTCTTTAGAAACCTGTACATGGCATCCTTGTAATCTTTCACAAAACTGTAAACATCTTGTTCTTCTGAAAACCTCTACAGTTGTTGGGTCTTCATTTATCAGGTTCATATTTGATGGCTCATATCTAAGACAGTGGCCACCTTTATTTGTCTTCCTTTTTGCAGCCATGTTCTTTAATGTCTTCTCTACCTCGCTTGATAATGTCTTCTCTACCTCGTTTGATCAGAGATATCTACAAACCTTTGAAAATACCAGCCACAGCTTGGGCTCAATAACACACAAAGAATGAATGGAGAATGACAAATGACTCAATTTGGAAAGATTTTGAAGTTCGATGACCACTCATAACATAATGATGACTTATACATGCTTAAAATGGTGATGATGACTTCAGCCCTTACTATGTACCTTGATATTTACCCTAACTAACTCGAATGGCATCTAACTTATCCTTTTCAAATAATTTTCTAACACCTAACAACTAATTTGACATGACAAACAGGAAGCCTTCCTTTCGTAGTGTACATGGTGTATTTCTGGGCATTTTCGCTACGAAAGTATTAGCATTTTTGTAGCGAAAAGTGCAATTTGAAATTTCTCTGTGCATTTCACTACGAAAGTGTGGTTTCTTGGCTAAAATGACTCTTTTGGTGCTATAACCTTGGGAAATGAAAAATGTCAGAAAATCATGATTGATGTGACATGAGAGAATTTGAATGAGGGTGGGTTTAGACCTTAGGATAGGCTAAATAAAAAAAATTTAAAATTTTATTTGACCAAGCAATGAAAAATGAATCCTATAAGCCTACCTTCGACACATGAACCTCTAGGACTTTGTCAAATGATGCTTATTTTTTTTTAGTGATAATAGAATGATTAAATTTGAAATGTTTAGGTAGATTTTAGGAGTATAATTGAACCATTTTTCCATTAAGGAGGATATTTGAAAATAATGGAGAATATTGTATTATTGGAGAGAGTTTGTTTCTTAGTTGTACGAGTGTCCTAGATTAGGATTAGTTCCTATTATCTAGGAGCCAGCTCCAATCTCTGTAAATTGATGTAGACCTATATATATTTCTGATTCTCTAATTAATTGAACAGAGCGTTATCTGCTTGGGTAGTCTCCACCTGTAGCTTTCTCACCTGTGAGCTACTAGTTTCATATTATAAGTTTTGTCTTAATTTTTAACAAAGTTCTTACATTGCACTTTAATTTGAGCAATGGTTTGATTCATGAAACAAATTGACTCATGTCTAAAATTCACATTCAATTTCATCATGTTCGGGTTCATGCCAACTAGACACTATCAATTTTCATTCATGCACCCGACAAAGGCCAATGACATTAGTCTAATCACATGAACAATGGTATTTGATAGAAATAGGTAGTTGGTTTCCTATTTAGCTATCCTTTGAGAGTTTCATTTCCATCCTTTCACACCTAATAACTCACCAAGAAAAACCAAAAAGGGAAAAATAAAGAATAAAAACAAAGAAGGGAAAGATGTCAAATACATATTTTGTATTCAAAGTTTGGTTGATAGGATGATTACAATGGCTTGACGGAATAATCGGTCTAATTGACTCTTAGATTTTTTTTATTTTCATTTCTCTCTCCTTCTTGACTATAGGTTAGCATTTCTAGAGATGTTTTTTCCATAGGTTAGGATTTCCAAAGATGTTTTCTCTAGTGGAAAAAGTGTTTTGTAACAAAAAAAATTTATAGGGTAAGAATATCCAGATAAAGTGAGAGTCAACCTCTATGGTTCAGAATGGTTAGGATTTCTAGAGATGTTTTTTCCATAGGTTAGGATTTCCATAGATGTTTTCTCTAGTGGAAAAAGTGTTTTGTGACAAAACATTTTTATAGGGTAAGAATATCCATGATAAAGTGAGAGTCAACCTTTATGGTTAATTTAGTTAATTTTTATGATTTTTTAAAATGTTTGTAATGTAAGATGCATCATCAAGTAACTATTTTGATAATTATCAATAGTTAATTTAAGCTAAATAAAAAGCCTTTTTTTGTGGCATTTTTTCTAGACAATTTTGCCCAAAATCCAATAAATATTTTTAAGAATTATAATTATAATTTGTTTAATTTAAAAAAAAAATTGAAATTTTTATTTTGTTGCACCAACTCACTCAAATGAATCTTTAAGCATATGAGCTACCGAGAAAAAATATTTCAACCTATTAACTTCCTTAACACTTTTGGTTCCATAGAGTTTTAGCTCATTACTTTTGTAAATATGTCATGGGATAGGAGAGCTTAGTGAAATTTCCCATGAATATCCAATCCCCATAAAGGA
Organism: Pinus albicaulis; assembly: GCA_034641835.2. NCBI lineage: Eukaryota > Viridiplantae > Streptophyta > Pinopsida > Pinales > Pinaceae > Pinus > Pinus albicaulis. The sequence continues at coordinate 129,600,111 of CM076574.1, read as the reverse complement.
AATGATGTCAAACACATCTTTTGTATTCACAATTTGGTTGATAGGAGGATTATAGTGGCTTCACAGGATAATTGGTGTAATTGAATCTTAGAGCTCCTCTATTTTCATTTCTCTCTTCTTCATGACTATAAGTTAGGATTTATAGAGATGTTTTTGCTATAGATTATGATTTCCAGAGATGTTTTCTCTAGTGACAAAAGATTTTTGTAATAAAACACTTTTATAGGGTAAGAATATCCATGATAAAATCAGAGTCAATACCTATGGTTAAGAATATTAACACACACACACACACACACATATATTGTTGATATTCAACAAGATGATGATCCTAGTGAAAATTAAGCACCTACACTAGGATGGAGCCTCAGGCTATTTTTAGGTGGAAGTCTATTTTTAGAATGGATGAGAAAATTCTATTTATAGCGAAAGTCTATTTATAGATGTTGAGAAAATTCTATTTATAGATGATGTTCTATTTTTAGATGTATGTGCGAGTTATATTTATAGATCGCATGTCTATTTATAGATTCATGTTGACTATCATTATCCCTTAGTAATAGTTGGACAATAAATATTAATCTATTCTCATGGAGCACTTGGAATCAGTTAACTGAAGTGGAAAACCAGTTAGCTAAAGGAATTTTGAGTTCAAAGGTTGGTTGGTGGGACATGCAAGTGGACTTAATTGTAACTGAGTGATTCGAAGTTGTAACATAGTTAGATGTGTATTTATGTGAGTTGTAAAGTAGTTTAACTCAGTTAAGTGAGTTAAACTCAATTGTGCTAGTTGTAACTAAAGATACACTAGTGAGAGATCAGTGAATTAAATATTAAATTAATTCACATGGAGTGATCTCACATGCAACTAAATATTTACTATTGTTAACTACATGCATGTTAGATCTAGTGGAGACCCAGTTGAGAGCTAGGTGAAAGGGACAATTGACTATCAGTTTTACTATATTGGACTGCACGCTTGCAAGCCAAACACACACTGGATATGCTCATGAGGATTGTGCGGTCAAGGAGGGCATGATTTCATCGAATTGGTCTTTGTAATCAACTTGGATTGCACAGTGGAGGCAGGTTGTTGTGAGGTAGAAATTTGGCTAAGGCATTTGCAAATTTCTACAAGACAGTGTGAGACGATTGTATATTGTACTGAGAGCTCTTGGATTATTTTTTTGTATGAGATTGTTTCATGATCCATGATATATACATAATATATGATAGTGGGGTTTTTAGCTTTATTTTTTCCCAGTAAAAACATATGTGTTATGTGTGAATGATCTTTCTTCATGTGTTTGCAATTAGCAATCGTGTATTAAATTTCCGCAAGAATTTTTTGTAGAAGAGATTTTGTATTTAACAGTGGCATATAATTGTTAGAGCAGGAGAATCCACGCAATACATAATTTTATTAAAATTTCTACATGGTATCAGAGCACAGAAGATTTCAATTTTGAAGCAGAAGTTGAGTTTGTTGGTGGAAATAATTTGAATTTGCTGCAAGAATTTCTTGGTGCAATAGTTGAGTAAACATTGAAATGGCTTTCAATGGCTTGCAGCTAGAGTATGCACTCGAGGGTAGCTCGAACTACATTTCCTGGAAGGGCAGGATGGAGGCGGTTCTTGAAGATAATGGCTTGAAGGAATTCATCGACAGTGATGTTCCTAAGCCCACTTCGACGGATGTTGCATTATTTGATGCATGGAAAAAGAAAGTAGGGAAGGCGAGAAGGATTCTGTTGGAAGGTGTACAAGACCACATTGTCTCAGGCCTTCATGGGAAAGCCACTCCATATGCTATGTGGAAGGCTTTGACAGATCTTTTCCAAAGCAGCAGTGACCATAGGAAATTGGTGCTGAAGGATAAAATCGAAAAGATCAAGATGGAAAAGGGCGACAATATTCCAATGTATCTCACAAAGTTTGTCCAATGTCGGGATGAAATGGGGAGTTTGGGAATCACTGTTGTCGATGATGATTTGGTGAGCTTGGCTCTCTTGGGACTTCCTAAGAGTTGGCACAGTTATGAAGACTCTGTCAACAGACGGGAAAAACTGTCGGATTTGGAACGATTGTGGTCGCATCTAGTGTAGGAGGAGTTCAGGCAGAACACCAGAAACGGCTCTTCATCAAATAATGATGATGAAGAGGATTGTGCTTTGGATTCCAAGGTAAGGAAAGGGAAGGGGAAGAAATTCCTTTCAAAATCTAAGTCTAAAGGCAAGAAGTTGGATTTGTCCAAGGTGAAGTGCTTTCACTGTCACGAACATGGGCATCTCGCCACTAACTGCCCACAGAAGAAGAAAAACAAGAAGGTTGCTGGAGTTGCAGCTGGTGAGGCCCTTGCCTTGCAATTTGAACTTGATTTCTCTTTGATCACATGCATGGTGTCAAGTGCATTGGGATTGGTGTAGTATCTTGATAGTGGTGCTTCCTTCCACATGACAGGAGATAAGGAGCTTTTCAGTGACTTGGAGGAGAAATATCTCCAAATGCATATAGAGATGGGTGACAAAGGACGATACAGTATGATAGAATTGGTACCATTACCTTTGAGAGGGATTCAGATAAACCATTTCAATTGAAATATGTTATGCATGTTCCAGACCTAAATAAAAACTTGGTCTTAATCGCGATGTTGGAGGACAAAGGCTATGACTTTTTTTTCAGCAATGGAAAATATTTCCTACAACAGAAAACAACGGGTCAAGCCAAGAGGATAGGGATTCGAGTTAAGAATATCTCCAAGCTGGAGGTAGATGGTTGCGTTGTCATGATGGGCAAGGCAGAAAAAGTGGTGAGCCGGGATGAGGGCGAATTATGGCACAAGCGGTTGGGACATCTTCATCATGGAGCCTTGAAAGTCATGCAACAAATGTCTATTGGACTTCCAATAGGAACACTTGCTCAGTTAGATCAGTGCAAGGGTTGCACCATGGGGAAGTATGTGAAGTCCACCTTTCATGAAAAGGAGAATCGTGCTTCGGTGATCCTGGAGAGATTTCACACAGACGTGTGTGGACCATTATCAGTTTCCTCAACAACAAAACACAGGTATTATGTTATTTTTGTTGATGAATTTTCTCGTAAATGTTGGATCTTCTTCATGCAGAAGAAGGATCAAACATTCTCAAAGTTCTGTGAGTTTAAGGCATTGGTGGAGAATGAGTCGGGGAAGAAAGTGAAGGCTCTAAGGAGTGATAATGGTGGAGAATACATATCTAACGAATACAAAGACTTCTACAGCAAAGAAGGAATTTGAAGAGAACTCATAGCGCCTCATAACCCACAGCAAAATCGGGTCGTGGAGAGGAAGAACATAACGATCGGGGTGCAGTACGAGAAATGTTGCATGATAAGGGCCTACCAATGCATTTGTGGGAAGAAGCATGCAACACTGTTGTTTATGTGCAAAATCGTTGTCCTCATAGAGTACTTGGCATGAGTACACCTAAAGAAGCTTTCACTGGTAAGAAACTGGATGTTTCTCACTTTAATATTTTTGGCTCATCTGTTTATATGCATGTGACCAAGAAAGCCAGGAAGAAGCTGGAGCTGACTGCTAAATTTGGGATATTTTTGGGGTACACAAAAACACCCCATAATTATTGTGTGTATTTTCCTAACAGTAAGATGACTGTTATGTGACGGGATATAAAATTCGATGAGGGGAAAGCCTTGCGATTGTCGCTTGAGAGGGAGTTGGACTTGCATGCGGAGGAGGAACTTTTGGTTCCCAAAGATGAGTCTCTAGACGTGGATCAGCCACAGGAGGAGGTTCATGGAGTGGAGGAGTCCACTCACGCAGAGCCAAACATCAAAATTGGAAAAAGGCGTACCATAGAAGCTGAAAGGCTGAGACTTGATGTTGCACAGAATGTAGGAGTCCCTACTTCACAGTGCAGACAAAGACAATCTCCTGACCAATTCACTGGATACATGGCTCTCATGAGAAAATGTATTGTGACTGAGCCATATTCCTTTCAGGAAGCAGTGTAGGAACCCACATGGGTAGATGCAATGGTGGAGGATTATTTCTCCATTGTCAAAAAAAGTGCTTGGGAAATTGTTCCAAGGCTAGTTGATAAATCAGTGGTAAGTTCAAGATGGATCTACAAGGTAAAGCAAGTTGTTGATGGGAGTGTTGAGAAATACAAGGCCAGATTTGTGACCCGGGGCTTCTCACAGATCGAGGGGATTGATTATGAAGAAACCTTTGCACTTGTCGCATGGTATTCTTCCATAAGGACCATCCTTGCTCTCTCAGCCATATGGGTTGGCACATTCATCAAATGGATGTGAAGAATATGTTTCTCAATGGGATCATTGAGGAAGAAGTGTACATTGAGCAACCTAAAGGATTTGAGATCTTCAGCAGTGAGTCGCATGTGTGCAGACTCAAAAGAGCGTTGTATGGGCTGAAGCAAGTACCCGGTGCTTGGTACACTCGGATGGACAGCTATTTCACCGGACTTGGCTTCACCAAGAGTGAGGCGGATGCAAACCTATACCAAATAGTGGTGGAGGGTAAGCTTTTAATCATTTTTCTTTATGTTGATGATTTAATACTGACTGGTGATGAGCAGATGATACACTCATGCAAGGAGGACATTGCAAAGGAGTTCGAGATGAAGGATATGGGCCTCCTTCATTATTTCCTTGGATTGGAAATATGGCAGTGAGATAGTGAAATTTTTGTGTCTCAAGGCAAGTATGTAAGGGATATACTGGGTAAGTTTCACATGGAGGGCTGCAAACCCATGGATACTCCTCTTCCAAGAAATTGGAGGAAAGAGGACGCTACATCTGGAGAGGTAGTGGATGCTACTGTCTCTCAACAGTTAGTGGGTTCGCTAATGTATTTATTGAATACAAGACTGGACATATGCTATGCGGTGAACCAGCTTAGTCAAGCGATGGTTAAGGCTACCAAGCTCTTTTGGAAGGTGGGCAAGCATGTCCTGAGATACCTGAGGGGCACATCTGAGTATTGCTTGTGGTACAGATAGATGGATGAGGTGAAGTTGCATGGCTTCATGGATGCAGATTGGATGGGTAGCCCAATGGATAGAAAGAACACACTAGGAGGGATCTTTAGTATCGGATCTACAATTGTTTCTTGGTACAATAGGAAACAAAGACCTGTGGCACTCAGTTCAACGGAAGCAGAATACATGGCAGCAATCCAAGCTGCATGTGAGGCTATCTAGATGAGAAAGATCCTAGTTGGTTTGTTTGGTTCTCATTTAGATCCTACAGTGATTCATTGTGATAATCAAATTTGCATTAAACTCTCGATTAATATTGTGTTTCATGATAGATCTAAGCATATAGATATCTGGTATCATCATATCATAGATTGTGTGCAATGGAATATCATGTTGCTTCAGTACATTCCTATAGAAGATGAAGACAAAGATATTCTAACGAAGGCGCTCACCAGGATCAAATTCGAATACCATAGAGACAGGATCAAGGTGAAGGATAATCCCTTTCTTGTTGAGAGGCAGTGTTGAGATTCAACAAGATGATCATCCTAGTGAAAATTAAGCACCTACACTAGGATGGAGCCTAAGGCTATTTTTAGGTGGAAGTCTATTTTTAGAATGGATAAGCAAATTCTATTTATAGTGGAAATCTATTTATAGATGTTGAGCAAATTCTATTTATAGATGCTGTTTTATTTTTAGATGTATGTGCGACTTATATTTATAGATCGCATGTCTATTTATAAATGCATGTCGACTATTATTATCTCTTAATAATAGTTGGACAATAAATACTAATCTATTCTCATGGAGCACTTGGAATCTGTCAAGTGAAGTGGAAAACCAGTTAGCTGAAGGAATTTTGAGTTCAAAGGTTGGTTGGTGGGACATGCAAGTAGACTTAGTTGTAACTGTAGAAATTTGCTGAATAATGATTAGTTATCCACCGAGACTATCCTGATGACATATCAATTCGAATTCATATGCAACACATAATCTCTTCCACTCAGATCATCACACATGCGAAAATAAAACAAGCGATAGCACATCAAATCATCATACACATTAACACAGTATGTATGGGGAAAGCCTATAGCTGAAAACCCCGCAGCTATATGTGTATATTATAATGGAGAAAACATGTAACAACTCAATACAATACTCCTCACAAGTACTCAGTACTGTCTCATGAAGTTACACACAAACTATCTTGGTTTCGAACAAGTCACAGGTTCAAAACTCAACCACTAATTGCCTGCCTCTATTGCGCAATCACTGCTGGCCTAATGAGAGATCCAAGGTTCAAATCTCCTTGCCTTGACAGTGCAATCATCATTGGCAATTGCCTCCAAGTGTGGTGCAAATCTCCTTACTGGCGATGTCTGTGACCATTTGTGCTACCCTTTCATCTACCTCTTTCCTTTGGTCTCATTAGGCTTGTCCATGCACGTAGTGGTGATGTGTTCTTGGGATTGAATAATAATGAGTTACTAATTAGTGAATTAAACAATATTTGATTCACTCACTCATTACTAGTTGATTAGCTAGTTAAACTAATCTCAACCTAGTTCTAGCTAAGTTAAACCGAACACAACTCCACCAAGCTTGTCTCATCAACTACACCAAACACGCAGAGTCCTAAGCACAGTCAACCATGCATAGACTCACCCGAACCCCTAGGAATAGCGTAATTCCTCATCAATTTGCATGAGCCACTTCTGTAGATCGAACTGAAGTGCTCCAAGAGAGTAAACTGAAGTTTAGAGTCCAAATATTATTAAGGGTAAATAATATTTGACTTTTCTATTTTTAGGATAGGTAGTCTAAAAATAGAATTCGACCTATATGTCTAAAAATAGAGGTCCATCTATTTTTACCAACATGACCAATACTCCAAGAATAACATACTGCAACCCCTGGACCATGCTCCATATGTCTAAAAATAGACTTTGCGCCAAAATTTGCCTGCGAGCCCACTTAGTGAAGGCGACTTCATTTCACTAAGCTCCATCATCTTGCTGCATTTTCAACAGTAACTAAGTGATTCGAAGTTGTAACAGATTTGGATGTGTAGTTATGTGAGTCGTAAAGTAGTTTAACTCAATTAAGTAAGTTAAACTCAATTATGCTGGTTGTAATTGAAGATACACTAGTGAGAGATCAATGAATTAAATATTACTATCAGTTGTACTATATTGGATTGCACTCTTGCAAGCCAAACACACATTGGATATGCTCATGAGGATTGCCCACTCAAGGAGGCCATGATTGCATCGAATTGGTCTTTGTAATCAACTTGGATTGCGTAGTAGAGGCAGGTTGCTGTGAGGCAGAAATTTGGCTAAGGAATTTGCAAATTTCTATAAGGCAGTGGGTAAAAACATTTGTGTTATGTGTGAATGATCTTTCTTCATGTGTTTGCAATTGGCGATCCTGTTTTAACTCATATATTAATTAATTTTATAATTAATAATAATAATAATAATATAGTTAGAATTTAGTTAATTTTTATGATTTTTTAAAATCTCGGTAATGTAAGATGCATCATGAAGTAACTATTTTGATAATTATCAGTAGTTAACTTAAGCTAAATAAAAAACTTTTTTTTGTGACATTTTTTCTAGACAATTTTGCCCAAAATCCAATAAAGATTTTTAAGAATTGTAATTTTAAGTTATTTAATTTAAGATTTTTAAGAATTGTAATTTTAAGTTATTTAATTTTAAAAAATAATAATAATTGAAAACTTTTCAAAGTATTGAATTCAGTGATGTATTTAAAAATGCATTTTAAACAATAAAAAATCACAATTTTATTTTGATTTTTGTATTTCTCTAAAATTAAAAATAAAAATTACCTTTATTTCCCAAACAATATTTTATGAAACCTTTTTTATAAAAATGATAAATCATAAACTATCACATTTACTTCATAAAAAAAATATTATTTAAACTATCACATTAACAAAAATGATAAATAAAAATATATTACTTTTACTTTTCTTTTAACATAAGCCCGAATAATGACACCAGCAAGGAATGTACCGGGGTGGAAAGCTTTTATTTACATGAACTTATTGGCGGCTACAGTGCTTTATGGTAAGTTCCAAAATTTTCACGTGGAAATTCTATGGAAACTCGTGGATCATGTTGGGTTATTAATGAGAAAGAGTGGAGAAAGGTTTAAAACTCGCGGATCATGTTGAGGTTATCTGTTGCTGGAATTTAGAATAAAAATCACTCAAAATCATTACTCAATAGAGGGCAGGGAGGGCATTCATGATTTTAGCGCGGAAAATTCAAACCCAAAAACGCGGAAAAACATCACATGTTTTTAGGGCCTTTTTATACTCTATTTATTTATTTATATAACAATAATATTATAAATTTATTTACTAACACATTTGATTCTTCTTCATTTTCCATTCCAGCTATCCATTTAATAAACAAGTTATCAATGAATTTAATATATATAAAAGCAATTACTGTATTATGTAAATCAACCCAGCAAAGAATGGAAAAACAATAAGTTCAAGTCACTTAAAAAATTAAAAATCTATAATATATATATATATATATATATATATAAACAATTATTGTATTATGTACATCAACCGAGCAAAGAATTGAAAAACATTATGTTCAAGTCACTTTTTAAATCCAAAGTTCAATTACTAGCCCACTTATAATATCACTTTCCCACCACTGTAAAGATTTGTCTACATTCTATTTGTTTAAGGCAATTACATGACTTGGATGTAAATGAGCATGTTCCATAAGGTTTGTTAGGAACATTACAGTTTATCACATAACAACATGAAGTTTCTAAACAGTTTTGGTTCCCTCTTTGGCAACACTTACAACTGGAACATTTGGAGAAAGCTTCTAAACGTCCACCCAATTGAATGCTACCTTGTACTTATTATCTAATATGGGAAACCACCTACCATCTTTATTTCCCAAGGCCGCTTTTGTTCCATTTTGTTGAAGTCCCTCTGAGATACCAAATGAATTCAATTCAGGTCATGGAGAATGGATATATAATATATGATATGTTCTTTTTCCGTTCCAGCTCCTTTTCAATTTATATTGTTGTTTAATATTACATTCTCACATTTATAATTTTATTTTATTCTAGACTTTTTATTTATTGTTTTCTTAAAAATAAGCACCATTAGACATTCAAACTATTTTAAAGTTTAATACATGAAACAAAAAATATTATTAAAAATATTTTATAAATGAATTATTTGAAATTAATTGAAATAAAATAGAGAAATTAATTGATATAAAAATAATTAAGAAGTTTTATATTTTTAAGATACACTATTAAATTATGGGGTTCGAACATTGAAAAAATATGATTCTAATTTTGATTAGATATGTACATAACCTAAAATTCTAAAAGATAATTGAGATATTGAAACAAAGTAGATTGAAAAAACTATATAATTAATCAACTTAGTTACAAAGGAAAAATGTTAATAATTTGTACACTTCTTATTGAATCAATTCGATATAAAATAAAAAATAAAAATCTAGCTTCTTGTTTTTTTATTACATATATCTTTCACTTCAAATTGCATTTTAATTGGGTTTCATTTAATTCTATTGCATAATGAGACTTTTTGGATGTGGATGTGAAGTAGCGATGTAGAGATGGTCATACATAACAGTTAGAAATATCTAATTACTACTTGTATATAGTTGTAATTCTCCATTTGAGGAGTTTGTTCCTACATAATAGGATGTAGTTAGAACTATATTCTTTCCTAGTTTAGTGTGTGGTTGAGAGAATCTCTCAACCACATTACTGTACGTCCAAGATAGATTTCCTATCTTGAGACTATTTCATGTATATATATGTGTGTAATATCTTTGTGTGTGATATAGAATTTGAATATAGTCTGCAGACTGATATTTTATCTTGGTATTAGAGCTTCAGAGCCCGTAAGGGCCTCTGGCCCTTCCTGGGCATAGGGAAATAAATTATTGCATTTGTATAGCTTTGTTAAATTTTTGTTTGTCCTTCTTTCACGAAGCTGGAGCGTTGTTGGTGAGGCGTGACAGAGGTCATGGTGAGCAAGACAACACCTTTGGAACTGAGATCAATCAATTCAGATTTCGATTTAGATTGGCAATTGCTGAGTGATGGTGGTGCGATTGGAGGGAGAGCCTGAGAGGAGGTCGTGTGAAGGGAGAACGCCTCTCGGCCACTGGATTTTCCTGTAGATATGCCAACTGGAAGGATGTCGAGTTAAACCGTCCTCGCATAAGTTTATGTCTATTCGGTGGAATCAGAATTAGAAGCAGAGGCCGGGGGCGCAAGCGATCAAGAATGGTAGTCACATTCTCCAATCTCAGCACTGCATTAGGCGTGAAGCAGTTGGATCAGTTCCTCTGTGGTAATGTCAGATTGTGTTCAGTGTTGCACTGTAGAACCGAGCCATGGTTGCATTGTCCAAGGGATTGTCTGGTAACGATTTCCCAATAAAATGAAACTCACGAGAGGAGTCATTAGCTGCTGCATATGCAAATCTCTCAAAAGATCGTGTCTTTAGCAGTTTAGCGATCAGGCTCACGACATGCACACATCTCTGGAGGTCTAGAGGAAGAGAATTATAGTTGTATCGAAGAGATGGATTGTCTCGAGGATCCATGCTGCGCGACCAAAGTTGTCCCCTCGATAATGGGAATGCCAGTTTCTGAAAAATGTCCCCAGTATACACGTTCATGGGGTGTGAGGCTGTCACAAAGCTTGTTATAGTGGAGTTTCTTTATTTACAATGGTTGGATCCAAGACAGTCGACTGGAACATCATGTGAGGATGGTGAGCCGGTTTCGTTGGAAACTAAAGGTTTTGCCACTTATGATACAATGATGCAGATGAAAAATGAGATCCACATAGTGGTGTTTGGAGCAGTTGTTGGCCAGGCTTGCTTGCTGCTGGTTGCAGGAAAGAAAGGGAAGCGGTATATGTTGCCTTATGCCCAATTTATGCTGCTCCTACAAGACGAGGTGGACACTTCGTTAACGGGGCTACTGGCGACCACAGTGGGAGGAGTTTGATTTCCTCGTTTACGAGGACTTTGCTCATTACAATTCTGGTGTTTACAAGGGTGGGAGGACATGCTATGAAGCTGATTGGATGGGGAACTGAGAATGGAACTGATTATTGGCTAGTGGCAAACTCATGATATCGCATTTTTCTGATTTTGTAAGTTTTCCAATATTGATTTGTAACAGCTACTATTTGAATTTGACCACTCGGTTGTTGGCAAGAAGTTGGACAAGGCCACTGAGAAGGGCCAAATCCTCGAATGTTGGAGTTTTTGTTTTTGGTTTCAATTCATTTTTTAAATTTTTCGTTGGAACCAATCGGTGTTGGCTTCATCTACATGCTCAAGTTGAATAATGCAGCGATCAGCAAAGAGGTCGATAGATTGTTGTGTCTTCTGCAGGTGTCAGAAGAGGTGTGGAAGCACATGGAATTGCTGGGAGGTTTTTTAGCTTCCTGTGTTTGGGGAAATAATCATCTTTGGGCATAGACAAAGAAAGTAATGTGAAGAGTTTTTTTTTTTTTGTTTATTTAGTTACTTGGAATCATGTTTAGATATTATTGAGCCTTATTGAGCCTAGCTAACTCAATGTAGGTAAAGTTATTTTGTTAGAATTGGCCACTCTAACAAATGACAGGTGAAATGTGAAGTTCCAAGTTTTAATTGACAATGTCAAAGATGCCCAAGATGTGAGCAATGAAAGAGGAGGTAATGAAGCAGCAACAACGTTTATGATGGACAACAAAGTAAATGTTTGTTTGAGTTAGTGTGGATTTGCGGAATAGACTCCCTAGCATGTTATAAGCAAGTTTAGTTGGTTGTTGTAATGGTCATTATATGTACTCAGAAACTCCAAATGTTGAAGTATGAAATGTAAGCCTTGTAAAGGCATTTGAAAGTTCGTGGTGATCTTAAAACCACTTTGTAATGGTTTATGGTCAGCCTGAAACCATCTTTTGTCACTATAAAGTGATGGTTTGTGGTGAGCCAGAAACCACATATATCGCCTTTGTGGCTGGTTGGTGGTGAGCCAGAAAACACCTATAGAGCCTTTGTGGCTAGATCGCCTTTGTGGCTAAAATTTCCTTTGTGGCTGCGTGTACACGAGAGCTTTGTGCTCGGTCGAGCAGGTGGACTGCAGTAACGCCTGGCTCACAGTCTCAGTTGATTCATTAATATTTGAGCAAAAGGGGGTTGGTGCACTTTCTTCGCTGACAGTCGTGCTGAGATGCGCAATTGGCGCCACTGTTCAGTCCATACTCGCGCCAACGCGCCAAATCACAGGATTGGCACGGAAGCGCACGATAAACCCGCGCCAGGATTCTACCCTGCAAATTTTGTGTTCTAGGCGCTGGTAAAGATTATGGGCTCTCTTGATTTCTCGGTATCTCTTTTTTCCCTCTGACTATCATTTGCATCTTCAGAAGGTCTGACAATCTGACAACGAACAGGAACCGGTCTTGCCTTCAATTAAAGCATTGAATGAAACCTACTGTATCCAGCACATTTTATTTCAAATTTGGAATAGAGGTATAGTTAAAACAGATGTATATATTTTTATTATGTTTTATATTATCAATAGTACAAAATTCTTTAGATAATTTTGTTTTTTTTATTATTAATTTTTCATATTAGTTAAGAGTACTTTTGAATATGTCACATTAGAGAAGAATATCACTAAAAACCATGGGTTGTGAAAACGGGAGCCCATAAATTTCCATCTATAAATTTACTATTTTATGTCGATTTTATTTTAATTATTAATTATTATTTTATTTTGTTTCTTTATTTTATTTTTATGTAATTTATTAATTAGAAAAGAACGTAATAGAAAAAACCAAAAGCTGTGAAATTTATTGTTTTATCTCAATTTATTTCAATTATTAATTATTTATTTATTTAAATTTTCATTTTTTTTTTTTATGTCATTTGACTAAGTATACTTATGAGCCTTATATTTAAAAAATATTCACATATATAACTCTCACACATCTCACATCTAACATCTAAAACTACATATATCCCCCACACTAGGTTGTAGAGTGCCTCCTAAAGCAATTATTAATAATATTAAAATAATTTAAAATAAAGTTGTAATTTGATTTATTTTTATGATTTTCAAATTTTTTGACAGTGTGAGGAGTCACATAGGGTATACTTTGTGATTTCTATAGATGTTTAAGCTACCTTTTATAATTTTGATTATTCAAAGAGGTATTTCCATTCAATTTTCATAAATTTCTTTTGGTAGGAGACTATGTTTCATTGATTTATTACCATGGAAACATTCTAAGTTATTGTTATGAAATTATGACAAAATATAATTAATTTTATATGTTTGCAAAAAATTTAAATATATTTTAATTTACAACTAAAAAACTTTAAAGCCCTAACAATAGAAATTCTAGTTCCAAAGTGTGCGAATCCTTTCTAGTGTAAGATACCATGTGGATTTCTCTTTGGAAAGAAGAAATCTAATTCATATTGTAGTTCATGTCATGTAAAAGATAGAGATTCCCTTATTATAAATATATTGAAAAATGATAAAAAAAATGTGACTTAGCATTTACAAGTGATGTAAACTTTAAATGTCACATTATTATTTCTTATAACATATTAGTAGAATTATATATATATATATATATATATATATATATATATATAAAAGTAAAACTTAAGATTTCTCTTAAATTTCAAATATAACTATGTAGTAATGAATTACAGGAATAACAAAAATACTATGGTAGAATTTATTAAAAATTTATAAAAAAATAAAATAAAATAATAAAACCTTTTAAAAAATTATTATAAAAAAAGAATCATTTTCACATTGATTAGTTAATAAAATTAAATGATAATTTTCACTGGCACTCCAAACAAAGGTTTCTAAAGGAAGTCCCTTAGAGACTTGAAGCAATAGCTCAGGCTTCCTTGATATTAAACTCAACCTCCTAGTTGTTCATAAAACTTGCTTAAAGATAGAAGGACGGAATGGAGAACCCCCGCGCTCTTACCCTTGCCCTAGGGTTTCAAACGCCGAATGCTGCCGCCGCAAGCTGGATAGCGCAGGACTGGTTCTGCCGCTTTGAGTCTGAAAGCAGGCAGACCCCTGCAAGGAGAAGAAGCGGATACCTGTCTATTCGCAACATTGCATAAGATAAGGCGATTGCTGCAGCGGTGGGGCGTTTTTTTTCAGAGAAATGGTGCGTCTCTCAACACGCATCAGTCACGGCCACCACAGTGTATTGGCCGTCTAACGGTGAGATGGTAGGAAGGGGCGACTTTGCCTCTCCTTTTTATGGCCGCAGCCCCATTTTTCTCTACGACCAAGACAACAGTTTCTTCACCTGGGCTAATGCTGCTCTGAACTTTCACTTACAGAGGAAGTCTCAACTGAATCTGGATCTGACCTTGCAACCCAGAGAACGCGCTAAGACGACTTCGATGCCCCTTCCTGGCAGTTGGGATCCCTCTCATCCCCAGCAAACGACATTTCAGATTCAAATTACTCTTTTGACGGGCAAAACCCTGCTGCTTGAGGTGCAACCCTCATTTACTGTGGGCTATCTCTCACAGATCCTCGAGAAAAGGTTGGGGATTCCTTCCTCCCTTCTGTGGCTCCTCTTTGCAGGTAAGCAGCTTGACTACAATCAGACTCTTTCCTTTTACAAAATTGCAAGAAATGCCACAGTAATCCTATCGCTTCGACTAAGGGGAGGTGCTGTTGGGCAATCCTCTGCCCCCAAAGGATTTTCTTATAAAGATGCTGTTCATGCACATCCTGCCAAGAATACTGCTCCACCAGCTGAGGGTCCGAAACCTTTCTTGGTGGACAAAATGGAGAAAGCCCCAGCTATTGAAATTACTCATCCTACTCTGGATGATCAATACCAGACATTTGCAGAAAAAGCTATCATTTGCAGGTTTAACGGACTATGGCCTCGCACTGCTGATCTATACCAGTGGATCCGCACCAATTGGACCAACAACACCAAAGTCTTTTTATGCTCGAAAGGCTTCTTTATTGTTGCCTTTATCTTCAACTAAGATTATCAGAAGGCCTTAACGGGGGGCCCCTGGTTCTGGGGTTCAGCGGGTCTTTTCCTCACCCCCTGGTTCCCAGAATTTGACCCCTCTACTGCGGTGATCACCAAGCTTCCTATCTGGGTCAGGCTCCCAAATCTCCCCGCGCATCTTTGGCATTTTGCTGTCTTCCAATCAATTGGGGACACTCTTGGCCGCTTCCTGGCTACAGACACTTCAAGGGCAGAGAAGGGTATATATACCTTTGGTAGAATCTGCGCAGAAATTGACATCAGCAAAGGGCTACCAGACCAGATCATCCTGAAAGTTGGGGACTTCCATTGGGTGCAAACGTTGGACTATGAGAATACAGCCTTCAGGTGTCGTCATTGCCATCAGACAGGTCATCTCCAGAACTCATGTGCAACGTTCCTTGACAAAAAGAAGAACCTCAATCGCAAATCCAAATCCAAGAGCTGGAATCCGTGTGATAGTCCCCCTATGGATGACTTCGAGTCCTCTAGCTCTGATGAGGAGGATATTGCAGTAGAAGAGGAGAATGTGGAGCATCCAAAGGACCCGCCCTCAGATCGACCCGAAGATCCCACTGCTTCTTTGATCTTGCAGAAACGCTCTCATGAGTCTTCTTCTTCCGACTCAGATAAGGAGACTTCACCTTCCGCTCAGAACAGTCTGCTAGTGGTTCTAGTCCAGCCAGATCAGCATGGTTGGGTCAAAGTCAGTAAAAAGAAAGGGAAAAAATTTCGTTTGGGAGACACTGCCCATGTTGGGTAGACTCCTCAGCTTAGCTTGTTCTTCTCTGTTCTCTTTGTCACCTGTCACTCTCGTCATTGTTGCTCTTTGGGAACGATGTTGATACTATATCATTTCCGGTTCCCTTGCTTGTTAGCTTCGCTTTTATGCGAGCACTGATTGTACTATATTTCTTTTCTTAATAGATTTAGTCTTATTCAGAAAAAAAAAAAAAAAAGGTTTCTAAAGGAAAAATACTAAAACATTGTCTTACTTTTCTCAACTATTTTTCTATTCATTCCTAAGTCTATATCTCCCATCACACCTACTTTTAAGTTAAAGTTGTCAAATTAACTCAATATCTCCCATCATACCTACTTTTAAGTTAAAGTTACCAAACTCACGAAAAATGGTAACTAATCAATAACATAATCTCATTGCCAAGTTTAAATAAAATAACCACATTAAAATATAAATGTATATGGTAATAAAAACACAAATAATCTTATGACTATAAAAAATCTATTGCCAACTTGTGCTAATCCTGTGTAGTGTGGAATACCATGAATGATTGCTTTTTGGAAAGAAGAAATCCAATTCATATTATCGTCTAATCCATGTAAAAGATATAAATATGTTTATTGTAAATGTTGAAAAATGATAAAAAAAAATGTGACAGCATTTATAAGTAATATGAACTTTAGGAGTCACATTGTTATTTTTAATGATTTGTAAACTTGAATATATAAATATATTTAGATATAAATATTAATTAATTTAATTAGTAAAATCTAAAATTCCTTTCCAATTTCAAATATAACGATGTATTGATTAATAACAAAAACACTTTAATATGTTTGAATCTATCAAAAATTCATAACAAAAAATAAATCTATTAAAAAATTATAATAATAAAAATTAAAAAAAATAAATAAACTTTTAATTAAAAAATTAAAAATAAACTTTAATTGTCTAGTAATTGTTGGAGTTGAATGCATATTTTCATTAGCACTTCATACCAAAATTACTAAAGTAAAAATACTATTCATTAACTCTATATATCCCATTACACCTACTTTTCAGTTAAAATTATCAAACTCAAGAAAAATGGTAAATAATAAATAACATGATAACGTTGGCAATTTTGGCAAATCTCTCATTTAATATTATATTAGTTTGCAAATGAACTCAAAGGGAAACTGAAAAATAAAATAACTACCTTAAAACAAAAATGCATATGGTAATTAAAACTATTTCAGAATATTAAAACAAACCACTTAACAGAAAATAATGTGTTAAAATTTGCAAATGCTCAGGGAAACTACAAATCAAAAACAGTAAATTTGGAAATTTTATACACCCACACATGATTCATTTCTGAAGCAGAATAACTGAACTATGAGTTGCATTTAAAATATTGAAGATACCAAAAATAAAATATTTTAATGAGAGAATCATCAAATCTCCAAGGTTGCCGCACCAACCCAAGTTACAACCAACAAAGCCTAGTTGACAGTTAACATAAATAAGAAATTGGATCACCATTAATACCACTCACAAAGCCATGCTGCAACAGACGTGATAATGAAAAAAATTCCCGCGACGAAAGAAAAGATTTTTCAGAGTATCATACTTTTTCACTTGTCCGTCTCCGCGTCAAAATCATAATTTTTACCATGTATGTATGACCATCCTTACATCGCAACTTCGCATCCACATCCAAAAAGTCGCATTATAGACCATTTCGATATATTATTCATGGAATATATAGCTTGAACAGAGTAATCATTGAGATGTACTTTTTTTTCTGCGGCATATCTAAATATCGCATCTGACAATTAAATTAAGTATTAGAAAATCAACTCCAATAGTTATACTATAAATATTACTTCAATAAATATTGTTAAATTATTTTCCATTGATGAAAATATACCTAGTAATATAAGTATCTAAAAAATAATCAAGAAAATGAACATCCATCCTCCATCTAGCCTCATTTTTTAGCTGAAAGAACCTTTTTATGGATTTAGATTGAATTCAGAGTTAGGATTTTCAAGGTTAAAGAGAATTTTTTAGTAGAAATTTCAAGTTTATGATGTTAGGGATTAGAGGGTTAGCCGGTTAGGGCTCGGTCTCCTAAATCGGTTAGGAATTGTTACTTTTGACCTATAGGTTAAGGATGTGGGTTAGGGTTTATAGGTTAGGTTTTATGGGGTTTGTATGGGAACTCTAATTGGATTTGGGCTTTTGACGAGGGCATTGCATTAGGTTTTTGACCTTAAATGCTAATTTTAAGGGGATTAATTGGTTAATTTCTAGTTGTTAATTTATTTTTTATGTGTTAGACATTGTGTTAAGGGGATATGAATCATTAAATAGTCAAGGGGTAGTGTGCCAAGAGGATAATGCAAGTATATATATTTTTAGATTCAAGTGTGAAATCGCTTGAAGGATGTTTATATTGATGTGTGAAATCCCTTGAAGGATGTTCCCTCAAGGTCTTATGGCTTCATTAATTGGAGGATTTGGCTTCTGGGGCCCATTATTGAGGCAAGTAATAATTTGAAAAATTGGGTTCTAGAACATTTCAAAGCCATATTGATAAATCAAATAATTTTTGGGGGGTTGCAACTTTAAAAAAAGTGTGCCTACATTCTTGAGAGTATTCTACAGTCCAATAGAATTATATTGGTATGAAAATCACATAAATTACCTTGTTAATAACCATTATGGAAATATATAACACATTAGTGCACATTACATGAAGATGTGTAACAATGTACATGTGGAAACTTGCAGTTATTATTCAAGGCCACACTTCTTACAAATTAAGGGTTGAGGAAGTAAAAAACCTAGGCGTAAATGACTATGAAGGTAAGTTAGATAACTGACCACTAGGAAAAGAGGTTATAAGCTTTAGCATTCTGCTTCCTCTAAGTTGGGTACAAATATCATGTAGTTGAAGTTTGTGAGAAACATCATAGTGGAGGACAATGATTCAATAGTAGTGATTCATACCACATTCTCATAAAGGTAAATTCACACTGGCTTCCCACTCTCTTGTATGTTCTTTTAATAATTGGAGAAAATAGAGAGCACCACATACCTCAGCTTCTAGAGAGGTTTTCCTCTAGATATGGCTATTGTGGAGAGTTGAAGTCCCAACCTCAGTTGTTGAGCACATTTTATAAATATAAATGTATACTCAAGCCTTTGTACATTGATTGTCAAGCATATGATTAATGTCTTGGATTAAGCCTATTTTAGTAGTGATTCAATGTATTGGTCTAATTCTTGTGATTGTAATGTGGAATGTGATTCTTGCATACTTGGGGAATGTTGAATTCCTGCAAGATTCTTGAGTAGTTGAATGAATTATTGTATGCATTCATGAGATTTTTATTTTTCTTCTCATTAGCCTAAGAGGCCTGTAGAACTCAAAAAAAAATACGAGCTTGAATTTGGTCCAATGGGCATATGTATAATGGATGGACAAACCTATATCTTTTTTATTATGTAACTAACACTTTTGGCTTTCAAGAATTATTATCTGTTGCTAATCTCAAGAAGTATAGTTTTGCATATATGTATAATGAAATGCTAAAAGACAAGAGCCATATTGTCTACTAGCGTTACATATATGTATAATTAAATGCTAAAAGCCAATCACTATCAAAAGCTTAAGAGAGATATCCTAGTATGCATAGATATATGTGTTAATGACTATATAAATGCAGACTCAACCAAAGCCTCCACAAGTTCAGGAACGATAATGTTTGCATATATGTGAATCATATATATATATATATATATATATATATGATTGCAGGTTTGGTTGAAGTCTCTTTAAGCTCGGGAATGATAGCATGGATGTTGTATTTGCACATGAAAATCTAAGCTCAAGAGATAGCTCTAAGAGCTTTTCCACCATATATAAATGTATTCGTAAGGAAATGAGCGAGGGTTGAGCCTTAAGGAATTAAGGGTTGGCCCTCGATTTGTATTAGCCTATTTGTGCAGGTGTTGTAACCAAGATTCAAGTTTGGAGAAACGCTCGAACCATATACTCTTATGTCGCGTAGGTTGGAAGCTCAAGGCACAGAGGAGCAAGAATAATAATGCATTATATGCCATGTAATCAGGTGCAACGACCAAGTGCAGAAGAGGGGAGCTAAGTGTTGTTGGATTCCATGGGATGATAGTTTTCTTCCGCATAACCCCGGAAGTATTTTCCTAGAGATTTCAAGTGGAGGCATGCTCGGATCCCACTGGGATTTATTCGTTAGGACAACGTATCACAATGGGGTTAGGAGTTGGTTCATTTTCTATAGTCAAGGAAAATTATGAAGAATAAATTATAACACGAAAATGTATTTTACCACCATGCAAAGAAATTCATTGGACCCATGGCCAGTGTGGCAGGTGATGTGACAACCTGGGAGGTAGGATACGTGTCACGTGGAATTGGGGTTTTGATGGGACCGAATTGTCTATAGAAGTGTGACATCAAGAACTCATTGAATGGAGCCTCATGGACAGTGTGATGTCGTCCCAACAATAAAATTTGATGATGCCATATTGGTGCCTCTACCCCGCTGATTTCTTGATGTGATCACACCAGGAATTTATTCCAGTGATTATGTGGTTGTAGAGTGTCTCGTGTTGTGTACTTTGTGTGTGTCGAAAGGGGATGATATGGTACCCTATTTTATAGTTAGGTTTTCCTCTTTATAAGTCGTAATCCAAGAATTCCTTGATGGGTCTCATGCATGCTCGCATGAGAACACTGGAAAAGAAACAAAAAATTAGTAAGCATCTATAATGGCCATGAGGAAGAGGAGAGAAAATATTTCAAAAATCCATTCGAGAAAGAGGCTTAACGAAATAACCATAGCCACAAAATTGTTGGGTGTGTGTTATATTATTTCCATGCCTAGTCGCATGCTAAATACATGGAAGCCACTCATGCAAGCAAGGAAGTAGTTTGGTTGTAGAGATTGTGTTCAAGTATGGGGTTATTACAGTGAGCAATAAGGATATATTGTAACATCGAAAGTGCAATTTTCTTGGAAAATAACCCTACTTATCATTCAAAGACAAGGCACATTGATTTTCAGTATCACTTTGTGAGGGATATAGTTGAGGACAAAAAGGTGTTGTTGGTAAAGGTGGACACTTTGAAGAATGTTGTAGATGTATTGACGAAGTCTGTAAGCACTGAGAAATTTTTTTGGTGTAGATAAAAAATGATAATTGCAGGGATGGACCAATGAATAAGATCTCCTCTTAAACCATGTGTGGAAAAGAAAACAACAAGTGGGATAATGTTTGTAGGGGGGCGGTATCCCCCCCTACACGGGGTTCGGGGCAACACCCCGAGAAATCTTTTTTGGACCCTATAATAGGGGGGTGAACTTACCTATGGTTTTGTGCATGGATTTTGCACATGGTTTTGGGCATGATTGCTCCCCTCCCATGGTATTTTGTAGATTCTTTCAAGGGAACTATGGTTATGTTCTAATCCAAGGTTAATGGATTGGGGTTTATGAATGCTTCTGCATGTATATATATGTATTGTAACATTGAAATGAATATAATGAAAAATCAATATGGTAGTCCTTATTGTTTGGATCCAGGGGAAATATCTGTGTGTATTTGTTTTATGTTTTATTTTCTCACCATTTCTTATTTTTTGTTTTAAGAATTCGTTTGGATATCATTTTTGTACATGGTTAAAACCTACAAAACTAACCTGCAAGGAAAATGAAAATTTGGTTAAAACCCTGAAACTTTTTCAAAGGTTTACCATAAGAAACATGGAAAACATGTAAGTAAGGTAAATCAACAGAAATTCCCTGACAAAAACATGAATTTGTGATTCAACACTGCTCCAAAATATAGAAGTGTTAGTATCGAAGGCTAGGCTATAAAGGAGAACCCTTCTTCTTTAAAAAAGAAACAAGTTAGGGTTTGAACTTTCAAAAATATTTTCTTTTGGGAATTTTACCTTAAAAATTCCATATAGCATGGAGCCATAATTTTGAACCCTTATACAAATGGATGTTGTAACCTGGAAGATGCATAAGGGATATGTTTTCACCTTAAATTTTAACCAATGATAATTAGCATAGAAATAAATACCTCGCTAGCATAAACAAACAAATTCTCAACATTAGTTGTAAAGAAGTACTTTACATATTAAGAAAAGAAAAATGAGTGACATTAAGGTTGAAATTCTAACCTGGAGATGTAAACCATGTCTCACACCATAATTAAACCTATGTTGGAAGCATCCAATCTAGATCCAACAAAGAATTATGGTGCCGACCTTCAATTTTGGAGGGATAAACCCTAGTTACTTCCTTTCCAGGTTAATTTTGGAGGTTAGGTATTCTTCTAACATTCGTAATATTCACACCAAATTGCATAGTCAAAACATAGTTCATAAAGAAAGAGGTAAATATAAACATTCACCTGGGTATTACAATGCATATATGGTGATAGTAATGGAATATTATAATGCAAGCATAACATAAACCTTTCACTATTGGAAAGGGTTGGCTAGACCAACATTTCAAATAAACACATACCAGCTAATGAAGAGATAGTATTGAGCTATAATAAGTACTATATAAAAATACAATGTCATATATCAATATAGACAAGAGAATTAGCAAAGAAATCTCATTTTTTTTAGAAGGAGGGATCTAGAAACTAGATCAATATATATTATCAAGAAAATTTTATAGGGTTTTTAATAATTGAAACAAATCATGTTATGATATATATATATATAATTTCACTGATAAATTATAGTAACTCTAAGTAAAATTAGAGGGATGTCACGAGACACCATTTGTTGAACACAATTTTTCCTTGGTGTATATCATTCCTTACACCAATTATTTTCACACACACACACTTAATCCATTCTAGATTCCTTATAAGCCTGAATTTCCCCTTTTTTAGATTTTAATATAACATTTTGAACTTGAAATATTTTCCATTATGGTGTATATTTCATAATATAGAGAACTCCCCTATTGGCTCAATATGAAGCTCCCGATGGAATCAAAGGGTCATATAGGTATCAAATCAAACCCTATTTTCCTTCTTCTCTCTTCAATACTCATATTTGAGAATTTCAAAGTATTTTCCTAAACTTTAGGTCATAATATCTCCATGAAAATTTAGAAAGTAAATGGGTTTTTAAACTCTAGTACCTAGTTATTACCAAACTAATACCTAGTCTTAAATTCCTTAGTGGGTTGTCAAAAAAGAATTTTCTGACTCTTAAGAATAAATAGTGTATGAGACAGAGTTCCAATTTTTTGTGAATCTTATCGTTTTTTTTCTTTTTGAGCTTCTGTATTTAACAACGTACTTCTAGTTCTCAACTAATATTCTTCTATCAAGAGACTATTAGGGCCTTGGAAGCAATAAATTCATAAGGAAAATTTTATTGTTAGGACTTTCATTTGAAAATTTTAATTATCCAATATAAATGCAATACAATGATCTTAACATAAGACTTTTTTTGTAATGGATGTTGGTGTCAGATGCAACACTACTTGCAAATAACTTCAAAACTAGGAGTGATTGTCTTAAGGAGCAGCTATAAATGTGGTCATGCATGGGTGCCAACAGTTGTTCTCTAGCATGGGCACACACCATCAGGCGACTTCATGCTATAACCCATGGCTATCGGGTTACAGAAGGAACGCCAAACACAGACGCACTGGGTCAAGGCAAACGAACCAGCAGACAAGGGGTTCCATTGGAGATACACGCTCCATAGATCTGACATCTGATACACATGCTCATCCAACGGCCTAGGGAATATCGCATTGCCAAGCTATGTATAGGATAACACACGAAGGTGGTGTAGATAAGGCATGTGTCAATGCAATAGTCTCTCTGCATAACCCTAATGGTTTCAAAATATGATTTCTAACTTGCATGAAAAGTCGACGCATGTTCCTTGCAATATTAACCTCTATGTACCATCATCATTCCATGTCATCATGTCACCTCCACTATGTCGACACCCTAGTGGCCTCCACATGGAACTTCCACAAAATTAGTTATAACCTTTGTGTCACCTGATATGTCACCTTCCTATCAACCGTCGCATCATTGCTTCACCTACCTAGTCTCCTTCCACATGGACTGATCCCACCACCAAAGTGCATCATCCAAATATCATGAGAGCCCTGGCTAATCTGAATACATGATTATCTAATCACAAATAGCTCCTCTCATCCAAGGGTCACGATGATATCACTCCAGGAAGTTACGAGCAAGATAATTTCGTAAGGCCCTATAGTTGTTGCCACGTGTTGTCCCTGGAGTGTCTCACATACAATTATGTTTTTCAATTTTTTTTTCCTAACCATAAGAAATAATTCCACGTGGCCCTCAATGTTGACCGCTTATCACATGTGACCACCACAGCAGGTCTTCCCATCACCTAGCTATATATCACCAAAACATATCGTGGATGAGTTAGTATGTTCCATCAATAGATCATGTGGCTAGCCCCATGGCTCATTTATCCAACTGTGACCTCATGATACATTACCACCCGAGAATTTTTACACACGTTGTAGGTGTAAATGGTTATAAAAGCACACTAGAGGCTAAATTTGGGAAATTATCGTACAAACCAGCTCTCGCACTTGTAACCTTAGATTTTTCTGCTTTGGTAAATTTCAATTATAAACCCTTAAAATTCAGGCCTCAACTCAAATATGTCTAACAATTCCTCTTGCCAAGTATTTTATGTCACAAAATTGGAACAAAATATATTATATTAAAGTTGGGTTTTCTCCTTGTAAATAAAAATGTAATTCCTTTCAGGAGAACTTCCTCTTTAGCATTAAAATACTTGTAACTTCCGAGAATTAGACTCTTCCAGTTGAAATTAATCTATGAATATCTCCATACCTAATGAATTATTTCATTAAAGACCTGAAACCTGATATCTACACTTGAAACTCACTGCACCACCTTTGGATGTGAGGTTTGCATTAGGGGAATTTTGAGGTCTAAAATGCGCCTCCTAAGAAAAATGTACAATAAAAATAAACTTTATAAGAACTAATAGGATTCAAGATGATGATGTCAACCATGGGGGATGATTCACCATTTTCTAAGTAAAAGGGTAAATAGATTAAAAAATAATAAAATAATAAAACTACTTTTTTCAACTCGTATTTTCAACTTATCTCCCAAAGTTTTACTCAAATTTAGAGCGGGAGTACTCGTTGGATGAAAAATTTAATTCCGCATCCAAGGATTACCCATGTTGCATACTTTCAATGGACTCTTCTACATGAAAAATGAGAAATACATAAAAAAACTTAATTACAATTATTTTTTTCATGTATTTCTCATTGTTCGTGTAGTAGGATCCATCGAAAGTATGCAACATGGGTACTCCTTGGATGAGGAATTAAATTTTGCATCCAATAGGTACTCCCACTCGAAATTTGAGTAAAAACTTTGGGAGATAATTTGAAAATATGAGTTGAAAAGTAGTTTTTTCTTTTTTCCCTCTAAATTTTGATGATGTAATCAAATATTATTTTATTATTTCCACTATTATTTTATAATTTCATTAGGAGGCCCATTTTAGACCTCAAAATTCCCCTAATGGGAAATTTTGGTCGTTGTCTCTTCTCATTTCACCGAGACACATGGAACCATTTAATTTTCTCATATGAGGCACCAAGTATGACCTATAAAAATGATAAGTCTTCTACAAAGGATTGTGCTGACATGATAAGAAAAGGTGAATAAGTACGCTACTTTAGTGCAAGCATTGTCGACACTCCCACCAACATTATCGACATTGCACCCATCCAAGAGAGAGATAATATCTATCAAAGCAAAATTAGAAGGGTCCCACTCCAGAGTGAGAAAATCTTTCAAGAAACTTCTAGAAGAAGTTAGCTACATGCACTGAATAAATAAGAAGGAAATGTTGGAAATACTACATGCACTAAATAAATGGCGACCTTACCTAATGGGAAGACACTGCAAGGTAGAAATAGATCATTATAGTCTTAAATACATTTTGGAACAAATATTATTTTTAGAAGAGAAACAAAAATGGATCAAAAAAATGTTCGGTTATGACTTTGCAAACATCTGCAAAAAAGGGAAGAAATTTTTTGTTGCAGATGCACTCTCAATAAAGGATGAGGATGTGATAGTAAATAGGTGCTTGCTACTTTACCCGTAATGCTTTTCTCCATCCTGCGTGCTCGGAGGCAATTTGAAACTCCAACTGCGCACATGCCCTGAGGGCCTGCATCACTTAGCTCTCTCTGCTATAGTTCGACTGGTGTGACCTCCTGCTGCTATCATGGAACCATCAGAACCTCTGCTGGATGGGGGTCCTCCCTCTGATTCATTGACCCTTTCTCATGATGAAAATGCAAATGATTTTGCATATCTCATCTCCTCCATTGGCCCCCCAAGAACCAGACCCTCTATATCAAAGTTTGTGAAGAAACTATATGACATTCCTGAGATCATCCTTCCTCCTTCTCTCCCTCGCAGAGCAGCGTTGTCCCTTTCTGAACGGGGCTTGGTTGGCCATTTTATAGGTCTCTAGCCATCCCCTCGCTCGGTTCAGAAGTGGGTTGAGAGGAACTGGTCCTCTACAATAAATGGGAAAATCTCTATTAGATTCTATGGAAGAGGGTGTTATACCTTCCATTTTGAAAGAAGGGAAGACAAAGACCTAATATTCATAAATGGCCCATATTTCATGGAAATGTGAGGTCTCTACCTAAACATATGGACACAATATTTTGACCCTGAACTACACATGCCAAGTGCAGTCCCTGTTTGGGTCAGACTTCCTCACCTCCCCATCCACTGTTGGGGTGATGAATTAGTGAAGGCAATAAGGAACGCAGTGGGAAAATATATTGATAGATGCAAGCCAAAGGAGAACATGAATGTATGTGTGAGGATATGCATCAAAGTCGACCTAGGGAAAGGATTACCGGAGGTAGTGAAGATCAAAGTAAGCAAATGGACACACATATAACAGCTGGACTATGAGGAGATATCATTTAAATGCAAGGTATGTCATGAATATGGTCATTTTGCAAATAGGTGCCTGAAAAAACAAGAAAATGAATATGTAGAAGCTCCTAAACCTAAATGGGAACAAGTAAAAGGAAAAAAGTAGCGAACAAACAAACCCCCCCCCCCCATCCTCTAACCAACCTCTGTCTCCCTCCCAATATGGCCCTCCTCCCTCCTATTACATCCTCCATTCTCACCAATCCCAACCCTTTTGGACCTCTTAATGACCTTTCCATTCTTACCTCCTCCCCACCCTCCCCTCACCACTCTCTCCCTCCTCTCCTCACTCCATCTTTCCCCAATATCCCTCTTAGCCCACCTCCCCCCTCGGTTGGTCGAATCTTGACAAGGAAATAGTCAAAAGACTCTTTAATCTCCCTTGAACATCAAAAAATCTCAGGAATAAAGTCAAACAAAGAGTTGAGAGATGAAGCAACAAAAAAATAAATGGAAATGGGAACCCAACATCCCTTTTTTATCATAATTTTTTCTTGAGATTTTCCCAAAAAAGCGCCCAAGAATATGAAATTATGATCAAAAAATTAAGAAATTATGAAGGAACGACTCAACAAGCTCTAGGGGCCTCGGGGGGTATGTGTACTCTATGGAGAAAATGAAAATTGGAGCCACTATAGAAGAAAAAAAAGAACAACACTAGATCAGAACATACTTAAAAGATATATCGACCAATGAGCAATATTGTGTGGTTAACATATATGCACCAAACCATTATAGGGAGAAAGAACTATGGTGGAATATTGTTAAAGAGACCCTAAATAATGCCCAAAACATAAATGTAATATTGGGAGGTGACCTCTATCTAGTTCTAAATGTGGATGAGAAATTCGGAGGAGTGTACCACACAGACCCATCAAGGGATGCAATATAAAATATAATGGAAACACATAATCTACTCAACATCCCTCTCAACAATGGCAAGTACACATGGAGTAAAAAGAGAATAGGTAGCAACAACATAAAGGAAATATTAGACCGCATTCTCATTCAGGACAATTTATCCAAACACAACTCAACAATTTTAAGGATTATCCATACAACAACATCTGATCATAATTCGGTAGTTATATCTCTTGGGACTTTGGGAAACCAAGGCCCCATTCCTTTTAAATATTGCCCAACATGGAACAACAATGAGGATCTGCAAAAATTAATTGCAGAATTTTGGTCCCAAAGAGTTTATGACTCTCCTTATTTTGGGTGGGAGACCAAATTAAAAAACTTGAGACAGGAATTAAAATTCTGGGCCAAGGAAAATTACAAAAAAACACAGGAAATCAAGGTTGAGTTAATAAAAAAAATGGAGGCAATTCAAGAGACAAAGGAAACTAAGGAAGAAACCAAAGAAAGCCTTATTTAGGAAAAGGATCTCTATTGGGAAATTTATAGAGAAACTAGAACAGAAGAAGAGGTGTCGAGATTAAAATCTCGAAGTCTATGGTTAAAAGCAGGGGACAATAACACATCCTTTTTCCAGAACTCAATGAAAATAAGGACTGGAAATTAGATTGACAGTATTCAGATTGAGGGAAGGGAGATAAGAGGCCCAAATGATTTAAAACATGAAGCATGTAAACATTTTAAAAACCTCCTAACATCAAGTGGAGAAAGTGTAGAGTATGAGACCTTTCTATAGAATGTCCCCAATAATAAGCGTTGATCAAAATATGGATCTCATACCAGAAGTTGAAGAAGATGAAATCGAAAAGGTTGTTTGGGGTCTTCACCTGGACAAGGCACCAGGTCCTGATGGTTTTGCAATTGCTTTCTACAGAAAAAATTGGCATATAATCAAGAAGGACCTAACTATAATTATAAGGAATGTATTTAAGGAAAAAAATCTGGGTGGTTTCACTAACTCATCCTATCTAGATCTAATTTCGAAATATGCAAGGCCCTCCACCTTCAGTTGATTCCGACCTATTTCATTGTGAAACTCTTATTATAAAATAATCACAAAGAACATAGAAAAATGAATAAAGAAACTCCTTCCCGATATTATTTCGGAAAACCAAGGTGGTTTTGTGCCAAATAGACATATCCTTGCCAATGTGTTGATTGTCCAAGAAGCCTTGCACTCAAGTCTGTTGAAGAAAGAGAAAGGAAGAATCATAAAGTTGGACATGGCGAATGCATTTGATCGAGTAAGATTAACCTTTATAACAGTTGTCCTCAAGAAATTTGGTTTATCAAATGATATCATTGAATTCATCAAAGCTTGCATTGTGGGACCTTGGATTTCCCATTTTCTAAATGGAAGGCCAAGTGAATTTTGTGAAACTAGGCAAATTCGTAGTGAGCTCTAGGCTTGAGGCTGAATTTTTGATATGAACACGATGTAGGATTACTTAAGGTAAAAATCTCTAAAAAATATCATAGCAGGGGTAACTGAGGGCATGTATTTACCTCATTATCCCTAAGGAAGACCCTCCAATAGTCAAAAAGGTCAAAGGTTATGCAAATTTGGATTTTGGAGTTTTCTATGAAATGAGTGCTACAAAATTTCCTGTACATGACTATTTTAGCAGTCAGCTTCAAGCTCAATTTCTGACCAAATGAAAAAGAAATTTTGGAAATATGAAAGAGGTTTTTCTTCAGCACAAGCCCATCTACAAAGATCTCTCTCAGTTTTTGCAAAGCCATCAGGTTTGGAAATTATGCACTCATCTTTTAGGCCTATTTTTCAGAATTTTCACTAGACAAATTTGTGTAAAAATTTTAAAATTTGACTTGGAAGAGGTCCAGCTCAGCATCCATGTGGCATGATGACACATCAGTAGTCCAGTACACTCATCAAATTAGTTGGTTTCATTTTATAAGGGTTATTAAAGGAATTCATTGAGCTATTTAATGAAATAAGAGTCATTTTTGTATTCAAACTCTGCCAAACAAAAAATATCCCTAGGAAGTCTCCAAGTGATGTAATCCTATTTGAGATAGGTCTCTTAGGTAGGAATTCTAAGCTAGCTCATGTGGAAAACCATTTTTATGATACCTCCCTCTATAAATGAGAGGTTTTATAATTATAGGAGGGTTGATGGATGTAAATAACCAGAGCTACTATGTAATTTGTTTTCATTCAGTTAATACACAATTGCAAAAGTGTTTGTTCATACCTGAGATTATTACTGAGATTTTATGTGTTTGTGTCCATTTATATTTTGAATATTGATTCAGATTTCTTACACATGGTTACTTGGAATTCATGAAATCTTATGCTCCATCTTCTTTTATGTATCATGTTAGCTGTCAGATTTATTGTAAAATCTCATGTGTCTCAGTTTCCATGAATGATACTCATTTGTAATTGAATTTCCCTACTAGATCCATGCCCAATGGTATCCCTCACTCATCCTCCACCTGAAAAAATCATCTAAACATATAAGAGTTATCAATATTCATTATAAGAATGTTTCTTGAATATCTTACTTTTTCCTTGAGAGAACCCTCTCTGGTTGGAAGGGCTAACTTCCAACCCCAAGTGGTTTGAAATAGTTACATCAAATTGACTGTTGAATAGCCCAATTAGTCCCAGTTTGGTGATAACATCCCCAATATGCCACACAATTTTTTAAAAATAATATGGAATTCCTTAGTAATTCGACTTAAGGGAGCAACCCCAACTAATCAGGAGGTCCAAGGCACCCTCATTTTGGATCCGAGTGGAGGAGAATAATTAGTCAAATCAGGGTATATGACCATTCAAGCACAAAAAAAAACCAAGAATGGGCACCTTGGAAAAAAATATGGAAAGTTCAAAGTCTGCCCAAAGTCAAAATATTCATCTGGACACTTTTAAAAGGCAAAGTCCTTACAATAGACAACCTCAAAAGGAAAGGATTTTCTAGTCCTTCAAGGTGCCCCATGTGCCTGAATGAAGAAGAAAGCATCCAGCATGTTTTCCTTGATTTTCCCTTTGTGAGAGAATGTTGGAACCTGCTAACGAGCCCATGGAAATCAACCTAAATTTCTCAAGTACCTTTAATGACTTCTTCATAGACTGGAAAAAAAATTATCCCTATTCATTGAAGCTACATCACACCACTAAAATATTTTGGGAAAGTCTACCATATTTCCTTTGTTGGCAGACCTGGTTATCCAGAAATCAACAAATATTCAAAAATCAATCTCCAAATACAGGTAGAGTTCTATCGAATACATAGGGTCTCAAAACATAATTATTAAACATGAAATGCTTGAGAGTAATTAACAACATTCAGCTCCGGAAAGAAGAGGGTATATGGATTAGCTTTGCTACTAGACAAGCAGTTCCAAAATAAGAACACTAACTCAAAATCGGAAAATAATATTAAAAAGGGATGATTTCATTCTGTGGATGAAAAATATGAACAAGCATTGCTTATTATTTGTTGGCACATCAAAAAAACAATCCAAGCAAAGCTAGAGCAGGGGCATGCTCCTTAATCTGGGTGGAACCAATCTCGTTACCTTTGAATGGCAATTAGGGAAAACCTCCAATAACAGGGCCAAGGAATATGGTTTATTGATGGGCACCATGATCCTCAAAAAAAGGAAAATTCATAATCCAATAATTATGGGAGACTCAGATATAATTATCCAAGCCATGATCAGCTTCAGAACTCCTCCAAACGCAACAATGGGCCAAATAGTCAACAGAATTAGGAAAAATGTGGCTTATATAGGCATTGTTACCTTCAAACAGATATTGCAAGATAATACCAATAGTGTGGATCGCCATGCCAACCAAGCAGTAGCTCGGGCCAAAGAAGAAACAAGAATACAAAATGAGGTATCCTTTACTCCAATACCTTAGCCAGGTCTGCTTCCCTCCCATGGCATAGTCAGATCATATCATGATGAGAATTTTGACTAAAAAAAATAAAAATAAAAGAATCTAATTTGAACAAATATAATTCACAGATCTAGTTTAATCATGGACCTCCCAGCAGCACAACTCTTAAGCCTAACAGGCCATGTAGAACTCGTGAATCAATCCCATCCAAGTCATACACTTCCTCTCAATTTAATTGCTTCAACCTTGACATGTCCCTCACTATCGAGACCCAATTTGTGCATAGGCCCCCTATCATGGATTATTGTCCAGGAGAATGAGTGAGTTAGGCTTTTCAAGGTTAATGAGATTTTTTTAGTAGAAATTTCAAGTTTAAGGTGTTAGGGATTAGAGGGTTAGCTGGTTAGGGCTTGGTCTCCTAAATCGATTAGGAATTGAAACTTTTGGACTATTGGTTAAAGATGTTGGTTATGGTTTATAGGTTAGGTATTATGGGGTTTGTATGGGAATTGGAATTGGATTTGGGCTTTTGATGGGGGAATTGCATTAGGTTTTTGACCTTAAGTGCTAATGTTAAGGGGATTTATTGGTTAATTTCTAGTTTTTAACTTATTTTTTATGTGTTATAAATTGTGTTAAGGGGATATGAGTCATTAAATAGTCAAGGGTTTGTGTGCCAAGGGGATAATGCAAGGATATATGTTTTTAGATTGAGTGTGAAATCCATTGAAGGATGTTTATATTGATGTGTGAAATCCCTTAAAGGATGTTCCCTCAAGGTCTTATGGCTTCATTAATTGGAGGATTTGGCTTCTGGGGTCCATTATTGAGGAAGGTAATAATTTGAAAAATTGGGTTCTGGAACATTTCAAAGAAATAATGATAAATGAAATAATTTTTTTGGCGTTGAAACATAAAAAAAAATTGTGTCTACATTGTTGAGAGTATTCTACAGTCCAATAGAATTATATTGGTATGAAAATCACATAAATTACCTTGTTAATAACCATTATGGAAATATATAACACATTAGTGGACATTATATGAAGATTTGTAACAATGTACATGTGGAAATTTGGGGTTATTATTCAAGGTCCCACTCCTTACAAATTAAGGGTTGAGGAAGTCAAAAACCTAGGCCTAAATGACTATGAAGGTATGTTAGATAATTGACCACTAGGAAAAGAGGTTATAAGCTATATCATTCTACTTCCTCTAAGTTGGGTACAAATATCATGTAGTTTAAGTTTGTGAGAAACATCATAGTGAAGGAAAATCATTCGATAGTAGTGATTCATACCACATTGTCATAAAGGTAAATTCACAGTGACTTCCCAATCCCTTGTATGTTATTTTAATAATTGGAGAAAATAGAGAGCACCACATACCTCAGCTTGTAGAGAGGTTTTCCTCTAGATATGGATATTGTGGAGAGTTGTAGTCCCAACTTCAGTTGCTAAGAAAATTTTATAAATATAAGTGTATACTCAAGCCTTTGTACATTGATTATCAAGCATATTATTAATGTATTGGATTAAGCCCCCTGGATGCAGGTGATTAGTTGCAATGGTACGTGGTGGAGGCTGTGGGTCGGCGCGCGGATTCAAAACTTTGCCACCCAAACTCACGTCATATTCCTCATTAAAATACCCACCGTCATTTGAATTGCCGCATTAATGCAACACAGAAGCCCATACCAGCTCCCGTCCATAATGAGAATGGCTTCCTCTAGAAGCTTCATTCCTGCTTTGCCTCCCCTGCGTTCTAGTTGCTTCCCTGTTGCTGCAGAGCCTAGCTCTCAAACCAGCATAGGGTGTCGCTACTCCATCGTTTGCTGCATTGATTTAGCTCCTAGCCTTCACATATCACAGAGCTCACTCTGCAATTTGTGTCTCAGTCCGCCCAATGTGAATTCCCCTGCTCTACGAGAAAGCCCTCCCCTGAACTTCGTCCCCATTCATTTTGTTGGTTGCACTCGTCACCTTGCTCAGAGAATCATGTTGCGCCTTCGACAGCATATGCGTTTCCGGTGAGGCAGCAGTCATGGTCATCTCCCTCGCCAGCCCTCCACTTCAACTTCTGACTCTTCGTCTCCCTCCTCGAATAACTTCACCAATCGTTATCCTGATACCAGAAGCGGTCGTGGCCGCGGACGTGGGCGTGGGATTTTTCAATCTGAATTGGGCTCGCCCCACTTCCTCGTCTCTCCAACTATCAACCCTGGGCATCTCCACACCGCCCATCTTCGCTTCCCTTTCTTGCTGAACCGACCTACAATAACTACCACCATTACCATCGAGCTCAAGGAAGAGCCCCCCGGTTCGAAAGCGGAGCATTCTGGTGCTGGTTTGGAGAAAAAGGCTGACAACAAGCTTTGCACTCCACCAAGCGTCGGCCTGAAGATAAAAGCTCCTAGCTGCAGTGATACTCAAGACATTGGCCATGAAGACAACCCGACATCAAGCGAGGCTGCCACATCGTCAAAGACAACAAGCAGGCGAAGGAAGATGACCTATATGCCTACGGATGTCGTGTTATTGAGGAACCCCCCTCATTCTCTCATGATACCTAATCTGGTCAGAAATTGCAGTTTCTTTCTTCACAGTTTTTTGGCTGGGTACACTCCTAAGCTCATCATGTTTATTTGCTCATCGCTTCAGTTTTTTGATAATCCGTCAATGTTCCAAGGTCGGTTTCCCCTGCGTGGGCAACATGTTTTAGTTTGATTAGATTGGGTTAGCGGGATGGTTTTTGTTTGTCTGGTATGTCTGGTAAAAATTTTAAGTCTTGTTTGCAGTGTAAGAATGCCGCTAATATGGGCAAGCTCCGCTAAGGCCGGTGCCTCTTTGTAATTCATTTTTGTATTATAAATAGAATAGTCAAATTCAAAAAAAAAGAAAAAAGAAAAAGAAAAAAAAAAGAGTATTGGATTAAGCCTATTTTGGTAGTGATTCAATATATTGGTCTAATGCTTGTGATTTTGATGTGGAATGTGATTCTTGCGTACCTGAGGAATGTTTAATTCCTACAATATTCTTGAGTAGTTGAATGAATTCTTGTATGCATTCATGAGATTGTTATTTTGCTTATCATTAGCCTAGGAGGCCTATAGAACTCAAAAAAAATTATGAGCTTGAATTTGGTTCAATGGGCGTATGTATAATGGATGGACAAACCTCTATCTTTTTTATTATATAACTAACGCTTTTGGCTTTCAGGACTTATTATACGTTTCCAATCTCACAGAGGTATAGTTTTGCATATATGTATAATGCAACGCTAAAAGTGTTGATCAGCAGTTGTCATTGATGTCAACCCAAGCAGCACCAGGGGCTAACCAAATATTGCATGGTAATTTTGACCTACCAAATTAATATATTCTCGGTCAATAATGCTTTTGATGGTTTCTAATTGTCGAGATGTTTCCATTGATATATGGCACGCCATGTAATTCTTCACGGTTTGAGAGATATTCATGTTTGAAGTTTGTACCCCCAGTTAGTGGGCTAAAACCCCATGGGGTTGGGGCATGCGTCATTGAAAAGTCATAATTAATATTTTTTATATTCCTAAAATCCCTCCCACATTCACTTGTTGAAACCCCTCTCAACCTAAGAATTTATATAAATTGTGATCCTCATTTCCTCCTTATGCAAGGGATTCCGCCATCTGAAACAGGTCATCGTGGAATTTTCACTCTAAATTTTTTTTTACGAAGGTTCAGAAGCTGAATTTTTTATGAGATGAAGCTGAAATCCTGAGGAAGCTGCAGTAAAAATTTCAGATCAAGGTGTGCAACGTTTTTTTAGATATTATCTGTGGAAGTCAGGGTTTTTGCAGGCTCCTGAAATTCATCTCAAAGAAGTGACCTTGGTAAAATAATCATAACTCTCTCTCTGAGTATCGGATTGGAATTCTGTAGAAATTGAAAAATATTGCACAGTCTGTAGTTTTCTCTCTATCAATTTTAGAGCCAAATGAAGAAACAATGACATGTGGCACGCTGTACAATTGCGCTCTGTGGAAAAAATCCATAATTAGGGCATTGTGAGAGATTGGGCATAACTCTTTCTTGAAGAATACAAATTGGGTCAGACCTGTGGCATTGGAAATAAGACTCAGAGGAATACTACAGGACTGAAAACCAGATATTAAGGATCTGAAATAACAGAGATACACTAGATTCAATATCGAGCTCCTAGAAGGCAAGAAAAAGCTAGATCATGTGTTGTCAAGGGTTGCAAAGGATCAAAATTTCTATGGCAGCAAAGCAAAGCAAGGTGCAGCAGAGGGTAGCATGACAAGAGCAGCAACCAAGGTGCATAACAACAACAAGAATTTCATCATATGAAGTCTTCAAGTGGGCAGCACTGCATACAATCATTGTAAAGGTATCATTGTACTTAGTCATTGTAAATACATTATTGTACAAATTGTACTAGTATCTATCTACCAAGGGTTGAAGAGGCAGTGTTGGGAGGTCTAGGATCATCATTAGGTGGTTGTGTCAAAGTTGGGTTTATGGTCTAGTATATCTTCTTCTTCTACATCATTCTATATCATTATAAAGTGGACCATTTTCCCTGGTACGGGAGTCCATTCTTCTTTTATTCTTCTATAGGGTGGTAGGGTGGTGCTAGGGTGAGTTGTAGCTCATTGGGTGTTGGGGCATCCGTTCAGTTGACTACTGAAGAATCTCGAGCGTTGGAGCGTCCATCCAGTGGGAGCTGGAGAAGAATGCTTTTCTAGATTCTAGGAAGTTGGAGATTTATTTTCAATTGGAGTTGAATATTAAAGAATTATTAGAAAAGCATTAGGTGGTTTTTGTCCTGGAGTGGGTTTCCACCTTAAAAACTGTGTGCATTTGTGTTCCTCTTGTTTTCTGCTATCATTGTACAAACAATGATAATAATTGAAGATTAACTAATGCTCTAATTGAAAGAAATACTGATTCACCCCCCCTCTCATTATTTCCAACAATTGGTATCAGAGCTTGGTTCCTTCAATAGCAGTTTAACAGCTGGAAGGAGGTCATGGAGCATACCAAGAATGGTGTACCTCTATTCAATGAAAATAATTATGCACTTTGGAAAGGAATAATGGAGGTCTATCTCTTAGCGCAAGGTTATGAAGTATGGGACACTGTTCAAAATGGATTTACATCAACTACGGATGAACAAGGTAAGAAGAATTTGGTAAATGATGCAAAAGAAAAGAATATTATTATCAGTGGACTTATTGAATCTGCTTATCATAAGGTGTTGGGTTGTAAAACTACCAAAAATGTATGGGAAAAGCTTGAGAATATATATGCAGGTGACTCAAATGTCAAAGAAGCAAAGCTTCAAATCTATAGAGAAAAATTTGAGCAACTCAGAATGAAAGAAGATTGCAACATTGCTACATACTTTCAATACGTTGATGAAATAACCAATACTCTGGAAGGATTGGGAGAGCCAATTGACGAGAAGACTATTATACGAAATATTCTTAGAACGTTACCAGGGAGATTCAACCCAAAGGTATCGGTCTTAGAATACAGTGAAAATCTGGATAAACTCAACAAAGAGGAATTACATGGAGTTCTCATAGCATATGAAATGAGACTTGATGAAGAAGAGGGTACTTCGCATCTAGAAACTGTGTTTGTTGCATCTAAGAAAACCAATAAGGATAAACAACCTTCAATTGAAAATACATGCACCTGCAAGTGTGAAGAAAATGGAGATAATGAAGAAGGTCTTTTAGATGAAGAATATGCTTACTTTACGAGAAAACTACAAATTGGTAAGGGACAATTCAAAGGTAAACTTCCATTGATATGTTTCAGTTGCAATGAGTTTGGGCATTTTGCAGCAAAATTTCCAAACAAAAGTAATGGCAACTCAAAAATAAAGAAAGGCTTTAAGAAATTCAACAAGCAAGGGTCCAAAAGGAAATTTCTCTCTAAAGAAGATAGCTCATCATCTGATGAAGACAATGATAGTGAAGAAGAATCCAATGAAAGAGTATTGTTTATGGCCAAGCACAATAAACCCAAGCACAATAAGCAAGAGGTATCAAACAACAAAGAAGAAGGATGGACCATAGACGAATTTTATGAGGAAGCAATCAAGCTTATAAAATATCTCAAGGCAGAGAAGATCCGTTCCAAAACTCTTGAAGAAAAAGTTGAAGGTCTCAAAATTGAAGTTGAAGAACACAAATGAATTGAAGAGTCACTTCAAAATAAGTTGGAAGAAAGCAACCAAGAAAGGGAAGAATTAGAAGCCGAAGTAGTCTCGCTGTGTGAGGAAGTGAAGAAAGGAAAAACTATCCATAACTATGCCAACAGCTCAAGGGAATTGGAAGAACTTATCAACAATCAATGATCTTATAATGACAAAACTGGCATCGGTTACAAAGAAGAAGAAGCAGGACCTTCTACAACAAAATACAATGAAACTAAGAGATCTGACATGCATGTAGACTTCATTGGACAAGATTCGCAAGAACAGCCTTGGAAGACAATTCCTCGACGAAAATTTCCATCTAGGTACCAACATATTTTTTATGGCTAATGTTATTCATGTGGAAAATTTGGTCATGAAGTTGTAGAATTTCGCATGCACCCTAGGAATGAATACAATTCTAGGAGATCTGTCAAATATGAACCTCCCAGGGCTCAGCGAAACATCAATAGATTTGAACATTTAAGAAATAATATTGAATGTTACAAATGTCGAAACTTTGGACACATAGCCAAAGACTGCAGACTTGAAAATTCTCCAGAAGAATCTTCGAAGCCACAGAATGAACAAAAATGGAAGAAGAAGAAGAATGATAATTGTGCTCTCGTTCTCAAGGCTCAAAAGAACAAAGATGTGTGGTATGTTGACAGTGGTTGCTCAACGCATATGACTGGAGATAGAAATAAGTTTGTATCTCTGAAAGAGAAGAAGGATGGAACCATGTCCTTTGGAAATGATGGATCTTCAAATGTTATAGGATCAGGTACTTTCAGTCTAGGAAGCAAAGATTCTCTAGCCAATAATGTTCTATTGGTTGAAAACATGAATCACAATCTGCTCAGTGTTGGAGAAATGTATGATCAAGGACACACAATACTATTAAAATCCATGAAATGTGAAATCAGGAAAGGCGTGTATGGTGAAATTGTGGCTACAGCAAGTCAAGCTCCAAATGACATATATGTTCTGGATGAAGAAAATAATTCATGTCTAATAGCTAAAGAGGATGATACAATAATTGGTAGCAATGATGATCGACTAAGTAAGAAGTTTTCTACAAAGGTGCAAAGTTATTTAGAGATGTTTTTAATTGGTGAGCTGACATACTTCTTAGGGCTTCAAATATCTCAGCAAGAGAAAGGACTATTTATATGTCAAGCCAAGTACATCAAGGAAATGCTCAATAAATTTAAAATGGAAGATTGCAAACCCACCCTTACTCCAATGGTAACAGGTTGAAAATTGAGCATAGACGACTCATCTAAGGATGTGGATCAAAGGTTGTACAGATCTATGATTAGTAGTCTTCTATATGTAACAACCTCCCAACCAGATGTTATGTAACAAGTTGGACAAGTAGCAAGATTCCAAGCAGCACCAAAAGAATCACATATTAAATATTCGCCAGCATTGGAATATCTTCGCCAAAAGCTTGGGATTCTCCCAAGTTCTCATTAGATTTTAATTTTTCAGAATATAAAGGGGGAGTGGAAGTAGATTACAGGTCTGCAGGACGGTTGCGTGTCAGGGGGAGCGGAAGTGTGTACATGTCTGCAGGACGGTTGTGTGTCAGCGCGAGTGGAAGTGTGTACAGGTCCATAGGATGGTTGTTTTTCAGGGGGAGTTACCCTTTGCCATTGATGTCAAAGGGGGAGATAATGTTGTAGGAAGAGGTGTCATGATCGCAGGGGGAGTACTTGTGTTGCCATCAATGCCAAAGGGGGAGATTGTTGATCAACGATTGTCATTGATGTCAACCCAAGCAGCACCAGGGGCTAACCAAATATTGCATGGGAATTTTGACCTACCAAATTAATATATTCTGGGTCAATAATGATTTTTATGGTTTCTACTTGTTGAGATTTTTCCGTTGATATATGGCACGCCATGTAATTCTTCACGGTTTGAGAGATATTCATGTTTGAAGTTTGTACCCCCAGTTAGTGGGCTAAAACCCCATGGGGTTGGGGCATGGGTCATTGAAAAGTCATAATTAATATTTTTTATGCTCCTAAAATCCTTCCCACGTTCACTTGTTGAAGCCCCTCTGAACCTAAGCATTTATATAAATTGTGATCCTCATTTCCTCATGCAAGGGATTCGGCCATCTGAAACAGGTCATCGTGGAATTTTCGCTCTAACGTTTTTTTTCTACAAAGGTTCAGAAGCTGAAATTTTTATGAGACAAAGTAGAAATCCTAAGGAAGTGATAGTAAAAATTTCAGATCAAGGTGCGCAATATTTTTGGAGATATGATCTATGGAAGTCATGGTTTTTGCAGGCTCCTGAAATTCATCTCAAAGAAGTGACCTTGGTAAAATCATCATAACTATCTCTCTGAGTATCGGATTGGAATTCCGTAAAAATTGGTAGATATTTCACAGTCTGTAGTTTTTTCTCTATCAATTTTAGAGCCAAATGAAGAAATAGTGACACGTGGCATGCCATACAAGTGCACTCTATTGAAACAGTCCATAATTAGGGTATTGTAAGAGATTGGGCATAACTCTTTCTTGAAGAATCCAAACTGGGTCAGACCTATGGCATTGGAAAGAAGACTCATAGGACTACTACGGGACCAAAAATCAGATATTAAGGATCTAAAATAACAGAGATACACTAGATTCAATATCAATCTCCTAGAAGGCAAGAAAAAACTAGATCATGTGTTGTCAAGGGTTGCAAAGGACCATAATTTCTATGGTAGCAAAGCAAAGCAAGGTGCAGCAGAGGGTAGCATGACAAGAGTAGCAACCAAGGTGCATAACAGTAGCAAGAAGTTCATCATATGAAGTCTTCAAGTGGGCATCACTGCATACAATCATTGTAAAGGTATCATTGTACTTAGTCATTGTAAATACATTATTGTACAAATTGTACTAGTATCTATCTGCCAAGGGTTGAAGAGGCAGTGTTGGGAGGTCTAGGATCATCATTAGATGGTTGTTTCAAAGTTGGGGTTATGATCTAGTATATCTTCTTCTTCTACATCATTCTATATCATTGTAAAGTGGACCATTTTCCCCGGTACGGGAGTCCATTCTTCTTTTATTCTTCTACAGAGTGGTAGGGTGGTGCTAGGGTGAGTTGTAGCTCATTGGGTGTTGGGGCATCCGTTCAGTTGACTACTGAAGAATCTCGGGCGTTGGAGCGTCCATCTAGTGGGAGCTGGAGAATAATGCTTTTCTAGATTCTAGGAAGTTGGAGCTTTATTTTCAATTGGAGTTGAATGTTAAAGAATCATTAGAAAGGAATTAGGCGGTTTTGTCCGGAGTGAGTTACATAAAAACTGTGTGCATTTGTGTTCCTCTTGTTTGCTGCTATCATTGTACAAACACTGATAATAATTGAAGATTAACTAATGCTCTAATTGAAAGGAATACTGATTCACCCCCTCCCCCCTCTCAGTATTTCCAACAAAAAGACAAGAGCCCTATTGTCTACTAGTGTTACATATATGCATAATAAAATGCTAAAAGCCAATCCCTATTAAAAGCTTAAGAGAGATATCATAGTATGTATAGATATATGTGTTAATGACTATATATATATATATATATATATATATATATATATATATATATATATATTTGACTCACATATAAACACTATCCTTCCTGAACTTGCAGAGACTATATATATATATATATAATTGCGGGTTGCGTTGAAGTATCTTCAAGCTTGGGAATGATAGCATGGATGTTGTATATGCACATGAAAATCTAAGCTCAAGAGATAGCTCTAAGAGCTTTCCCATGATATATAAATTTAATCGTATGGAAATGAACAAGGGTTGATCCTTATGGAATTAAGGGTCGGCCCTCAAGTTGTTTTAGCCTATGTGTGCAAGTGTTGTAACCAAGATTTGAGGCCGAAGAAAAGATCGAACCACATAATATTATGTCGCATAGGTTGGAAGCTCAAGGAACAGAGGAGCGAGAATAATAATGCATTATATGTCATGTAATCAGGTGCCACGACCAAGTGCAGAAGAGGGGAGCTAAGTGTTGTTTTTGTTTTTGTAAATTCCTTAGGGACTATTCACATTAATTAACAAAAATAGAGTTACAAAGAGGAGCCATCTTGGCTATAGTCTGTGGACCTGCAATTTACTGGAAGGATCCCGCACCCAGGGAAAAGGTATACAGGGAATGAGAAGCTAGGTGGGGAGTTCAAAAACATAGTAATCAACAAAATCTGAGCGCGCGGCTCGAGACAACCAAAAATGAGCTCGTAGGCTCAAAACATCCAAAAAGGGAAAAAGATTGCATATTAAAGAAAAACAACATGAGTTACATTCCCGGTGGAGCCACAGTGTCATCCTCGTCATTTCCATCCTCGTCGATGTTAATCGGTCGCTCAGGGGTGCCAGCCATCCAATCTGTGGGGGAGCGCTGAGAAGGACCCGCATCCTGAGGAGGGGCCTTCGAAGGGCCAGCCTCAGCTTTGACGCTCGCACTCTACTGCAGCTTGGATATGTTCTTCAGGAGCTCAAAATGAGGCGAAGAGCTTTCTACAAAACGCAGGTGATGAACCGTGTGGACGAAGGTTTCAAACTTCTGCAAGAGGGATTGTATCTTCTTTTCCAGATTCCTGTTGATTTTGTTTTTCTCCTGCAGAGCAAGGGAGAGGAGGGTCTTGGTGTTCCAGTGAAGGTCAACCGCTCTTGTAAAGAGATTCTCTCTGTTGTGAGTCATACCAGGGTCTAGGATCCAGTGAAATTCTTCATCCACCGTTTCCGTCGGGGTGGCCTGCCACTGAGTTGCAACCTCCACTTCCATACCCTCCAAGAAGTCCTACATTGGCACTGGGGTGACCTCCCTGAAATTTCGAGATGCTTTTATAGCTTGGGTCTCTGCCCGGGTCATGGGTTGTCTTGCAGGGTTTTCCCACTGGGAGGAGTGGCTGCGACAAGGGGGACGGGGAGGAGGGGGGTGTCTATGGCAAGGAGCCATGGCAGAAACCTTGAGAAGAACGAGACAGAGCTTCTGCGAGGAGTCGAAGGAAAATAGAGCAGAGGAGAAGGGGTAATTTCTTTTCCAGACATCAACAGAATGAGAATAAAGCTTACGAAGGGGGAGATAAATAGGGTGAGGCAAATGGAAACAAGATGCCTTCCTAGGATGATGACGCATGGCAGTACAGTTAATAGGAGCATGCATATTCATTGTGGTATGCAGGTTGGCAGATGATCCCGATCTGAGCCTAGATCCCCCCCGCTGTGAGATCGCACACAGGAACCATAATTCGGTACATGATCCTTGTGGATGGCAGGATTCGGCGGCTGGGAAAGGATGCCAGCCTTGAGCAGATCATTCACACTTATTTCATTACATTTATCCTTTATGTCGATGTACTCGAGGGAGGTCCAATCCTTGGACATAAGTCATTCATGCGCGATGACCCCCTGGTTGGCCAGGTAATCGGCCAGGCTGTTATCCTTTCTCCTGACCGTATGGAAAGAAATCCCTTTTGCCACTTTGATATTGTCACTGATCTGCTAGAGGAGTCTGTTGATGCACCAGCTAGTTGAGATTTTTTCCATTTTTCTCCCCTGCTAAAGTTTTCTACAAGCTTGGGTAGCAATGTTAGAATCTCCCTCAACCAAGAGAGGCCAGAAGTTGTTCTGCTTGGCTATGTAAATACCTTTAGCCAAAGCCTGAAACTCAGCCACATTATTGGTGTTGTGACCTAAATTTCCATAATAGATCCATATGATGATACCCTAAGCATTGCGAAACACTCCTCCAAAGCCGCCAAAGCCCAGATTGTTTTTGGAGGCCCCATCATAGTTTAACTTGAGGAGAGGTGGATCTTGAGGATACCAGACATTCAGAGGTGAGGCAGTAAGAAAAGCAGAGATGGGAGAGAAAGCACTGCTAGGAATGGGAAGATCAACGAGGGTCAGAATCCTTCTTTCTGCCACAGCAGGCAGGTTGGGGGCATCAAGGAGCTTTGAAATTGAGGCCGATTCCCTCATGCTGATCTTTATTTTGAAGATGCTCTGTTCTTTCGAGGAAGCCACATTCCTGAAGATTCAAGAGTTACACTCCTTCCAGATTGCCCAGTAAATAATGCTTGGGAGCAGATTCCAAGCTAGATTGACAAGAGGTTGGCTGGAGAAAGTAGAGCTCCAATTTTCCAAGGTAGTATGGATGGAGTGAATAGCACAGTCCGAGGTTTTTAAGACTAAAAGGAACCAAGACCATATATTAAAGGCAAAAGGGCAAG
Organism: Pinus albicaulis; assembly: GCA_034641835.2. Lineage (NCBI taxonomy): Eukaryota > Viridiplantae > Streptophyta > Pinopsida > Pinales > Pinaceae > Pinus > Pinus albicaulis. The sequence goes on along the minus strand of CM076574.1, from coordinate 129,555,921 downwards.
TGTTGAAAATATGGTTTATCGATTCAAAATATGAAATGTAGAGAATGTAAACCGAGGGGACCTGAAAACCTTTTCTTTGAAGGTTGTCCCATGTAAGAGTTTTCCTGTGCATCATTAACCAGATGAAGAGGTTGATCTTTGGCCAGTGCCTTCGATTCCATAATATTTTCCATTTAATATCCTCTTGAATAGAGGTCGGGTTTTATAAAAGGTTGTAAGCTTCTTTAATGTTGAAGGTTCTGTTGTGTTTGCTCCCCATCGAAGAATGTCAGGGTCTTCCTCCTTTTGAATCTACCTCTTGCTAAGCTCTTGTATAAGAGTGTGAATAGAATGATGGAGATGGATTAGGAGGAAGTCACTAAGATTCTCCCATACTCTCCAATATGTATTGTTGTCATTCTTCCAGTAGTCTCTAAATTTTCTTTTGTTTTGCTCCTCCAGATACTCTTTTAGGGGTCTGTAGGTCTCTTCATCCAATCTTGGTCTCTTCTCCCACGCATCATCCTAGAAAAGTGCATGCTGACCATTGCCTATTTCCCAAAAACTATGCTGTTGAATTATCAGTCCGTTTTCCGAGGCCTTATTCCACATTGGTGATCCTTTGAGATTTCTAGAAAGCCTAGTGAGAGAATCCCATGGAGTTGTGGGAGTATATTTAGCCTTCCAAAGGAGAGTCCAGTTAGTTGAAGAGTTTGTCAACCATCTCCACCAAGTTTTAGCTCCCATGGCCTGACAAAGGAGAACATGGTCTCTAAGACAAAGACCCCTTGCATGCTTTGGAGAGCACACCTTATCCCAAGCTACCAGAGCCCATCTGCCTTTGATGGCTTTACCTTTCCAGAGGAAATCCCTTTGGATAGTTCTGATTTTGCTGGATACTGATTTCGGAGCTGCAATAGCCGAGAAAAGATAGATGGGCATGGCTTGGAGGATAGACTTGAAAATGATTAATCTCCCAGCAAGATTAAGAGCTCTGAAGGTCCAGTTTGAAATATTCTTTCTGAGTTTGGAGATGAGAGATTCCCAGTTTGAAAAGTCCAGGGGCTTATCAGTAAGGGGAACGCCCAGATATTTGGAAGGGAAAGAGCTTCTTTGAAAACCCATGACTCGAGAAATATGCAATTGGATGGAAGTTGGGGTATTTAAGAAGAATATTTTGGATTTTGAATGGTTGACATCTAGACCTGAGGCTAACGCAAAGTCATTGAGGATTTTTTTGATGGATAAGGCTTCCCTGAGTGTTGGGAAACCCATAAGGAGAGTATCATCGATGAATTGTTGATGGGTTGAAGGTGGAATCTGAGGATAGAGCTTGAGACCAGAGATCAGGCCATTGGCTGAGGCTACTGAGAATGATCTGCCTAATCCCTCCGCTAAAATGATAAAAATGAAGGGAGAAATGGGGTCTCCATGTCTTATGCTGCAAGAGGGATTAATGATAGCAGTGGGAGAGCCATTGAGAAGAATGGAGAAAAAGGCACCAGAGACTAGGGCCATGATCCATGCTATGATACCTTTATTGAATCCAAACGCCGCAAGCATGTGGCAGATATATTTCCAGTTTATTTTGTCGAAGGCCTTGGACATGTCCAACTGGATCAACGTCCCCGGTTTTCCTTGATCTTTGAGTGTGCGAATGATCTCCTGAGACAGAATGATGTTGTCCATTATTTACCTTCCCTCTACATAGCTTGTCTGATCCGCTGAGATAAGGAGAGGCAGAAGAGACTTTAACCGATTGGAAATAATTTTGGAAATGATCTTATAGATTACATTACAGAGGGAAATGGGTCTGAACTGATCCGGGGTATTGGCTCTTTCTAATTTGGGGATGAGAGTTAGGAAGGTGGCATTGAGAGAAGGGCATATTGATTTCTTCACCTGAGATTCTTCCACCAAATCATACACCGAATCTTTAATAGTATCCCAGCAAGCCTTGTAGAAGTCGATGGTGAATCCATCAGGTCCTGGAGATTTTCCATTCGGCATTACTTGAAACGCCTCTTCCAACTCCTCCATAGTTATCTTCTTTAACATCATCCGATTATGTTCCTTGGTTAAGATTGAAGGAATGTGCTTTGTAATTTTTCTGATATGGTCATTATTGTTGTAATTACTTTCCTTAAGGATGCTTGAGAAATTCCTTTGAAGCTCTTCCTCAATTTGATGGTGAGTATCCAACATTTGCTCTTGTTCATTCATGAGATTAAGGATTCTATTAACCTTCCTATGCTGAATCATCGATTTGTGGAAAAAGGAGGTATTGCGCTCCCCCTCTTTGAGCCACTGGATACGTGATTTCTGTCTCCATAGAATCTCTTCTTGAGTAGCCCAATGGTCCCATTCTTGCTGAAGCTCTAATTCAATTTGTTTTGTTTCCTCGGTTAAACCATTCTGAATGATAATTTGTTGGAGAACCTTCAGTTTGTTCTCTATAACATTTTTCTCAATGGTTATATCCCCAAAGGTTTCTTTATTCCAATTTTTTAACTCTTGTTTTACAAACTTGAGTTTTTGATGGAAAATTTTCGTCTTGCTATTTTGAGGGGGAAGATATAAAGACCACCACTCTTTTATCTTGTCTTGAAAATATGATTGGGACAACCAGAAGGCTTCAAACCTGAAGGGAGTGTTTTTGGGTCTTAAGGAAATCTGAAAATATAGCACAACTGGCCAATGATCAGATCCCACCCACAGAGCAATGGAAGCCTCTATTTACAGAGAGGATAGGTAAAGCTCTTCAGAGAGTAGAAATCTATCCAAACGAGAGGCAATCTGGCTCTCCCCCCCTCTCCGATTGTTCCAAGTATGGACCCCATTTTTTGTGGGGGTGTCTATGAAATTTAGATCATCAATTAAACTTTGGAAATCATTGGAGTCCAAGTCCAGGCGACAGAGACCTCCCCTTTTCTCCTCTAGATTCAAAGTCATATTGAACTCCCCTGCTAGAATATTCATCTTGTAGTTGAAGGATTGGAGGTAGAGTTTCAGTTGAGTGATCCAAGCAAGTCTCTCTTTAACCGAATGGGGACCATAAAAATTTGTGATGAAAAGTTTCTCTTTAGTTCCTATGACCTGAAGAATGGTTTTTAGGGCATGCCTGGAAGAAAAAGAGTCTAAAAAATTGAACTTGGAGTCCTTCCAGAAGGTGGCAATGCCTCCTACCGTGCCTTGAGCAGCAATGGCCATATGGCAATATTGTTTTCTAAAGTAGGTCTGTTGTATGCTTCTCATATCAGCAAGACTGCTTTTTGACTCTTGCAGTAAAAGAATATCAGCTTTCCCAGAGATTAATTTTGATTTGAGAATCCTACGTTTTTAAGGGCTATTAATTCCTCTAATATTCCATGTTTTACAATTCATGACAAAATATTTGGAGTGAAAGTGAGAGCCTTTACCTTGCCAGCATTAATGAGGGTTAATCCTAGTTCGGCTATGTGTTGACTTGCTGATTTTCGTCCTTTTCTCTTCTGTTGAGCCTTGGTTATTTGAGTATTGACCTTGAGGTTCACCTTGATGCCTCCAGCTAGATTCTTCCCACCTTTGTTTTGATTTTCTCTTTGCTTTTGGAAAGTCTGTTGAAGATTGTATGCCTGTTCAATATTTTTGAGCTGGTCCTCTGGGATATCTTCAAAACCTTTGGAGGTCCATTCCCTTGATAATTTTTTCAGATCCATTCCTACCAGTATTTCCTCTAAAGCCTTGTCCTCCGAAGTAGGTGGGTCCTGTGTATAGTCCATTTCAGATTCTTCCAGAGTGACCTATTCCTGAGAGGCTAGATTAGTGTTGTTTTCCATGTTTATGTCCAGGTCTTTGTACTTTTCTGAAGTTTGTTCTGCCCTATTTCTTGGCTGTCCCTTCTCCAATGTTGTAGATGTGAGGATTCATATCTGTTATGCGTGGTCTGTTTGGGTGCTTCCTTTCCCACTGTATGCCTTCTAGCCTGCTTATTTTTATGAGAAACTTTGGTGAAGCCCTGATCATCTCTAGCTTCCGTTGTGTCCTCTTTTGGAGGTGGTTTGTTCTGTGGGCAGTCTCGAAATAGGTGTCCGTGTTTGTGACATTTCCTACATCGAAAAGGGATGTGCTCATAATCCACCGGTTGAAGCCATATTTCATCTCTGAAGTTCAGGCTAATGGCTTCGGGCAAAGCTCCTGAAACATCTATGTAGGCACATATTCTAGCATATGAGATGTAGTGGCCATTATGAGTACATTTTGACATTTTGATGTATTCCCCTAGGCCATTACCAATCACTTGAAGCACCGATGGTGCCCAGTAGTCTTTTGGAAGAGAGTATAATCTGATCCAGACCGAGACTCTAGTAAAATCTTCTTGTTAAGGCATGAAGTTCTCCTTCCAAAATGTCATGTAAAGTCCAACAGAGTTAAAAAAGTATGGCCCTTCCTAAAAAATGTGATCCTTGTCTTCTAACAGGGTGAAAAACACTGTAAAAAATCCCTTCGAGCCAAGCTGCAGTTCTATGGCCCCATTTGGGTTCCATTTTGTTTGTATCCATCCTTTCAGAGCTCTTTCTGAGGGCCAAATCCCCATAAACTTACAAACAACAGCATGTTATTTCATATAATATCTATATACCTCTATATCCGGTTCTTGTATTATTATCTCTGGAATTTTTGCAGCCTTCAGGTGACAGGCTTTTTCTGTCTGGACATTGTCCTGGTTTGTTTTTGTTATCTCCGATTTGGGGTTCTCTGGATTATTGGGAGAGGTAGAGACTTCTGCTATAGTCCCTGCATTCTGAATTCCTTCCATGTCAGAGCCCGTGTGCTTGGAAGCTTTGTCGTTTGCTTGAAGCTGTAGTCTAATGCTGTTAGCCTGATCCGACCTTGGACCAGCTAAAGAGGCAGTGAGGCAGGTAAAGAAGGAAGAGCCAAGGGCGTGAGAGGAGCCCAACACCTGCTCTTTGAAAGAAGGGCCACCCTTCTTGACCGCTGGCTCCATGTCAGGCCCACTCAAAGAGCACCCTATGGAGTGCAGAGGGAAGCTAGCTGCAAGGACAGAGCCCGCAGAAGCCCTCAGCGATGGCAAAGGAAACTAGGGTTAGGTTTTTCGTCAGAGTTGCAGAGAGATTGGTAATATACGTTTTTCATGTGATGGGGAGCTAAGTGTTGTTGGATTCCATGGGATGAGTGTTTTCTTTCACATAATCCCAGAATTATTTCCATAAAGATTTCAATTGGAGGAATGCTCAGATCCCACAAGGATTTATTCACTAAGACAACGTGTCATAGTGGGGTTAGGAGTTGGTTCATTTTATGTAATCAAGGAAAATGATAAATAATAAATTATAATGTGAAAATGTATTTTACCACAACATGAAGAACTTCGTGGGACCCATGGTAAGTGTGGCAGGTGATGTGACAAACTGGGAGGTAGGATACATGTCATGTGGAACTGGGGTTTTGATGGGTGTTGGGTAAAATTAATTTCTTAATAAAAATAGCTAATCACCTAATCATTAATTATCAACCAAGGAACGTCTTTTTATTTCAAGGAAATCGGAAAAATATATGAATATAAAATACCAATAGCTAACACTAGTTCTACATGATTATGTTCTACACTATCAAGCTCATTTGAAAATAAATAGAATGCAATACTTGAAAAACAATACTAAATCTAAAAAACAAAAAGTAAATGACAGGAAAATAATTATGCTAATCACGCGACTTGAATAAATAATATATTGAATCACACACGACTTGAATCAATAATGAATTAAATCACACCTTGCTGAATTTTAAATTTAACCTATTACACTCAACATAATTAAAATGCTAACCTAGAGCAATGAATTAAATGAAATCTAGAAATTGCAAGAAATAACAATCTGGAAAATGCAACAAATAAAAAATTACTTAAAAGAAATGAAATCTACTTTAAGGAATGAGAATTGAAATTCAAATAAAAAAGCACACAAATAAACTACTTTATATGTTCAAGGTAGCACCTCGTCCAAGGTAGTGTGCCCAACTGCCTAAGACTCAGTTCTGCCTTGAGAAGAAACTCAGATCAGACTACAAGTAACAGATGTAGAACTCAATGGATGGCTTCCTTCATTGAAATATATGTGAGAAATAATTACATGAGAATGAAGCTCTTGGCTTTGTCTCAAGTTCAACAATTATACATCTCGCATCCAACAATTTTTCATTCGTTCATCCAACAATCGTTCATGTGTTCATCCCCTCTCTTTGATCTCTGTTTTCATTTAAATACACAAAGAGAAAAGGGAAATTACAACTAACTTGATTACAAAATGATTTACCATTACAATTGGAGATTGTCTACAACAAATTGATCAACAAGATCAGATCTGAAATATCATGACTCGGCTGGAACAAGTCGAATCTGGTATTGCAATTCGAAGAATTTGGAAAATTGTCACAACAACAAATCTGAGAAAATCGCCTTAAGAGAACCTTCTGTTTCTCTCAATCCAAACCAAATTTTGGAAAAGTGCTCATGGAAAACTGAATTGGTATGTTATGCACAAATTCCATGTCTCGAATTTTCAGGATTCATCTTCATTTGTTCGAAATCGCCAACGTAAAACAATCACTTTTTATCCCATCGAATTTTTGAGTTGGAATAGTTGAAGATCAAATTTCCAATCTGGAAGAGATCTTGGAGGCTAAAAGTGTGTGATGTTATAACATATTAATAAACCATATTTGAAAAAATCACGCGTAATAATTATCAATTTATTAGAAATAAAGGAGAATACATATTACTTATCCATAAGAGCATAAATTATTATAAAATGGAATTATATGATAAATTATGATAAATAATGTGATAAAGAATGGTAGAAATGGATGAAATAGACATTAGAAAGTGGCAATAATAATGAAATTTTAGTGGCCCAACATACCCCCAAACTGAATATGTTGCATGTCCTCATGCAACACAAAGCCTCTCTATTAACCAAGTTGTAATACAATAATCAAAATGTTCACCCCAAGTCATTATATTGATGGAACAAATGAATTCTTCCTCAAATAATAAATATTCAATTTTAGTGATGTTCATGAAGGCATAACAATTTTCACATTGTCTTTCAAGCATATGTAGATCAAGTTATAACAAGATATGATACAAGGAACTACAAACTTCATTAACTATTTTCTCAAAAACTACAAACCAGATTTTGCTGCAATTTTGCAACTATATTAATGCTTCTATAATCCAAAAATTAGGTCGTTTTGATGCATGGATCATGAGATATAAGAAAAATGGTTGCAGGTGACAGTGTGTGATTTCTAAAATTTTACAAACTAATTTAGCTTGAAATTTTCTGGGTTTGTGTATTTTAAAGATACCTCTTTGCTGTCCAAAAATCACAAGAATTCAATTCATAGTTTTAAAGATATGCGCAAATCAATTTCCGCATTGTATAAAAATGAAATTGTATGCCTTAAATGAGAAAGCAAGTAGAAAACATCCATCCTGTGTAGCAATTCCTCCCCCAAACCAGAGAATTAGCATGCCCTCATGCTATACTAGAAAATAGATTGAGGTACTTGTTACAATCGTTATGCTTGGTGTACAACAACATGGAATAAGGGAGGTTTTGAGAATGAATAAGGAGATTGATGGATGATGGCATGATAATAATAAAGAAATAAATGAAAGTAACACTCCCCCAAACTGAAAGCTTTTGTGTCTCTGAAAAATGGGAAGTGGTAAAGAAGTGGAACGAATGAAGATAAATAATTCTCAATGGATTTTCATGAAATTCTCCTAAATTTTTAATAAATTGGAAATTTATATTATTTTGCTTCAATTTTTACCTCCGTAAAAATGTGGAATGGCATGTATGGACTCGCATTTTTTGAAGCTGATGTAGGCTGAGCTGATGCTGAAAGTGATGCAAAACGTGGAAGCCATGCAAGCTGAAAATAAGTACAAAGTATGGCATGGTTTTGTTCTCCCAAGCATCCATGACCATAAAGCACAAGAAAAGAGGAAAGGACGTTGTAGAATCATAAATGTGGCAGAAAAAATAATGAAATAGCGTACATATGGTAGAAATGGTTAGAGCAGTACAAATCATAAAGATGATTAGGAATTGACCAAAAATAGTAAAACATATATTTAAGCATTATGAGAAAATAATTTTCCTTTGGTGGCAAGATATGATGAAATCATGACAGGAAATGTATGATGACGACTGTTGATATCATTTGATCAGACAATTTTTAATATAATTCATATAAAAGTATAGTTTACTAGGCACATTAGTTAATATAGATATAAACGTTGTTCAAATGGTAAATTCGTCTTTGGAAATGAATCAATGGGAAATAATGGGATATAGAATAATTGGAAATGTAACATAGAACTCCAATACCATAAGCAGAGCCACTGCTACCAGCAGGTGTCAATAGCCTCGACAGGGTTGCTTTTTAACCCAAAAATGAGCTAGGATCCTCTATTTAGTGTTTAGATAACTATTTATTTTTATAAAGAGATCACTGTGCTGGCATGGTAACTAGATAATCACGACGTCATTCACCAGGATATAACAAAGTGATCAAGTCATCTTGTGATGAGACCTCATGTCCTTTTGACAATTTTGATTGTCTAAAAGGCCATTACCCTAGTGTGGTGGCCATAATGGGAATGTCACTTGTTACATCCTTATGATCATGGTAGGTTGGCTCGTGATGAGACCCCCTATCATCTCTAAGAATATTTATATTATATTTTCATATTATTATTATAAATGGAGGGAGGCTCATTACCTCCTTAAGAGTTAGGGATGGTGTGAGAAGTAAAAGAATGCCAATGAAAGTTATGCTTTTATCCCCATATCATCATACCAAAGGGAATTATCAATTGGAAGTGTGAAAGATAAACCAACATGGTATTGAGATAGTGAATCATTTTATGATATGTCCAAAAAGGAGATATTCAACAAGTCATTATATAGATGAACCATGTTAGTTTTCGAATAAAGAAAACCATCAAAGTTTTTAAAAGTCATAATGTTGTTAATATCACTGTTTTCCCTTTATATTAGGTACAAATTTCCAATCAAAAAGATGGTTTTCATGGCAAAATGTATGAAGGAAATTTGGTTATTTGATTGAGATCAAATGACAAAAAAAAACGCAAAATTTCATTTCATTGAACAACATTTGTTCAATTGATTGAACAACAATTATTAAACACACAAAAAGAAATCGCGACTGTTCATTTTTCTGAATAGAAGTTGTTCAATTGATTGAACAACAAAAACACACCAAAAAATTGAAGTTGTTCAATTGATTGAACAGCAAAAACACACAAAAAAATTTGTGGTAGTTCAATTTATTGAACAACAAAAACACACCAAAAAAATTGCGGCTGTTCAATTGATTGAACAGCAAAAACATACCAAAAAATTGTGGTTGTCCAATTGATTGAACAACAGTTGTTCAATTGATTGAACGATAGTTGTTCAATTGATTGAACAACAAAAACACACCAAAAAAATTGGGGTTGTTCAATTGATTGAACAATAAAAACACACCAAAAAAAATGAGGTTGTTCAATTGATTGAACACTAGTTGTTCAATTGATTGAACATTGAACAAAAAAAACACACCGAAAAAATTGCGGCTGTTCAATTGATTAAATAGGAGCTGTTCAATTGATTAAACAGAAAAAAGACACAAAAAAAATTGCAGCTCTTCATTTTTATGAACAACAACTATTCAATTGATTGAACAACAGTTATTAATCACATGTAAAAGAAACACGACTATCCATTTTATCAAACAACAATTGTTCAATTAGTTGAACAACAATTGTTCAATTGATTGAATAACAATTATTAAACACACGCAAAAGAAATATGGCTGTCCATTTGATCAAACAATAGTTGTTTAATTGACTAAACAACAGTTATTAAATACACGCAAAAGAAACACAACTGTCCATTTGATGGAATAGCAACCTATCAATTGATTAAACAAAAATTGTTTAATTGATTGAACAATAGTTATTAAATACACACAAAATAAATTGGAGTTGTTCGTTCTACCGAACAACATCTACGCAGTTGAAGATAGGACAACAAATGCGCAGTCGGGAATGGAACAACAATTGTTCATTTGATAGAACAACAAATTTTCATTGGACAAAACAATAACTGTTTAATTATAACAACTGCGCATTTACCAACAGAATGACAACCACAAATTTGAAGGAAGCAACACCTGAAACACAAAAAAATAAGATAAATCAGAAAAGAAACAAAACTTTATTAAAAAGAGTAAATTAATTAATTAATTAAGTTACAACGGCTGTGATTTCAGTTGTCGTAGTGTTGTTTCCTAAGGGAACATAAATTAGTTTCCAGGAACAACAATTTGTCAATGGTGAATGAATGGAAAAATGATATTTTTGAAAAAAAATATCTTTGGTGGAAATGACTTGAATTTTAAATTCTTCATTTTTCCTGTTATGAATCCGTCAAGTAATGAGAATATCTTCACATTGTTTTCTTGTTGGTAGGTATTATTGGGAAATTTGTGGCAAGATATTATAAGACATTTTAGACCATGATACCTAAAAAAATCTTAACATCATATGATATTAAACTTCTTAATAAATGTTTGGATGAAATTCCCTTATTTCATTAACATTGTCTTCAAGAATCAATTTTTCATAAATGGACTTCCTTTCTTCTCCTTGGACATGCAAAAAATGAGCATCTACCTGCAATAAAACATAACATCATGGAAGAAGAGATGTGTACGGGCTCTCTTAATCCAAGAAATATGGAAATAATAACAAGTAGTTACTCTGTAAAGCAAATCCACAGAAAGATAAACAAAGCAGAATTTATATGTCACCTGCGGGTGAGCATTGGTCGACCATACTGACCAACAATGTTTTAATCATAAATTATTTGTTTTTTGTCAAATTTCAATGATTCCAAAAACAAATGAAAGTTGTTTCAAATAACTATCACCAATATAAACAGGTTATAAAAATTTCATGATATGATATGTCAAATTTACTTAGAACAACCTGCATAACAAAGTCATTTTTTATTTCCCAACTTAGACCAACAATTGATATTTTAAGCATAATTTTTTCATTTGATGATGGATTGAATTGATTAAAATTGGATATTAAATTATTTTAATATATCTATCTCTAATAGAAACATGTTTTGTAGGCAAGAAGAATTGATAGGTCAAATATGCTAGTGAACAACCGAAAAAATAGAGTTTTGAGAATGCTGATTTTCGATAGGGAGTCAGTATTGTGGCCATAAATTTCTCATACAATATAAAAATAGAGTAATTCAAATTGATTTGTAAACTATATTCATAGGGGAATATACCATGGAAATATGTTTTTAATATCTAGTCATTTGGGCCTTCAAAAATGGATTGTCCCAATTATGTTCCTGAGTTGCCTACTAGACACCCTGTCAATGTTTTGGTTATAAATTTTTCGTTTCAAATCCAAATGGAATTATTAAAATTGGGTTGTGAAGTAGACATCAATAGCTACTAAATATAGAAACATGTTTTAAAAATATGCCCATTTGGCCCCTCAAAACATGACTGTCCCAATTCTTTTTCCAGAAATTTCATAAAGTCCGCAAGCCATAAAATATGATAAACAAACATTTTTTTCAAAATGGTGATGTGTGTTTGTAGAAATGTGATTTTCAATATAATATGTCTACATACACATATAAATTCAAAGATATATCACCAATATCGATTTACACAGTGTGTTGCAGCAAACATAACTCTTTTTACATATAAAGAAATTTATTTATTTTATTTTCTACACTAACCTACTTAGTTTGAAAAGAATGAAATATCTCTACGTATAATATTAGTTCCAATGGAACCATTTTTGAAACAATGCATCAAGTATATACATACCCAAATTATAAAAGTATACACTAATAAATACCAAGGTAGGAGAGACCAAGTTCCCTTGAAAAGATGGTGCCAAAAATTGTTGAGGTATGGAGTGATGCTGCAAAAAAATAATGGAGCGAAACCAATATTCAATATAGCCTCAACTCTATTGATTTCCCATGGTTTTCATATCATGAATTTCTTCCATGAATTCTGAAATTTTTGGATTTTAAGCCTTCCCAATCTCAATATAAGTTTTATGCAATGGTGCATGTGAGATAGAATGGGTGGGAAGAGTAGGTTAATTTTGCAGTACATCACTGTAAGCATGTTGTACTAGTTTATTATTGTGAGGGTGTGGAATGGATTGAGCAGGAAATTGTGTAGGGCATGGAGGATTTTGATGATTTAGTTGATTGCGTTGTGTGGATGATTTTGATAGACAAGTAAGATGTAGTTGAAAAGATGGTAAAGATTATGGATGATATATTTCTGCTACAAGATGAGGGAGAGTAGTCATGTAATCATAATATGAACCTTGCCAAACTTGTGGACAAGATTGGTTGTGGTTATATTGAGATTGACATGGATACCTTAACAAAGGAGTATTCCATAATGGATTATGCAAGTAAGAAAATGGAGAGGAAGTGTTTTGAACCATACATGTAGGCTATGGTTTCCATGGTTGTGAGTTTTTAGCTTCTCAAGCTCTTTGATATGTTGCTTTCATCCTAGGTAAGAAAGAGAAACTATGCATGAGATACTCCTTTTGGTAATGAGGGAAAAACACTTCTTCATTTTTTTATTTTTTTTTCTTTACCTAAAAAACATGCAATTGTGAATTTAGAGAGCTAATAAAATCAATTTTAAAACATTCAAATAAATCATTGATTTCAACTCTTATATCTCATATTATTGTAGTAGATTTGGAAATAAAAGAAGAAAATTCTCTAGAATTCTTACTAGCCTTGGATATTCCTCTTAAATATCTTATGTATAAATCACAAACATCATCATATGATAGCTAAAAAATATCACCTTTTCCTATCAAATTTAAGAGTTCTAAAAATTTGTCTTTGATTCCTTTGAGTATGAGTGTTTTCAAGACCTCTTTTTCCAAATGATTATACTTTGATTTTTGAAGGTTGTATTTAAAGCACTCCACATAGTCCTCCAAGATTTCACCTTCCCCTTGTATCATACTGAAAATGTATTCAAGGGCCTTGCAATAGCTTTAGTACTTCTTCAAGAATACATTCTTCATGTCCTCCCATGTTTGAATGCAATTTCCACCAAGGCTCATGAACCATTGGAGAGCTGCTCCTTTTATAGTAAGAGGAAACACCTTCAAACTTTTATCATTAGTATAAAAATCATATCCTCTACAAAGTAATTAAAACTCAAATAAAAATGCATTTGGATCTTCATTTGCCAAACCATGAAATTTTGGTAGAGTAGATGGGGGAATTATGTGCATTTGTGTCACTCCTCCTAGATCTCTTATAGGAAATTCAAAAGTAGCAGTGTGTGCCATTTATTCCAAAAATAGTAGATGTTCTTCATGTGCTACTTTTAAGCTCCTCCTTCAAATGTTCCTATCAGTAGGTTAGTGAAATCGGTGGTGCTTACATCACCACTTTAGTGAAATGATAAGATTTATTTAAATTTATACCTCTAATATTCTTACTTTTAATCATGCATGCTATATGACCCAAGCATGAATACTGGGAGTAGACACATCACTTGTTAGCTAGGGTACGCGCATAGGTTCTTACCTTCCGTATTCAATATCCAATCCTCTCGGAGTCAGGGATGCATCTACAACCAGATATTAGTGTGGTAATGATATTTGACTGCCTCCCTGGTAGCAACGCCAAAATGTTGGGTAAAATTAATTGCTTAATAAAAACAACTAATCACCTAATCATTAATTATCAACCAAGGAATTTCTTTTTATTTCAAGGCAATCAGAAAAATATATGCATAGAAAATAGCAACAGCTAACACTGGTTCTACATGATTATGTTCTACACTATCAAGCTCATTCGAAAAGAAATAGAATGCAAGACTTGAAAAACAATACTAAATCTCAAAAATAGAAAGTAAATGATAGGAAAATAATTATGCTAATCACACGACTTGAATAAATACTATATTAAATCACACACGACTTGAATCAATAATGAATTAAATCACCCCTTTTGAATTTTAAATTTAACCTATTACACTCAACATAATTGAAATGCTAATCTAGAGCAGTGAATTAAATGAAATCTAGAAATTGCAAGAAATAACAATATGGAAAATGCAGAAAAAAAAAAATTACTTAAAAGAAATGAAATCTACTTTAAGGAATGAGAATTGAAATTCAAATAAACAAGCACGTAACTAAACTACTTTAGATGTTCAAGGCAACACCTTGTCCAAGGTAGTGGGCCCAACTGCCCAAGACTCAGTTATAACTTGAGAAAAAACTCAAATCAGACTACAAGTAACAGATGTAGAACTCAATGGATAGCTTCCTTCATTGAAATATATGAGAGAAATAATTATATCAGAATGAAGCTCTTGGCTTTGTCTCAAGTTCAACAATTATACATCTCGTATTCAACAATTGTTCATTCGTTCATCCAGTAATTGTTCATATGTTCATCCCGTCTCTTTGATCTCTATTTTAATTTAAATACATAGATATTAAAGGGAAATTACAGCTAACTTGATAACAAAATACCATGGCTCAGTTGGAAAAAGTCGAATCTAGTATTGCAATTGGAAGAATTTGGAAAACAGCTACAACAACAAATCTAAGAAAATCCCCTTTAGAGAACCTTCTATTTCTCTCAATCCAAAACGAATTTTGAAAAACTTCTCATTGAAAAACTGAATTGGTCTATGCTGCACAAAACCCATGTCTTGGATTTTTAGGATTCATCTTCATTTGTATGAAATCACCAACACCAAATTGTCACTTTTTATCCCATCGAATTTCTGAGTTGGAATAGTTGGAGATCGAATTTCCATTCTGGAAGAGATCTTGGAGGATAAAAGTGTGAGTGATTTTATAACAGATTAATAAACCATATTTGACAAAATCATGCATAATAATTATCAATTTATTATAAATAAATGAGAATATGTATTACTTATCCATAAGAGCATAAATTATTATAAATGGAATTAAATGATAAATTATGATAAATAATGGTAGAAATGGATGAAATAGACGTTAGAAAGTGGTAATAATAATGACAATTTAGTGGCCCAACAATGGGACCGAATGGTCTATAGAAGTGTGACATCAGGAAATCATGGAATGGAGCCCCATGGATAGTGTGATGTCACCCCAATAATAAAAGTTGATGATGTCATCTTGGCGCCTCTACCCTGTTGATTTCTTGAAGTAATCTCGCCATGACTTTATTCTCAGGATGATGTGGCTATAGAGGGTCTCGTGTTGTGTACTTTGTGTGTGTCGAAAGGGGATGATATGGTACCTTATTTTATGGTGAGGTTTTCCTCTTTATAAGTCATAGTCCAAGAATTCCTTGATGGGTATCATCCATGCTAGCATGATAACACTGGAAAATAAACAAAAAATTAGTAATAATATATAATGGCCATGAGGAAGAGGAGAGAAAATGTTGTGAAAATACATTCGAGAAAGAGGCTTAATGAAATAACCATAGCCACAAACTTTTTGGGTGTGTTTTATCTTATTTCCACGACTAGTCGCACACTAAATACAAGGAAGCCACTCATGCAAGAAAGGAAGTAGTTTGGTTGTAGATATTGTGTTCAAGTATGGGGTTGTTACAATGTGAAATAAGGATAGAATGTGACATCCAAAGTGTAATTTTCTTGGAAAATAACCCTACTTATCATTCAAAGACAAGGCACATTGATTTTCAGTGTCACTTTGTGAGGGATATGTTTAAAGACAAAAAGGTGTTTTTGGTAAAGGTGGACACTTTGAAGAATGTTGCAGATGCATTGACAAAGTATGTGAGCACTGAGAAGTTTTCTTGGTGTAGATAAACAATGGGAATTGCAGGGATGGACCAATGACTAAGCTCTCCTCTGAACCCATGTGTGGAAACGAAAACAACAAGTGGGAGAATGTTTGTAGGGGGTGGTATCCCCCCCTACACGGGGTCCGAGCAACACCCTGGGAAAAAAAATTTGGACCCTATAATAGGGGGGTGAATACATTTATTTGTAATAATTGGGATACTTGCAGACTGTGTCAGACAATGTATCACTGTGATATGCCACTGGATGGCCCTGTTGAGTAAGAACTTCCCCAATAGCATACTCAAAGACATCTTTCTCGATCTCAAATGGTTGTTGCAAGTCTCGTAATGTGAGCGCTAGGGCAGAGTAGAGGCGATGTTTCAATTCAATGAACGCCTTATGTTGAGATTTCGACCCAAAATTTTTCGCTTCTACTTCTCCCTTGGTGACTTGACTCAAGGTCCAAGTGATATGGGAGAATCACAACATGAACTTACAAGAGAAATTAGCAAGACCCAGAAAGTTGCAAAGCTCTATTAGAGTGGTTGGGGATGGCCAATCCCGAATGACTTGGATCTTGGTTGGATCCACATGCACCCCTAGCTCATCAATAATTTATCCCAGATACTAAACCTGGGTCATGACAAAAGTGCACTTCCCTAAATTAGCACACAACTTGTGTTGCCGCAATGTTGGAGGACCTGTCGGATGTAGTGGAGGTTCTCTTCCCAAGTATAGTTGAAGATTAGGATGTCACCAAGTACACTAAAAAAAATGAGTTGGTGAATGGTCATAATATGTCATCCATCAACCTCATGAAGGTTGGGGGAGAATTCTTCAACTTGAAAGGCATCACCAACCATTTGAAAAGGCCCTCCTTGGCTTTGAAGGCAATCTTCGACACGTCGGAGGGTTCGATTGGTACTTGGTGATACCCGTACTTCAGGTTAATCTTGCTGAAATATTTCGCCCCTTTGAGTTGGCCTAGAAGGTCATCAATTCATGGGATCGCGTACCTATTCTGGACAATGATCTTGTTCAATGCTCGATATTCAATACAAAGTCTCCAAGTCCCATCCTTATTATGCACCAACATGATTGGGCTCCCATAGGGTGATGAACTCAGATGGATGTGAACTTTATGTAGTGGATCCTGAATTGGCATCTTGGTTCATTTTTATCCATAATAGAGCGTCGATAGATCAGTCCATTGGGTAGTGATGCACCTAGGGTCAGATCTATAGGGTGCTTGACCTGACAGTGTAGAGGCACCCCTACGTGTGACGTGAAGATTTCCACGTACTCCTCCACAAACTTGTCCATTTATTGTTGTCGTGCGGAGGAGCCCTGTCTAGAGGTCGTGGCCAAAATCTTCTTCTTGCCCGAAGGGAGAATCATCAGGAAAAAATATTTCCCGGTTTTGGAAATGAGCTTAATCCACTGTTTTGCAGTAACAAAAGAGATAGCAGCACGCAGTGGTACCTCTAGTATTCTGTACAACTTATTGCCCAAAGTATCAATAATAATGTGAGGTCAGGACTCATACACAGCATGTCCCTTCCACAAGTATGGTTGACCTAATAATACATCACAAACATCAAGAGGAGCATTGTCACATAATATCTCATCCATGAAGAGCTTGATGTTGTAGGGACGGCGACACTGTTGGTTGACGCAGAGATCCCGTCCTTGGTGAAGCCACCCAATGGTGTACGACTATGGGTGTATTGTGGTAGGCAAGCCCAAGCACTACACGACCTCTGCTGAAATGAGGTTCTTTTGGATCCCACTGTCAATAATTAATTGTAGCGGGGAACCCTTTACCCACATTTGGGAGTGGAAGAGATGTTCCTCCTCCTATGGATCTTTCGTTTCCTCCTTCTAGACCTTCGTGGTGGCAACAATGGCATTGGGATCCGCATCGATAATCTGCTTCCCTTTGTCAAGTTCTAATTCAAAGTCAGAGCATGCATCTGATTCAAAAAACTTCATCTCGGCCACGAGAGACTGCTTGGCCCGACACTCACTTGTGTTGTGAGTGGAGCTCTTATGGAACTCACACCACTTTATTTTGTCCTTCTTCGGCTTCGCATTTTTTCTATTTTCTTGCGGTTTTTGTAGGTTTTCTTGGGTTGCCATGCCTTGGCTTTGATCTTTGTTTTGTGGTTTGGGGGAACCTTTCCCTTGATTTTGATTCGCAAATCAAAACTATCGCTTCTTCTGTTTTAATTTTTTCTCAATCTTAGCAACATAGCAGTATGTCCTACCAAGCGTGGAGATGTTGAGGACCTCCATTTACTCTTGAATTTATCTGTGCAAACAAATAATGTACTTCAACACCAAATGTTTTTCTGAATCTTTGATACCCAACTTTGTGTGCAGTGTATGGAACATATTTGTCCTCTCATGCACATATTGATCCCTTTGCTTCTGTAGCATAGTCCATTGTATGTACTTGTCCTCATAGCTCCCCATGGGATAATATTGTTCCTTGATGGCATCTCGAAAATAATTCAAAGTGGGTATGATTGAGAATAGAGAGGGTTCCCCCTCATCCTTTTTCTCACAGTAGGTTTCCCACTAGTCCTTGAGATGGGGGGAAGCTTTGAGGAGTGCAAAAATATTCTTCTCCCAGTCGGAAAAGTCATGAACCAAGAAATATCTTTCTAATGGATTCAACCATATATCTATGAATTTTGTATCTATTTGGCCCTCAAATATGGGAATTTCAAAGTTTACGTGTACCTTAAAACGATTTTCACCTCCAGAGTGGCTGCTAGATGCCGATGCGTTGCTGGTGGGCAGTCGTTGAAGGATCTGGGAAACGTTATCCATCATCGTGTTCCATTTAATTTGAAGGGCCTCCTCAATAAATATTTCGATAGGATCTCCTGCTCCCTCATCTTTCTTTTCATCCCCCATGGGTGGTCGTCGGTGTTTTCAAGACCGATCTTGCAAAGGTTCAACCAAATCGAGCCCTAATGCCTTATACCACGACCTCGTTGGGGACATGAAAAGAAGGATCGATAAAGAGAAGACCTCTCGAATACCACTGATCTGAATTTATGAAGGAATGCAACATAATACACATATAACCATAAATACAAAGATGCAGTGGAAATAACACTTCATTTCATTAATATCAAAGAGTTGAAATTTGTTTACAGACAAAAAGAAAATAAACTAGTAGGGTGTTGGTAGCTTATCTATGAGAAGAGATGTGGTGGCTACAAGCCTCTAAATTGTGTTACAATGAGGCTCGAGGGCCTATTTAATATTGATAAATAATTGAAAACCCTAAACATCCAAAAACCTAACCCTTGGAGATGAAGCACCAAAACTATGGGCCCTGTTTGGGTAAATTGGGACATCAATTTCTCGGGGATATAACTTTGGCATACGATCTTATTTTGACACGCACAATACCTCGTTAGAAAGATATATATAAGGAATATAAAAAAATTTAAAGGAGATTTCATGTTGCTCTAGGTTTTCCCAAAAAAAAGTTATTTAGGGCCTCAAAATGGCTCAAGAAGTTTAGGACCCGAAAAACTGCTAAAAATAGTAAATTGTGCTACAATTAAGGAAACTGATAAACTAAAAGAAACAATGGTGGGGCACCAAATGGAATAGGATGGTGGCCACCAGTATCCACCTAGATCAAAAGGCCCTCCTGTGCTGGCTCTTGAACTAAGAAAAAACTTCCATATCTTAGTCAAACGTATGGATTTATGCACCATACCAGTGGAATTTGAAGGAACAGAATCCGCGTCCCCAAAGTTGAGGTAGAAGTTGGTGGCACCAAAAGAAAAGCTCTACTGAGGAAAATAATATATCATGAAGTTAGAAACCTGTCATTTCTTTAGGAAAGGGAGAATTTGATGAACCCTTGACTTAACTAAGAGGGAGGGTGAATCAGTTTAGTCCATTCATGGACATTAAAATTATTTTATTAAACTCAATAACAAACCATTACATGAGAAACTCAATGAATAATGATAAACAAACTGAATATGTGAAAAACAAGCAATAAGCAGAGTAACACATAACATCATCACATAATAATAATACACATGGACATCGGATATAAGTGGAAACCCATAAGGGAGAAAACCACGATTTTATTATTATTGTGATGCAAAGGCAAGCTCCTACTCCTTATTACATATTATTTTTTGTAGGCTCCAACCTATAGGAGGTTGCTACCTCAAATTTCTGCAAGCTACAACATCCAAGGAAGCTCCAACTCCCATGTGTTTTCTACAGGCTACCACTCACAAGAGGCTCCTACCTGAACCAGCTCCAACTGAACATTTTATCATGACACAACTTGAAAGGAGACCAAAATACCCTCACACAACATGAAAACAATATGTTGATTTACCTGGTTATAAATTCTGCATATCTCCATCTTTACTTATACCTCTTATCCCTTCAAATCTGCTTCACATAAGCTCCATATGTGCATAATATCTCAATCATCTCTCTCACATTCTCTAGCTCTCTAACCTTACTATGCACTCCAAAATGACATATTTTGTAGAGATAGTTTGATGGATGTTTGTATTCCACATAGCAATAGGAAGAGCATAGGCTTGACTCTTTGCCTTCCATTCATTTGTTTCCACACACTTTATATTTTGAATATTATTCCACAAAATACATAAATAATCCAATAATAATTTCAGCCTCATGTAATGATTAAATGGATCAACTTAATGCCAAAATAAAATAACAATGTATATCATTAATGTATCCCAACTATTTAGCTTAATGCATCTTTTTCTTTACCTTGGACTCTTGCCTTTGCCTTAGAGACTTGCCTTTGCATCACACCAATTTAGCTCAATCAACAATTTCATACCATTACAAATTATTCAATGTAGAAATTTCACTGCACTTTTGTCTTCTTTTCCTTGCTTCTCCTTTATACCTTGTTGATCTTGATCTACTCTTTTGCCATCAACGAAAATATTTCCAACAGAATTCTAATAAGATCTCTTTCAAGACAAACAAGAATCTTGTTTTGGAAATGATCAAAAGGTTGGTAGACAGATTTGGGAGAAATTGGATTTAGTACAGGAGAAAATCAAGATGGTAAAGATCCCTCATAAAGAAGCCGAAATTCTTAGACAACACATTGGGAATTACTCGCGCAAAGCAGAATTAGTCATAAATTTTCTTAATCATATGACCAAAGAAAAATTTAGGAAATAAAACCTTTACTTCTCTTATTTGGTAGCCAGAGAAAACTAGTTGGAGAAGAATCATAAGGGAGTAGCACAGATAAAAGAGAGATGAGGGAACATGTTGAAAGAGATAGAAGTCTTTAAAGGAAAATGTGGAAATTTGGGCAACAATAATTTCTCGTCGTTCATTGATGATCAAGGAAACATTTTCCCCAAGGAGGCTTTTATAAATGGTTTAAGGGCCATTAAGGAGAATCAAAGCGATCTTGAAGGAGGATATTGCACCTCGCAAGAGAAAGGCATTGTGAACATGTACAAGGATCATTTTGAGCTTTTTTTCATGGTAAAGGGGTTTTTCAAAGGACAAGGGAGAGTTTTATATCATTCTATTATGGCTATGGAGATGGAGATAAGAGACACATGGTTGGGTGATGATCTGAATTTATGCAGGAATGCAACATAATACACATATAACCATAAATACAAAGATGCAGCGGAAATAACACCTCATTTTATTAATATCAAAGAACTGAAATTTGCTTATAGACATAATGGAAATAAACTAGCTAGGGCGTTAGTAGCTTATCTTTGAGAAGAGATGTGGCGGCTTCAGGCCTCTGAACCTTTTTACAATGAGGCTCGAGGGCCTATTTATTATTTATAAATAATGGAAAACTCTAAATATTCAAAACCCTAACCCTAGGAGATGAAGTGCCAAAACTATGGGCCCCGTTTGGGTAAATTGGTGTTTCAACTTCCTGAGGACGTAACTTTGGCATACGATCTCCATTTGACGCGCACGATACCTCGTTAGAAAGATCTATCCAAGGACTACAACTTTTGATGTTAAAACCATTATTCCATGAACCCACGTTGCTCCTGGTTTTCCCAAAAAACTTCATTTAAAGCCTCAAAACAGCTCCAGAAGTTCAGGACCCGAAAAATTGCTTAAAATAGTAAGTCATGCCGAAACTGAAAAACTAAAAGAGACAATGGTGGGGCCCCAAGTGGAATAGGCGGGTGTTACACAGAATTTTTTCACCGTCCCTGCAGTCCCTCGCCCTGCATATTGGAGGTTCTTTTTCAGGACCTGTGAGTAGTGTCATACTCTGCAAACACCTTCTTTGCATCCTTCTGCATAAGGACATTATTTCTCCTGTTGAACATTTCCTCAAAAATCCCACAAAAACGTATGTTTTGGCCTTGGCACAGGTAGCCTATTCATCCCTCGCACCAATGTGGAGGATTTACACTAGAGCCCATGCCATCTAGCACTCTATCTCTATTTTGTGCCCGCGCTAGCTATTTTAGGAATGTTTTTTAACAAATATAGGTGGAACTTTCCTTATAACCACCTCAGGGATGAGTCACAGGAAGTGGTTAATTTGATGAGCCACAGATCACCCTCTTTAGGTAGTGTTTTCCAACCCCACCATGGGACACTCCTTGAAGATAGGTCTACCTTTCATGATTATAGAGATCCTAACCTCTCCCTCTCCCTCTATATAAACAGGACTTCTCCCTTTATGAAAACTAGTTGAACATATAGCCAAGAAGCTGAACTTGGAGAAGAGATACTATAGCTGAGTAATTGCTATAGATAAGGTAGAACCAAGGAGAATTCTGTAGAGAGAGCCCCGTTCGAATTCCCGATGAGCCTTTGTGAGACATGCTCCGCTGGAACCCTGTTGGAGGAGACCGCAACGTCGAAGCTTAGTTGTACTCTTCCTTTCTTTCATTAATATACTCGACTATGGTATTGGTTCCATCATTATGTTATGTTGATTATTTAATGCAATTGATTTAGTATTCTTTGACTGACTGATAGTTACAAATTTGAAATAGTATGTTGTATGTCATCGTTGTTTCTTGTGTGTGTGCAGGTATCTGAGTGTGAAAGCGAGCGGATCGTGATCTGTCAAACCAGGAGCGAGAGGCAGTCACTCTTTCGACAACAACAATAGCGTAGGACCTCCGGTAAGTCATCTATCGAATCTCCATCCATTCGTTAACTAGGAATCAACATTATAGCTTGTCTCGTTTATGGCTAGACCCACTCTAGGGCTAGTGGGATCGCCTCTGTCCGCAGAGGGGATTTACCTCACCAAAAAATTGGCGACTCCACTGAGGAACAGTGTGAGTTTGTCTTTCATCCATTAGGTCTTCTTCTTAGTCTTTGCTTACTTAGCTTGCCTCTTATGATTATTTTTGTTGAGTCTAAGACCCCTGTTCAGCCCCAGAAGATCAGATATGACCTCTGTCCTTCAAAATTTTCCTTTTACCAGGGTTTGCGTGATTGGCGCGTTTTCCAGTCTGACAGTCGTGCCCACTGACACTTTTTGCTAGTTTAGCACCCGCGCCATCCCCTGTTTGGTGCTAATTACAGCCAAACAGTTGCACCAATTCCTGTAGGTGTTAGGGTTTGCTTGATTTTGGATTTTTTGGTCAATGCTTCTGCTTCTGGGTGATTTCTTGATATGTTTTGAGTGCTTTGGGATTGTTTGTGATTGTGAAAAACCTCCTTCCTTCAGTTTTTTGTCCATTTCCTATCAGCATCATAGCCTTAGGGTTTTCTAGTGCTTTGGTATGTTGAGCCTCCTGTAGAAGTCTGGGTCTTTTGTTTCATGGTTGACTTCATTCCTTGCTTGATTGCATTCGACTCCCTTGATCCGTTTGAGTGATCGCATTTGGTGAAATGAGTCTTGTCTCTTTCATTCAGTGGTGCCTCTTATCTCTCCAAGCATAGATTACACTGCTTGTATGGGTCTGTTTCGACATCTTTCTTCGATTTGAGAGATTGCAACATTGGTTTGAGTTTTGTTTTGTTTGCTTTTGAGTTTATTTAATTGTTTCACTTTGAATATCGCATTGACATTCTCGAACTAGTGTGTTGGTTTGTTTTTCATGTCATTTAGTGCATTGTTTTCCCTATTACATTGAAAAATCAAAATAATTTTGTGCTTGCATTCTTGTTTGCATTGTAGAATTGAAAATATTTCGTATAACTAGCATTGGACACTCTAGGAAAGATTTCTCATTTTCATTAGCTTGCACCAGATACTGTAGTGGATGCTTCTGTGTGTTCTCATCATTTTCTATCGCTTGAAAACTACTAACTTTCTCGTAGATAGATTTTCATCAAACGAAATGGTATTTTATGGCATGTAGCTTGCATTTAGGGATTTTTGAGATCCAACAATCGATAGGGCCTTGGAATTGAAACATAAATACAAGATCAACTTAAAATTTACTCAATTAACCTAAGGCAACATTGAAACCTAACGAAACATTTAGTGGTATAAGTTAGAGACGTGTTCGACGTCTTTAAACCTAGCAGCTGTCGCTCACCATATAGCTTCAAACAACACTAGTACGGACTTGTGCTCCCCGTCTCGTCGAGTATATAAAGGGAGACCCCTATAGGCTACAATCCTTTTATCCGTAGGAATCTAAGTCGGTCGCCTTGTAACCGTGATACACCAAACACAACAATCGGGGAGACTACCTGCACGTAACTTAAGTCCTTGGTCATTTATCTTTCATTTGATCACCAAGGTGTATATGGCAGTTCACGGAAACCTGGTACACCCTTCTACATAGACTACCTGAGCAGTCATTTTTGATCTTTACTGACTCCATAAATTTGAAAATATCATCGATCACTTGTCCTTTCATTCTCGTTTCAACCTGAAAGTGATATAGTCACATTTTTCATGTTTCTTGACTCTTAAAAGATGAAATGGTAGAGTTTGGCTTTAGTGTCTTAAAATTAACTGCCCACGAAATATTCCTGGTTAAAGTTAGTTTCCTTAGTGTTTTTTTACCGTTGTTTTTGATGACAACCTTCCCGGAGTTTACCAACCACAGAATCCCCTCCGAAGGGAATCCTAGTCCTTTTCCTGCTTTTGGGAATGCTGGCGCTCCTTACATGGCAACGTTGTCTCTTCCAGGGTTAGCTGTTGGTTTTCCCATGTGGTTGTGTTCGACCTCGGTGGTCCCCATTGCCCCGATCTCTGTTTGACCATCACCTCCACCTAAACAACACCATGTTGATTCTAAGGTGGACCTCTCCCCTTCTTTGCCTATTTCTTCGGCCTCCTCTTCTACTTCGCCTAGTGAAATTTTGGATTCCAGTAACCAGGTGGCTAAGAAGAAGAAGAAGAAGACGAAGAAGAAGAAGTCAAATAAGCGAGAGGCTAATGCTGCAACTATTGTGCCTAAAAAACCTTCCATCGAGAAGTCATCCAACCTTCCACGAAAATTCAAATTCCCTTGCATGTTGTGAAAAGGTGACCAGCTTCTTCGAGACTACCCTGGCATTCCCAAGGTACTTGAAGTATGGTCTGACGGCTGTCCACCATTTTCTCTGGCTTCTGGAATTCATATTGGTAACAAATCTTCGACTAGTACTGATAAGACTCATAAGAAACAAGGTAAGGTTACAAATCCCTATAAGTTGTCTGAAAGACATCATCCCATTCACCTTTTCTGTACATGGATGAAGCCAAAAGAGTGTTGGAAAAATCTACTGTTTCATCACCCTGCCTTTTGGCTGGCTACTAGAAACTTTATTTGAGTCCTCCGCTAGTTGGTTCCACGATTAGTCAAGAGTCATCCTTGGTTGATCCCTCTCCCTCGGAAATTAAAACTCAGGAGCCCGTTCCCGACCAACCATTGGATGTAGAATTGGTTGACTTGATCCCGCCTATGGTTCATCAGGTCTTTTCCATTGAGAGTGGATCTCATCCCCCCCACGTTCTTCTTGTTTCTTCAGATTCCTCGAACTTGGAGAAAGATTCGTCTATCCCTGTGGTTCAAGAAGTTGCTCCTCCTACTCCCGTGATGGAAGTCTAACAGAGTGTTCCTATTACTCCGGTAACACCAAAGGAAAACCATCTCAGTTCGATGGTACCTCCTCCAAGTAGTTTGGTCGCTTCTTTCGATTGGAGTCGATTTGCAGGATACCACCTTCCGTCTTATGTGCCTTTTGAGATCACGGTACAAACCTTTGATGTGGTCATACCTAGCACCATTATAGATGAAGGCGCGTCTGTTATTATTCTGTCTTCCACTACTTGGAAATCGTTTGGTTCTCCACCGCTTATGCCCGTTACCCAGAATCTTTTGGCTTTTAACAGAGGAACCAGTCAATCGTTAAGGATCCTTCCGAAGTTTCTTGTTAATTTGGGAAGGAAAACCGTCCATATAGACGTGATGGTTGTTCCAGGCCCCTTAGATTTCAATTTACTCTTGGGGCGTGACTATATTTATGTCATGGGGGCAGTTGTCTCTTCCCTCTTTCATGTGATCTACTTTCCACAAAAAGGTCAGATCGTGACCATTGATCAGCTTTCATTCTTTGGTCCCAATGTGACATCTAGTCCACCATCGTCCTTTCCGGGTCTTTATCCGCCGGTTGTATCTTACTTGCCACAAATTAATTATGTGGCCACCTGTCCTATGCCCACATTTAGTGATGTTGCCATTGTGCATCATGTGCTAGGGGCATTGGGTCCTGATTTTCAAGATGTTGTTCTCCCATCAAATGCGGACCTATTGGAAGCCATGACTTCTTATTCAACATGATGAGGTTGTCGGAGCATAGTTAATTTTCTTTTGTCAAGCTCCTTAAAAAATGAAACAAGATTGTCCGAGGATATTTCATCTTCTATGTAGACCTCGTTAAATAATGAAGTAGGTCAACGATAGTTCTTTTAATGTGTCAAACTTGTTAAAACAATGAAACACTTTCCTGTTCAATTCGAGTCTTTGATCAGATCTCATAAAATCCCAGTCGAATCTTTCTCTTGATCTTGTAATTGAACCTTCATTCCATCCACCTGTTAGTAACTAGTAGTCTACTCCGGTGAATTCACTGAAGCTTGGGGGGCCTGTACCTCGAATTGAGTCTCCATGTTGGGGGCACACAAATCATTTCAAGCATAGTTTGTTTCCGTTTCAAGCTTGTGTAAAAATGAAATTGTTTTCAAGCAGAGTTTCTTGATTTCAAGCTTGTGTAAAAATGAAACCATTCCCATTTTACCTTTTGTGATTGCCATTTTATCGGCCTGTTTTGCTAGATGAACCTTGGTTTTCTCATTCTACCGTCACTATCTGCTTGGTCGATCATATGCCTTCACTTGATTGTTTTACCCATTCCTGAGGAACCACTGCAATGAGTGGTCTTGTTAGCCAGCCTCTTAACCTTTACTTGTTCTGAGTAGTTCCACCATCACCGGAACCAGTTGCTACCCTTTATACCACTCGTTCATCCAGGAAGAGTCATATTTTAGCTCTTTTCTGACTCTTAAAAATTGAAAAGATTACCGAGACTCTTGTCATTTTGAACTCATTAAATGGCTACGAAACGAAAAAGGAATACCTTAGCCTATAGTGACTAAGAGGTTCTCTTAGACATAGTTTTCTACCTTTTCAGATCTGTGAGACTATTTATGAAAAGGGCCTTGCTAGAGTTTTCTTTTTCCGCTTTATTTTCAAACTCTCTAAATATGAAAATATGTCGAGTTCTTCCTTTGTCAGAATCGTTAAAAATTGATGACATCGGACTCCGTTGTTATGACGTTACCCGAATTCCTCCTTCCTAGGGCTTGTAAAATGTACCAGGTTGGATTTGTTCGAAGGACAAACTTACATCACAAGCACATGCTATCCCCTTCAAGCTTGTTTTCAAAAATAATTGGGGTACTCACCAGAAATGGTGGGTGAAAATGGAACCAGATTGTAGTCCTGTTGGCAGTATGTCGCTCTTGAACATGGCACTTGTCTGCATTCGTGTCGGGTTGGGGAAATCTCACTTCATTATTCATTTGCCTCCATGGGTTTGGGTAATCTCTTTTGACCGCTCATCTTCTCTTTGCTATGTCGCCATGACTTCAGATCCCTTGATGTAAAATATTGTCAAATCCAGTGTCATGCCGCTAATATGTTCAAGAGAAATTTTTCTCTGAAGTTTTTAACCTCCCTCTGATTCTCTGTTGGTCTTGATTCACAAACATCACATTCCTATGTCTTGTATCGATGATGTGGGAAACATTATGGCCCACCTTCGATTAGGTCACTTCCTATCGACTTCAGCTCATTATCCAAGAAGCTGATCTAGAGACTCCCTTCAGGTACCTTGGAGCTTTCATGCCTCAATGGCAGGTTCTTCACATTCAACGTAAGGTCCACATCATTGGCCTTTGATCGACTGACTCTGCGAGTGTTCAACGTCAGATCACTATTCACATTGCGTGGATTGTACCTTTTGTACCTTGAGAGCCATTGTCATTATTGATGGTTTCTCTCGCGTCTGTTAATGGCTTTCATCATTGGCTGGTAATTAAACGATTTTCTTGCATGTTCGACTTTAGCTCACATATTCACATGCTCGAATTTGTACTTTTTTTGGGTATGGAGTGCAAGACCCTGGGTTTTGTCTGATAAAATATAGGTTGTGGGTTTGTTGTGGATTACTATGACTTATTACATGGCTCTTCTGATTGGATGTTTGCAACCACACCTGAGTCTGTTTGTTGATCCCTATTGCTGTATGGTTGTGTCCATACCTCGGATCTTACTGTTTATGTACTTTGTTATGGATGGATGCACCCATGCCACATGTCATGTATCAGAAATATCAATTGTATTTGTACTTGCAGGTCTTCCGACAGTAGTGTTTGGGTCGAACGTGGTCTCATAAATAATTTCACCCCTCCCTCTCTCTCAAACCTCATGCTTTAGGGGGCATCTGTTACACAAAATTTTGTCACCGTCCCTGTAGTCCCTCACCCCGCATATTGGAGGGTCTTTTTCGAGACCTATGAGTAGTTTCATACTTTGCAAACACCTTCTTTGCATCCTTTTGCATAAGGACATTATTTCTCCTGTTGAACATTTCCTTAAAAATCCCACAAAATCCTATGTTTTGGCCTTGTCGCGAGTAGCCTGTTCATCCCTTGCGCCAATGTGGAAGATTTACACTAGAGCCCACGCCAGCTGGCACTCTGTCTCTGTGTTGTGCCCATGCCAGCTGTTTTAGGAATTTTTTTAACAAATAGAGGTGGAACTTTCCTTCTAACCACCTCAGGGATGAGTCACATGAAGTGGTTAAGTTGATGAGCCAAGGATCTCCCTCTTTAGGTAGTGGTTTCCAACCCCCCCATGGGACACTCCTTGAAGATAGGTCTCCCTTCCATGATTATAGGGATCCTAACCTCTCCCTCTCCCTCTATATAAAAAGGCATTCTCCCTTTATGAAAACAAGCTGAACATATAGCCAAGAAGCTGAACTTGGAGAAGAGATACTATAGTTGAGTAATTGCTATAGAGAAGGTAGAACCAAGGAGAATTTCGTAGAGAGAGCCATGTCCAAATTCCCGATGAGCCTTTGTGAGATGCAATCCACTGGAACTCTGTTGGAGGAGACCGCAACGTCAAAGCTTGGTTGTACTCTTCCTTTCTTTCATTAATACACTCGACTATGGTATTGGTTCCATCATTGTGTTATGTTGATTATTTAATGCAATTGATTTAGTCTTCTTCGATTGACTAATAGTTACGAATGTGAAATAGTATGGTGTATGTTATCATTGTTTCTTGTGTGTGTGCAGGTATCCGAGCGTGAAAGTGAGCGAATCGTGATCTGTCAAACTAGAAGCGAGAGGCAGCCACTCTTTTGACGACAACAACAGCGTAGGACATTCAGTAAGTCATCTATCGAATCTCCGTGCATTCATTAACTAGGAATCAACGTTATAGCTTGTCTCATTTGTGGCTAGACCCACTCTAGGGCTAGTGGGATCACCTCTGTCCGCAGAGGGGATTTACCTCACCAACAGCGAGTGGCCACCAATATCCACTTGGATCATTCCCCCCGCCCCCTAGGAAGCAATGGTCCCCATTGTGTTGAGTTCCTGCTGAACTTGGTCCCTGGTGAACCACTTGCCTTGGTGCAGGAGTTGGCCAGCTTTGACAACCTGATACAGTTGGATCTTCTGTTGGCGAGTGTTCTTGATTTGCATGTCCATGATATAATCTGTGGTGGTCTGTTCTAGGCAGTCTGGGTTTAACTCTGTTGGTCTGAGTTGTTCTGTAATGTCAAAGGTAGGAATTAGGGATGAAGGCAGTCCACATTGAATACTAGGTGTAGACCAAGGAATGGTGGAATATTGAGCTTGAAGGCATTATTCCCTACAACCTTGGTGATGGTGTATGGCCCATATCAGAGCGAGCGAAGCTTGTGGTGGGGTCCAGTGAGGTGCTCCTTCTACAAATGTAGCCACACTTTGTCGCCCACCTGGAAGTTTTGTGGCACCCGACGTTGATCGTGTCGTTTCTTGTACTTAGCATTGGCTCTGTCCAATATGTCATGAACCTGTTGGTGGATGTGATGAATGTGCTCGATGAATCTGTTCACTTTGTCAGATATAGACTGGACATGAGCCAAATCACCCTGAGTAGCTACAAATGGCATGGCTATGTCAATGGGACATATTGGCTAGAATCCCAAGCCCACCTGAAAGGGGTTGCGGTCGGTTGAGCTGTGGAGAGCCCGGTTATAACTGTGTTGTACATAGGTGAGGCTCTCATCCCATGTGCGTGTATGATTTGAATTGTGCATGTGTAGAATGTGTACAATCATCCTATTGACGACCTCTGTCTGGCCATCAGTTTCGGGATGGAAAGTTGTGGACTTGTTGAGCTTGGTTTCCAGCATTGACCAGAGGTTGGACCAAAATGTGTTGAGGAACTTGTTGTCCCGATCTGATATGATAGATTGTGGGATCCAAAAGTGCACCCACACTCATTCAAATAAGATTTTAGAAGTGGCTTCTGTTGTGATATTTTTCTTGTAGACCACCATAATTTCCATATTTAAGAATCTGTTGACGACCAAGAAAACACAGTCGTTTCCATGCTTAGTAAAAGGAAGGCCCAACATGTAATCCATGGAGATGGATTCCCAAGGTCGACTAGGGGTAGGTAGCAGAGTATAGAGGCCTTGCTTCTTGATGGTCAGTTTGGAAATGGTGCAATCAGTGTGGGAACGGATGTACTTCCTGACATCCTGTCGAAGGTTCAGCCAATAGAAATATTTTGCAGTACTGCCACTGTTTTCTCGACCCTGAAATGACTAGCGACTCGACTGTAGTGTGCTTCCTATATCATCTTGGAATGCTCACTTGAAGGAACAAAAAGGTGTCCCAGGTGACATAACAGTGCATCTTGGAGGTGAAATTTCGGAACTTGCGTACCCTCCAAGAGTGCCTTGTATGTGTCGCCAAATTCTAGATCGCTCTCGTAGAGAAGCGGCCAATCAGAAGTATCATGCCCACAAGAGTTGAGAACGGTGGTTAGAGCCACAATCGGTGGTCGTCCGAGGCAGTCTGCAACATTATTGGTGATACCCTTCTTATACTTGATGTTCAAATGAAACTGTTGCAGATATGTGGACCACTTCTAATGGCGATTGTTCTTCAACTTCCCTTGTGTCTGTACGAACTGCAGGGGCTAGTGGTCTGTGTGGATGATTGTTTCCTTCCCCAAAATGTAATGCTTCCATTGTTGATAAGCTTGCACAATGGAATACATTTCTTTGTCGTAAGTGGGATACTTGCGAACTATGTCGAACAATGTCTCACTATGATATGCCACTGGATGCCCCTGTTGAGTCAAAACTGCCCCAATAGCATAGTCAAAGGCATCTGACTTGATCTCAAATGGTTGTTGCAAGTCTAGTAATGTGAGCACTGGGTAGAACAGAGGCGATATTTCAATTCTACGAATGCCTTCTGTTGAGATTCTTACCAAAATAATGTTTCTTTCGCTCCTTCCTTGGTGACTTGACTCAAGGGCCAAGTGATATGAGAGAATCCCAAAACAAACCTGCAGTAGAAATTAGCAAGACCCGGAAATATGTGAAGCTCTATTAGAGTGGTTGGGGCTAGCCAATCCCGAATGACTTGGATCTTCGTTGGATCCACATGCACCCCCCTTTCATCAATAATTTATCCCAGATTTTGAACCTGGGTCATGCCAAAAGTGCACTTCTCCAAATTGGCACACAACTTGTGTTGCCGCAGTGTTTGGAGGACTTGTCAGATGTGGTGGAGGTGCTCTTCCCAAGTCTAGCTAAAGATCATAATGTCATCCAAGTACACCACTACAGATGAGTTGGTGAATGGCCGCAAGATGTCGTCCATCAACCTCATGAAGGTTGTGTGAACATTTGTCAACCCGAAAGGCATGAGCAACCATTCGAAAAGGCCCTCCTTGGCTTTGAAGGCAATCTTCCACACATCAAAGGGTTCAATTGGTACCTGGTGATACCCAGACTTTAAGTCGATCTTTCTGAAATATTTCGCCCCTTTTATTTGTTCTAGAAGGTCATCAATCCATGGGATCGGGTACCTATTCCATACAATGATATTTTTCAGCACCCGATAGTCAATACAGAGTCTCCAAGTCCCATCCTTCTTCTGTACCAACACGATCGGGCTCCCACAGGGCGATGAACTTTGTCGGATGTGAACTTTCTGCAGCAACTCCTGAATCTACCTCTTGATTTCATCGTTCTTTAGAACATAGCACCGATAGATCAGTCCATTGGGTAGCTGCGCACCTGGGGTCAGATCAATGGGGTGCTTGACTTGACAATGCAGAGGAACCCCTGTGGGTGAGGTGAAGATGTCCCCGTACTCCTCCACAACCTTGTCCATTTGTTGTCGTCGTGCCGAGGAGCCATGTTTGGAGGTCATGGCCACAGTATTCTTCTTGCCCTAGGGGCGGATCATCAGGAAAACAAATT
The DNA here is from genome assembly GCA_034641835.2 of Pinus albicaulis. NCBI lineage: Eukaryota > Viridiplantae > Streptophyta > Pinopsida > Pinales > Pinaceae > Pinus > Pinus albicaulis. The sequence goes on along the minus strand of CM076574.1, from coordinate 129,523,011 downwards.
TCTAGTTTTGGGAAATGAGCTTACTGCATTTTTTTGTAGTAACCAAAGAGATAGTGGCAAGCGATGGTACCTTTGGTATCATGTATAGCTTATTTCCAAAAGTAACAATAAAAACGCGAGGCCAGGACTCATACACAGCATGTCACTTCCACAACTATGGTTGACCTAATAATACATTAGAAACATCAAGAGGATCAATGTCACATAATACCTCATCTGTGAAGGGCTTGATGCTATAGGGAAGGCGACACTGCTGGCTGACGCAGAGATCTTGTCCTTGGTGAAGCCACCTGATGGTGTATGGATGTGGGTATGTTGTGGTCGAAAATTCCAACCGCTTCAAAATTTTTTCTGAAATTAGGTTCTTTTGGCTCCCATTATTGATAATAAACTATAGCGGGGAACCCTTTACCCACATCTAGGAGTGGAAGAGACGCTCCTCCTCCTTTGGATTTTCCGGTTCCTCCTTCTGGATCTTCGCAGTGGCAACAGTGGCATTGGACTCCACATCAACAATATGTTTCCCTTTGTCATTCCCCTTGTCGGGTTTTGATTCAGAGTCAGAGCATGCATCTGACTCAGAAGCCCTCATCTCAGCCACCAGTGACTGCTTGGCCCGACACTCACTTGTGTTGTGAGTGGAACTCTTATGGAACTCACACCACTTTCTCGTGTCCTTCTTTGGCATCGCAGTGTTTTTATTTGCTTGTGGCTTTGACAAGTTGTCTTGGGCTACCATGCCTTGGATTTGTCCTTTTTTTTTGCGGTTTGGGGGCACCTTTCCCTTGCTTTTGATTCGCAGATCCAAAGTCTTTCTTCTTCTGTTTGAATTTATGCTCAATCTTCGCAGCATACCGGTATTCCGTACCAAGCGAGGAGATGTCGAGGAACTCTATTTCCTCCTGAATGTATCTGTGCAGACAACTGTGATACTCTAGCACCAATTTTTTCTCTGAATATTTGATACCCAACTTTTTTCGCAGGGTATGGAACAAATTCATCAGCTCATGCACATCTTGATCCCTTTGTTGCTGCAGCATGGTCCATTGTATGTACTTATCCTCATAGCTCCCCACGGGATAATATTGTTCCTTGATGGTGTCTCAGAAAGAATTCCAAGTGGGTACATCAAAGAACAAAGAGGCTTTTGTCTCATCCTTTTTCTCATAGTAGGTCTCCCACCAGTCCTTGACATGGGGTCTAACTTTGAGGAGTGCAAAAATAATATTCTCCCAGTCGGAAAATTCATGAACCGAGAAATATCCTTCTAATAAATTCAACCATCTATCTAACGCATCTACATCTATTTGAACCTCAAATATGGGAATGTCAAAGTTTACTTGTACCTTAAAGGGATTCGCGCCTCCAGAGTGACTGCTGGATGTAGATGCTCCACAGGGGGGCAGTCGTTGAAGGATCTAGGAAACGTTATCCATCATCGCATTCCTTTGTTTTTCGAGGGCCTCCTCGAGCAATATTTTGATAGGATATCTTTCTCCCTCATCTTTATTTTCATCCCCCATGGGCGGCCGTCGGGGTTTGCGAGGCTGATTTTGCAAAGGTTCCACCAGATCGAGCCCTAACTCCTTATACCTCGACCTCATTGGGGACATGCAAAGAAGGATCGGCAAAAATCAGACTTCTTTGATACCACTGATCCAGATTTATGCAAGAATGCAACAGAATACACATATAACCATAAATACAAAGATGTAGCGGAAATAACACTTCATTTCATTAATATCAAAGAACTGAAATTTGCTTATAGACATAATGGAAATAAACTAGCTAGGGCGCTTGTAGCTTACCTCTGAGAAGCGATGTGGCAGCTACAGGCCTCTGAACTGTATTAAAATGAGGCTCAAGGGCCTATTTATTATTTAGAAACAATGGAAAACCCTAAACATTCAAACCCTAACCCTAGGAGATGAAGCGCCAAAACTAGGGGCCTCGTTTGGGTAAATTGGTGTTTCAACTTCCCAAGGATGTAAATTTGGCATGCAATCTTTGTTTTACATGCACCATACCTCTTTAGAAATATATATTTCAGGATTACAACTTTTGATGTGAGAAACATCGGTCCATGGACCCATGTTGCTCCCGGCTTTCCCAAAAAACATCGTTTAGGGCCTCAAAATGACTCTGGAAGTTCAGGACCTGAAAAAATGCTAAAAATAGTAAGTCGTGCCGAAACTGAAAAACTGAAAGAGGCCCCAAGTGGAATAGGTCGGTGGCCACCAATATCCACCTGGATCAGGTGACATGCCAACAAGTGAAAAATGGAATGACACACTAAAAGTGTATAGGTTAGCCATTCGAGGGGAGTTTACATCGGAGCTAAAGAAAACTTCAGTGGAGGGAATAAAAAATCTTAAATTCACCACTTAAAATGTAAGTGCAACATTGAATTTGACCTCAACATTTTGTGTCATTGGCATGGGCAGCAACACAATCGACACTCCCACCAGAACTATTGGCAGTGTGCCCACTATAGTGCACGATGCATTGTAGCCCATGGCCCAGGTGACACCCAAGAGAGAGAACGAAAGTAACACCCATCCAAGAGAGAGATAAGAACTATCAAAGCTAAATTAGAAGGGGACCACTCCACAATCAATAAATCTTTCAAGAAACTTATAGAAGAATTTAGTTAGAGTGCAACTATTGGTTTATGGTAGGGTACAAGATCTTGACTAATGGTTTATTAGATTCAAATCACAACTTCAATAGAAAAAATCTTCAAAATGATAATTCTTGTGTATCGTTATCTAGTCTTCAACCACTTCCTTCTTTAAGTTCAGTTCACTGAGTAGTTTCACCACTAAGGAACGAACTTAGTGGAAGATATATTTCTCCATGCAGTATTTTCATATATATCCTTAATTATTACCATCTGATTGAGAAGTTTCAATACCAAGGGAAACCCTTAGTGGAAGATATACTACTCCATGCAGTAATTTTGAATAGTTCCCAATAATCCCACCCCTCTCACTCACCTCCTAGTGAGGGTGGGCACTACCATTAAGGTAGTCTTCTATTAATAGCAATATTATTTACCACCAAATCTCCATTATCATCACACCTCCAATATGATCACACCTCCGTTATCATCGGACTCTTGTATCATCACACCTTCGATGGGACATGTTTTATTGTTCGACGAGTATATAAGTTGCTAGGTAGCACTTTGTTGGTGGAAAGAGACAAACAATATTTACTAAGTGGATTCTCATCTCCAAACTAGCATATGTAACTCATTATTTGAAAAAGGTATCCAATTAGTTGTTAGTTGTTAGTGTATAGTTAAGGGAATTAAGTTTTTTTTGTTAGAGGTCCAAGAAAAAATTTAATTAACCACTAAATAATGGATGGTGGGTAGAGTGTTATGGATTATTGTCTATGAGAATGAGTGGCTTAGGATTATTTTCTACAAGTATTTTTGTTAGCAAACTATCAATGTATATGAATTAGGTTTCTTAACAAATATAATGGAGAAAAGATGTGATGATTACTTTGAAAAATGGAGTTCAATTAGGAATCGTAAGTATTCCTCCCGAAAAGACTATAAATATGAATAACTAATTCTGATGTGGGAGAATAGAAATTGAATATCCTTCTTTCCTATTTTTTATGAGTAGAGGAGGATATCCTTTTTTTTGGTGTTGTTAATGAAGATTCTACATTAGTGGGATTTTCCCTCTTTCTCTTGTCTTCCCCTATTTCTATGAATTTGTACTAATGTGTGTAATGAGGTAATAACAGAGTATCTATTAGAAATAAATATAGGGGTAAATAAGTGACGCATATGATATCCATATTATATTATATATGTGGGAGTCTCTCCCTCTATGAAAACCCCTTAGACTTCCACAAGTCTTGCAATTCTTGAGTTAAACTCTATTTTTCAACTCCAATTAATATATCTCTAAATTCCATAACAAAATTTTATTGAAGGATGGAAAAATGGAAAATTGCCTTATGTGTCCATAGAAAAATGCACTAGAACCTAACATGTTCAACGTCCTAATTCACATTATTCCTGGAAGGCAGTTCAATGAATAAACTAAAATGGGATATTTCTCATACTAGATAAACCATCATGAAAATTCTTTGAATTTTTCAATATTTTTCTAACTGGACTAAAATTTATTTTGAAATCAATTATCCAAGTTAAACATAGTTTATTTTGGAATGGGAAGTATAGAATGTAAAGGATTGATATACATATATCAAATGTTGTTTTTTATCTCATTATCCATGTAAAACAAATGGGAGAAGTCACAATAAGGATTTACTAGCTCTCATACTTAAATGGACTAGATATTTTTTGACAAGTTACACCATGTATTTGTTGAGGACGTTTAAACCCCCGTCATAAGAATTTATGAATGAGTCTACTTCACATACCTTGAGTTGACTATCTAGGTCAGGAAGCATTAGACTTATTTTGAATAACTTGGGTATCAAGAGAATTGGCTTCATTGTATAGAAGCCACCCAAATGATTTCACTGATGAAGTTAGAATGATGAGGAAACTAGGAAGCAAGTTCTCTAAAATTCAATACTTTTGGAATGAATATAAATTTTTCTAGGATATGTTCTATATTTTACTCCTCATATTATATTTAGGTGTAAAATTAAAATATCATAAGCAATTTACTGGTGACCAACACTGATAATCAATTAATGTAATCAGAGGATGATTGGCTCTACTAAATGAATAGGTCCCATTTGAGCTCAATTGAATAATATAAACATAGAATAATTCCTCTCTGTGTTTGGGAAATAATTAAACCATAAATCAACTCCCCTATGGGGTCAAAATAATACTATGAATAGATAAAAAGGCCCCTCCATGCTTAGGCATGAAATAACAATCAAACCATGTAGTCAACTCATTTCTAAGTTCAAATTAACATTGTGAATGGAGAACAAATCCCCCGTGGTCTCGGGCACCCAACAAAAGTAAAACCAAATATTCAACATGATTTGAAGAAACAATGAAAATATAGAGCAAGGCTCCTCAATATTCAAATCATATAAGCAGAAAATAAATAATATAAAAAAAATACCCTTTAGGCTTCATTGAATGACTCATGTCTCAACTCATCAATTAAACCAAATAATATTCAGGATCAAACAAATAAACACAATAATTAGAGGGTGATGCCCATATGAGCTTGGAAAATACATAGTGTGATTAGAGGAATGACTTTCATTTTGTCACGGGAAATCAAGAACAACTTCCCTAACTTGTCTGTAAAATAGATGCCCATTAATGGTTGGGAAAGTAATGTAATAAGAGAATAATTCCCATTGAGACTCAAACAACCAACAATAGAAATACTCTCATCTCAAACTAAAACCATCAGCCAACTACCATCCACTTTTACCAATAAACCATAAACATTGAGGTACTCAAATGTTGTATCAATTCATTCTGAATTTTTTGATGAGAAACGGTGCTTTGTCATATGTATTTATAGTAAACTGTGTGGACCTGGGGGCCAGGAGGCTCGACCATATGACTTAGGCCTCAACCAATCTTAATGAAGTTACCCCAAGGCATTTTTTCCTTTACAACATGTGACCAAGCCATGTGAGTGGGTTCCAAGGGTCCATAGCCATTTGTGTGATGAAATCCCCATGATGTGATCATGTTGCAAGGAAACCTGAGAGGAGTGCCATGTGTCACCCATATTCAAATTTTTAGCCAATCAAAATTCCTCAAATTTTCCGACCATGTTGCAGTTCTAGGTGGCACCACAACAAAATGATAATATCATCTACTAATTCTATTTCCTCCTATCAACCTCTCCCACACATCATACTACGACTAGCTTTCCACTGTCAAGTCAAACAGTGCCACGTGTCATAATGTGGTTTCCCAGTATGCTGGGTTCATGCATGGTTAAACAGTGGGCATGTTTACTGAGTATCCATCTTTGAATTTATCACATGTTCACATGATACATTGGATTAAGAAAAGATTATTGATGTTTGAATGGTTAAACATCATTCACCTAGTATCTCCATTAGCCATTGACCCAATTTATAAACTATGGGTCTACCAGAAATTTACACCCCTTTTAGCATATTGAAAACATATATTTTTCTTTATAGTTTTGAAACCCTGATTAATACTAAATTTTCAAATGGCCATAACTTCTTATGCAATATGAGTTTTTAGAGTGGGATATACCGTTAGAAAGGTCTAGAAAAGAGCTATGAAACCAAAATATTAGTAGGATCGTTAGGAAAAAAGAAATGTCAAAAAATCAATGAAATTCAACTTATTTTGACTTCAATTTATAAGGGTATGTAATACATTTAATTTTCAACCTTCTTACTTTGACTTACAAGTGACAATGTTGCCATCTTCAGGGCCCCCTTTGACATCAATGACACTTATTATCATCAATGACACACTATCTACAACAGACGGGGTATAAAAAATACTCCTTTTCCTGGCTCATCAAAACATAAAATAAAATCCACCATCACATTTTACTCATTGAGATATTTCAGGTGATATAAATGTTATCTCATTCTAACCTTAAGACTAAAAGTTATGCCCATTTGAAGCTTGGGCCCTTTAAACCATTGCCATAGCAACAAGCACTACCATATGGTACTCTTGAGATCTTACATGATGCTTCCACATCATTGGTTGTCTCACATAACCCTGATATTTCATTTCGCCAATCATCCAAGATAATTCCAGTTCAATCATCCATGGCACAACATAGACTTTCACATCAATTGCTAGAGGAATTCCCATTTAGTGTTATCTGTTAACCACAATTATAACCCAAATTTATTATAGATGAGTTTGGCATTAGATGGTAAGTAATAATGGGAATTTTCCCATCCCTTAATTCCAATAATGTGATGATGCACCTTCTGTATCTAGAATGATGTGGCATGACCTGTGGCACCAATGGGCACCCACATCACATAGCTTTAAGTCACTTCTCCCCATTTACTTCTTAAAGATGTCATTTTGACATCAAGGTGATGTCATCTTGAAATCAAGGTGATGGCATCCTTCGAATTGGAAGCCTCCAGTGGTGCAACATGTCATCCAAACCAGCTCCTTTTTCATCCAAAAAGGAGCTCCTACTTACCATGTGCCACATAATGTAGGTTTCATGTTAGAATAAATATAAGTAATCCATCCATGTGGCATACATGTACCTTTTTTAAGCCCTAATGGCCTATAAAAACTTATTTAGGGCCACGGGTCCCACTAGGCCATGCCCCATCATGCAAATCCATAACTTTACATTAAATCTAGTTATGGGGTAATCTTGGTGCACCCGATTTTGCACCTTGGGAAAATTTCCATACCACCAGACCTCCAAATCACTAAAAATCCAAGAAATGAGTCTAGCACTGATCCACCATATCTCCCTTCATGATTAATACTTTTTGGGACCCATCTAGATGTATTATAAAAAAATCGATCTCTCGCCAAATTTTTCCCAGTAGGTTCCATCTAAATGCACTCATCTCAAATAGCACCTAAATATAGAGACAAATATGTCGCTCAAGTATTTATGCGACCACTGACTACTTGACCATATAGATGCCCAGTTTCAATTCTCTTGCTTGAACAATTATTTGGTGCTTCTCCCAACTGAAAATATCTATATATATATATATGTATGTTTATTAGATGAATATATAGATATCTAGATGCATCCATTAGACAAAAATGTATCCAACACCTCCAACACCCAAATAGAATTTAACAATGAAACATAATAATTATTATGTGGCCAAGATACAAGTGTATATTATCTACTACACTTGAAAACAAGAAATTCTAGGAATTATTTAAGAATTCCTTCCAAACAAGGCATTTCCCAACCCACTAAACCTTCAAGAACAACATTCATATCTGAATATATATATCGAACAAACAGGCTCCAACACAAATTTTCTCTACAAAATCTCATAGAGCATGCTTCCTCTAAGTAAAATTATACAGTGTAGCTCCATCATAACACTTTCTTACTTTCTCCACATAAGAGGGTCGCTAAAACCTTCAGTAAGGTATATCTTATGACATTCGTATCATATCAAATAACAAAATTATAGTGGATAACTAATTTATCCTTAAACATATTATAAACATATCATGCAACCATACACATAAAATAGTACATAGACCTATCTAGAATCATAGGCTATTAAATTAAAACTAAGGAACTTCAAGAAATCATTCATATTCTTATAATAGCTTTGTAAACGATGGGAATATCAAGAAAAACATATGCCCATAAATTAAATCATATCCATGTGGGAAATTAAAGAAAATCATACACCATGATCACACATAGATCTTAGCAACTTCTTGAGATAAATATATTCCATGCATAAAACACATAAATTGCACTCATAATAAGGTTTCCCACTATTACGGTTATGTCAGTGAACTGCTAAAACTTATAAACATATAAGATGGCAGAACCTCATGACATCAAAAATAATTCCTAAGTAATATAAAATCACCAATAAGGATAAGATCAAAAAACATACAAGAGAATATCAAGTGTGCATTAACATAGCTAAAGCAAATTATAATCACCATATGTAAACAAGTTAGTTCGTTAATTATGATTAAATAGTGAGTAATTCATCCTTATATAAATGGTATAATATTAATCATTTGTCATAAATTAAATAATAATGATTACAATCTATAGGCTACCATGTGCAATCCAAGGATACTTATTTGAATTAGACTGGGAAGGTTAAAAACTAAACGAGGGATTTCCACTCTCCACCCAACCATAGGCTAGCTACACTATAACCTTTCTTATAGCTGACCAACACCAAGCTAGATCCAGAAACTGAGGAATTTTCTTGCATAATGGAATTTTACACCAATGATTCATTAATTCAGTAATTTTCATACATCCCACAAAGGATTTGACAAACATGGTTTCAAACATATTCAAAGGGATTTCTATGCGAAGTCTCAAAGTTCAAGATCAAGGTCATATTGCACAAGATCAAGGTTGTTGAAAATGGAAAAACAAAATGTTGAAAATGGCACCAAGAAATATTGTAAATCAATTTTCCCTTGAATTAAATTAGAAGAAAATTGTACTTCCACATATAATGAAAACTTGTATGAGTTAAATAAGTTATTTTGACATAGCTAGTTTTTTTAATTTGAGTTAAGGGTTTAGCTTGAGTCATGTAGAGTGTCCACTGCTTTATAGGAGCCTAGGTTGAGTTTATTTTGAGTTGTTTATTAATTAATTCAGTTTATCTGAGTTAAATTCGGTTTAACTAGTTCCAAATATTGGAGGAACTAGTGGGAGTTCAGGTAGTCGGGTGTGTTCTTTATGATAAACTAGTTAACGAATAAATTAGCCATAAATAACTCATGCATGTGTGATATGAGAGTTAACCAGTTGAGATTGGAGTCAAAGGGAAGTGTACTATCTGTTGTATAATCATCCAAATTATACAGGTGGTGCTTGCAGTTAGAGGAAGATCCTAAAGGAACTACGCAATCCAATGGAGGAAAATTCCTATTAAATAGGGGTCAAATTACTCATTGAATAGTGCAAGGAAATAGGAGCTTGGAAGGCTAGGAAATTGGCTAAGTGATGGCCAGAGTCAATTTGGGAAGCAGTGAGACAAATAGAGATTGTGCAGAGGTTTATCAAGCTTGAGAAAAGAATTGTAATATTATCATATTTTCCGATTAATGCAATATACAGATAGTGTGGTTTTTAGTTGTGGTTTTCCCCAAGAAATAATTGTGTAATGTGTTGATTAAATTATTTCTCTTGTATTCTTTGTGATTTTGTGATCTTCTAAATTGGTTTCCTCAATTGGTAGAGTATATTCAAGTCTATTGTTTTAGCAAATTACAATTAGCAGTTTGAATCTACAAGGAATTTCTACAAAGGTCATATACCACCAACTCTAGTTACAAATTTGATAATTCAACTCCAATTTTGTCACAATTAGTTGTATAATTTCCCAACACTACACTTTCTACCTTGCATTAGCCTTGAATGCCTTCTGTTAGAAAATGGAACCATTATGAACCAGCAATCTTAGGAAGATCAATATGGAGAAGGGCGACAACATACCAAAGTACTTGACCAAGTTTACCCAATGTCAGGATGAGCTTGGGAGTGTCGGTGTAATTTTGAAAATGATATGGTTTTCCTAATACTTCTAGGCCTTCTCAAGAGCTGGAAAAAATACCAAGACTCAGTAAATGGGAGGGAGAAGCTACCATAGTGGTAGTATTTGTGGTCTGACTTGGTGCAAGAAGAGATAAGGTGGAACACTAGAGATGGGACCTCATCCAAAGAAGTGGAAGAGTATTTTTCATTAGTCATCAAAGAAAAGAAAGCCAAGAGAAAGAAGTCCCAAGGTGAGGAGGACAAGAAGAAATACTTGTCCAACATCAAGTGCTTTAACTGTCATGAATTTAGGCACTATGCCATGAAATGTCCACAGAAGAAGGGAAGCAAAATGGATCCTACAGTAGAAGCAACACGTGAAGCTCTAACTTCACAATTCGAGCTTGTTTCACGCTCATTGCATACATGACAAGCACTATAATGGGAAGCATGTGGTATCTCAACAATGGTGCCTCATTCCATAAGATGGGGAATATAGATCTCTTCAGTGACTTGGAGGAGAAATACCTCAAGCAGAACATAGATTTTGGAGATGATGGGAGGTATAGCGTGACTAGTATCGGTACAATTACTTTTTAGAGGGATTATGGCTCCGCTCTCAGACTCACTGACGTGTGTTTTTCCAGGACTAAAGAAGAATATTTTTTTTTTCATGGTATTGGAAGACCATGGCTACGATGTGATATTTAGAAAAGGGAAGGTTTTCCTTAGACACATCGCCACAAGACATGTGAAGCATATCTATGTGTGAGTCAAGAACCTATATGAACTTGAGGTATAAGATGCATGAAAAGCCTTGAGGGGCAAGGAAAAGGTTGGAGAGTAGGTGGTTGAGAGGGAGCATGAATTACTTGTCAACCTGCAGCCTCAAGAGCAGCCTCAACAATTTGTGGAGGAGCCACAATTGGAGAGGCAGAGAGGAGTCTGAGTAGAGATATACATTTAAGCGGAGACCTCCAATAGGGGGTAATTTAGATCCAAGTGGGCAGAGGGAGCACATCCATCCATACCTCTAGGTGACAGGTGGGACGATGTGAAGCAATAGTCCCAAGAGTGCAAAAATTCGGGCAGGGTCCATTTAGGTGTTTTTTTCTAATGGATCATTACCTTGCTACGGGGGGCCCACAATATTCAGTAGCAAGAGGATCAGTGTCATTCGGATAAAGAGGAGTGGAGATCAGTGTTGACATAATATCAAGAGGTTCAATAGTAGAGTCAGCAACAACACAATTTTCCTAGTAGGCAATTGTAGACATAGTTGATGTAGTTTGTTTATTTATGGATTATTTTCAGTTGTAGATATTGCAGTAGAAACAATAATAGTAAGAATCATTGCATGCATAACATTCCAAAGGTAATGAATCGGGATAGATGTTAATCCCTTTCTTGTTAAGAGGGAGTGTTGAAAATGGCAACAAGAAATGTTGAAAATGGAAACAAGAAATATTCTAATTTAATTTTCCCTTGAATTAAATTATAATAAAATTGTAACTCCATGTGTCATAAAAAAATGTACGAGTTAACTAAGTTATTTTGACTTATTTGGTTCAGCTGATTTGAGTTTAGGGTCTAATTTGAGTATGTATAGTGTCTCATACTTTATAGGAGCCCACGTTAAGTTTATTTTGAGTTGTAATTAATTAATTCAGTTTATTTGAGTTAAAGTTAGTTTAACTAGTTCCAACTGTTGGAGGAACTAGTGGGAGGTCAAGTAGTGGGGTGTGTACTTCATGATCAACTAGTTAACTGAAATCAACCATAAATAACTCATGCATGTGTGATTTGAGAGTCACACAATTGAGATTGCACTTCAAGAGTAGTGTAATATTAGTTGTATAATCATCCAAATTGTACAGGTGGTGCATGCAACTAGTGGAAGAGCCTAAAGGAACTGTGCAATCCAATGGAGAAAAATTCCAATTAAATAGGCCCTAATTCCACATTAAACATCGCAAGGAAGTAGGAGCTTGGAATTTTAGGGAAGTCTCTAAGCTTTGGCTAGATTCAGTCTAGGAAGTAGTGATATATATAGAGATAGTGTAGAGGTTGCTCAGGCATGAGAAAAGCATTGTAATCTTCTCATATTTTTTGACTAATGCAATATAAGATAGTGTGGTTTTTAGTTGTGGATTTCACCAAGAAATCATTGTGTAATATGTTGATTGAATTATTTCTCTTGTATGCTTTGTGATTTCGCGATCATTTAAATTGGTTTCCGCAATCGGTAGAGTATATTCAAGTCTATTGTTTTAGAAAATTACAAATTAGTAGTTTGAATCTACAAGGAATTTCTACAAAGGTCACATAGCACCAACTCTAGGTTACAACCTTGATAATTCAACTCCAGTTTTGTCGCAATTATATGTATAATGCCCCACCACTGCACTTGCTACCTTGCATTCATCTTGAATGCCTTTTGTTATAAAATGGAACCACTATGAACTAGCAATCTAGGACCCATAACGATCATGAATTCTCTTATAAAGGATCTCCTTTGTTCCCATGTGAAGCGAGTGTTATCTATTTCTCGTTACTTCTCTCTTGCTTTTACTTTGGTTCCTTTCATATCCTGCAGCAAATGTGTCCCTTCCTTTTCCTTCTCATGCTCACATGAAACGTCCATGTCCAATCCTCTCTTTTCCATGTGTCAGGTGGTGGCTTGCAACTTCCTCCCTCTTTGGGTGAGTATGGGCTTATTTCTAGCCTTTAATAGGCACTCAACTAGCATGCAATAGGTGTAACTCACCAACACACCACTAGTAACTACGTATTTTAATTCAACTAGACATGGATTCAAGCAATACGGGTGAGTAGCAAGCTTCCCTAAACCACAAATTTGTAAGGCTATCCAACCTTTAGTTGTATTAATTAAGCAAAAATAATTATTATTATCTGTTGATCTATGAATTTTCACATATGTAAGTTATATTTTCGATGTTTCAAAGCCAATATCCACATCGAAACATCGACAATAAAATTTACATCTATGGATCTTCCTAGATCAACAAACAACCCAATTCACATAAACTTAAACACTGAAATAATAATTATCATAAATCTAACCAAAGGTCTAATGTCATGTACCTCCAATTTACACACCAATTTTTCATTTTTTTCTCTTATGAAAATTCTTATATGTTCAATTTTATAATGTTGCTCTGAGATAATTCATGAGACTTAGAGTTAAAAAAATTCACACATTAAATTTTTTATTAACATCTTCTTATATATTCTCATATCACCACAATATTATGCTTTTAATAAAGAAAGCATTTATTTATCCTAACTCTCTCTTAAACCTTTAAGAAGTAAAATACATGAATTCCTATGAATAGAGAGGGACCCAATCCCTCATAATCTATTTCTGCAATACCCAATTAAGTTACACCGCCCAAGATACCCTTTCATGCTATGGTTAATTTCTTTTTTTTTCAAAATATTTTCTTTTTCTTTTAAATTTGATAGGGATTATAATGCCATCACTTCACTTTTCATATTATGGCTACTTCTTACCCAAAACATTTCATTACAATCCAAATTTATTTGTTTTAACCTCCAAAATTTGTTCATTGTGCACTCCTCCGCCCTCAATCAAAACTTTAACTACAATCAAGATCATTATTAATCCTTTATCAACTTTTATCCTTTCTCTGGAGTCATACGGAGGTTTATCGGGTGTGTGATCCTTTTCCCCATGTCAAACATGTAGATCTTTATCTTTTCTCCTCCACGTGATGGGGTTGCAAATTCACAGTTTGGATGACATTGGTTGATCGGATAGTTCTAATGGCTAGACCAGATAATCATTGTAATTAACTACACCACATCGAACTCTCTCATTTGCATTGCTATCTTTTGTTGTTGAATTCTTCGTGACTGTAACTTAGGGTTTCTGAAGAATTTTTATCTAGTCGCCAAAATGTCTCAACCTTCCACATCCCATTGTGTATGTTCCTTGAATATCCCATCACAAATATTTCCATGATTATTTTTCCTAATAATTGCATTATTAATTGTTTGTTGAGCGTTCATCAACTTAACTCCTTGAATTTTTGGTAATGATGTATTTAATTAATAACTCTACTTTAGATTAGTATTTAAGAGAGCCTTCTTAAGTCGTTAGATTAACCCACCATTTTCCCTCATGAGTTTAGGTCCTTTGAAAATTATGAAGGGATACACTTATTCGATCCAATATCATTTTTGAGCATGAGAGTAACCAATGTAGGATTTATTATTTGGACATTTAGGAGCATATTTTTCCTCATAGTTTAGTTTCGACATTCCTAGAATCCATAATTATTTCATACAAACATCGAAGGTTTCAATTATGGGACTAACCCAAGGGTTTTCCTCCTCGCAAACATTAATAGAGATCCCGCTCACAAAATATTTACAAGTTCCCTGAGGACACAATTTGTTGAAGACAAATTTCACTTAATGTATATGGTTCTCCCTCTCTCAATCTCAATATATATATATATATATATATATATATATATATATATATATAACACTTAAATTCCTCTAGATTTCTTATCATCTTGAATTTTCTTTTTTAGATTTTAATATGAGTGTTTTGAAGTCTTATCAAGTTTATGATGTCAATTTCTTAAAAAGGAGAAATCCCACATAGGCTCAATGTCAGGGTCACGATGGATTCAAAGGGTTATCCAAGTATCGAATTGAACCGTAATATTCCTTCTTCCCTCTCTCATACTATTTGAGACTATCAAAATACTTTCTTAAAGTTTAGGGAATAATATCTTTGTGAAAATTTAAGGTGTAAAGGGGTTTTTAAACTATGGTACCTAAGTTTTATGAAACTGATACCTGGTCTAAAATCGCTCAATAAATTGTGAAAAATTATTTTTTTTTGCCTACTAAGAAGAAATAGTGTACGAAGCATAGGTGTGTTTACAAATATTTTTGTTTTCTTTTTGAACTTGTATATTTAATAACATACTTCTAGTTTCCATTTCAAATTTTTAATTATCCAATATGGATTTTGTTATATTGATTTTAACAAAAAAGACTTTTTTTTAATCACTGGTTTGACTTCTAGGCTCTTACTCCATATTAAATTATTTCAATTCCCTTACCAAATATGAAGTTTCATACATTAGTTTTCTTTCACCAGTTTATTGGGATTGGAGTATACTACTTATTGGTGATGGCCTAATTAGAGTATACTACTTATTGGTGATGGCAAGAGCTTTTTCTTTGTGAATACTCGATTAAAATTCAACATACTCAATTTTTGAGATATGTTACTAGCTTTAAAGTTTAGTGTAATAAACTATATTTAGTTTATTCTATTACCATAGAGTGCCTCAAAAATTTGTTTTAGAGTCTTATGTTTATTTTTGTATTATTTTTAACTGGAAATTCACTTATTAGGGTTCCTACATCCAATGTATATTTATATATTTGGAGTACGAAAACTTGCATTTATTATTTTTGAAAGTCATACTAATTCTCTATTATTATTTTCATTGCCTAGCTTAGTGTGTATATATTTTTAACAAAATGCCCAGATTAGTGTGTATATATCTTTAACAAAATGGATGTAGTTTCTTTCAAATTTGTCCAATATTTTCTTATAAGAGATACTCTTTGCAATTTTTACCTTTCTTTTAGTAAAAACTTCTCTTTCACAATTTTTGACCAATATTGAGATTGAAAGTTTCCTTCTGAGATCTTGTACAAGATAGTTATAGATTAGACAAGTAAACAAACTCTGTGACTATCTCCAATCAAACTTACATCAAATTGTAGGAAATTACGTGTTTGTAATATCCTTACTTTTGGTTTTCTCTATTGAAATCATATTTATGTTATCCTATATTAGAATTAGTTATTCATATTTTCAATCTTTTCATAAGGAATGCTTGTAATTCCTAATTGAACTCCATTTTTCAAAGTAATCATCATGTAGTTTTTCCATTTTATTTATTACAAAAATTCATTCATATGCATGCACAATTTACTAAAAAACATACATGTATACATGGATGGTTCATTATGAGAAATTACTTGTAATCTTATAACAAATAATTTTCCCATTCACTATATATATTATGTCATTATTCATTCCATTTAATTCCATACTTCTTATTTTATGGCTTAGTACCCAATCACTTTTGTTCAAGGATATATTTTTATTTTTTTTATTTATGGCCACATGCATACAAAACATGCAAAAAATTCTTTAAATAGTCATATTTTATTTTCTATTCTACTTCACTGTTATTGAGAATAATTGGATACTACTGTATCTACAACTTTAATGTGACTTCATGCATTTTTGTTTACAATAAAATAGAAATATACCCATGATTTATATGCTTCCAATAAAACATGCATTATCATAGAAGGTATAATCATTTTCTACTGCATGCTTAATTTAATAATTTATTTTTCCTCTATTCACTCTAAAACTTTAATGTGCCTACATGCATTTTTGTTTATAATAAATAGAAATATACCC
Source organism: Pinus albicaulis (assembly GCA_034641835.2). Taxonomy (NCBI): domain Eukaryota; kingdom Viridiplantae; phylum Streptophyta; class Pinopsida; order Pinales; family Pinaceae; genus Pinus; species Pinus albicaulis. The sequence continues at coordinate 129,506,343 of CM076574.1, read as the reverse complement.
ATGATTTATATGCTTCCAATAAAACATGAATTATCATAGAAGAAGGTATAATCATTTTCTATTGCATGCTTAATTTAATATATTTTTTTTCCTCTATTCACTATAAATTGTGTTTACTATTCAAGTAACATATAAGTTGTTTTATAAAGTATTCTACATACTAGTTCTTGAATCATCATTAGTAACCAATAATTACACTAATTTGTATTTATCTATGCCCATGGAAATATAGTGGGAACCAAAAAGTTTCACCCAATCAATAAGTTGCACTCCTAGCAACTACCCCATAGACATTTTGAATATGATGTCCTAACTTCAATTAGTGGTATTTATTTATTTTATTCCCAATATATTTTTAGCAGTATCATGCTTTTAGGGTTTTCCCACCTTTTTTATTACCCAAAACATTTTTACAAAATCATAAAATCCTTTTCTTTTTCCCTTATTAAGTATGCATTTCTCCCTAGCAATGTTTATCCAACATAACATTTCTCTCTAGTTATGTTGTATTTTATCTTTCCACTTAGCATGGTGACAATCATTCTCTTGGAAATTTTGAGAGAATTTGAGAACGTTACACTTTCCACTTTTCTCTCCAGCACTTGGATTTTACCACTTTAACAGTTATTTTGCACCACAAATAAACCCAAAATATTGAGGTTATGTTTCCCGTAATATTTCCAATAGAAACATTTATATATATTGTAAAAAAAAAATCATAAGTAAATAAACTTAGTCTCAATCTTACAACCAATATTTCGAGTTGAATATTTACAAGTAAATAAAGAATAATAATGTCTACAAAATAAATTGAATTAGGGGTATTACATCTACCCTTTAAATTAAACAACATATTTGGTGTTTCCTCTGCCTTTATCACTTAGAAGCACCCTTCCATCTCATAGGTGACCTCCTTAGGGACTAAGTTTTTACATTGCACTTTAATTTGAGCGATGGTTTTATTCTCAACAGAATTTCACTCATGTCTAAAATTCACATTCAATTTCATCATGTTTGAGTTCATGCTAACTAGAGGCTATAAATTCTCATTCATGCACCCAACAAGGGTCGAGGACATTAGTATAAGTACATGAACAATGGTAATTAATAGAAATAGGTAGTTGGTTTTCTATATATCTATCCTTTAAGAGTTTCTTTTCCATCCTTCCACACTCAACAACTTACCAAGGAAAAACCAAAAAGGGAAAAATAGAGAATAAAAACAAACCAAAAAAAACATAATAACAACACAAGGAAAACAAAGAGCAACATGATCAACCCTAAGGTCAACAATAAAAGCAACAAGAGTATTGTAAAAAAATGCATGCAAACATTTTACCTACACCTTATTCATTAATTCCCAACAATTTGACTCACTTGAGTTGTCATCTCTTTCTTATGTGCAACTACCATGATCATTACTTTTGTAAATATGTCATGGGATAGGAGAGCTTAATGAAATTTCCCATGAATAGGAAATGATGTCAAATACATATTTTGTATTCACAATTTGGTTGATACGAGGATTATAGTGGCTGACAGGATAATTGGTGTAATTGACTCTTAGAGCTCTTCTATTTTCATTTCTCTCTTCTTTATGACTATAGATTAGGGTTTTTATAGATGTTTTTGCTATAAGTTAGGATTTCCAAAGATGTTTTCTCTAATGGCAAAAAAGTTTTGTTACATAACACTTTTATAGGGTAAGAATATCCATAGTAAAATGAGAATACAGTTACACACACACATATTCAACGCATATATTAATTAATTTTATAATTAATAATAATTATAATTTAGTTAGAATTTAGTTAATTTTTATGATTTTTTAAAATCTTTGTAATGTAAGATGCATCATAAAGTAACTATTTTGATAATTATCAATATTTAATTCAAGCTAAATAAAAAACCTCTTTTTTGGCACTTTTTTCAGACAATTTTGCTCAAAATCCAATAAATTTTTTTAAGAATTATTATTTTGATTTTTAAAAATTATAATTTTCAATTCTTTAATTTAAAAAAAAAAAAATTGAAAGTTTTCGAAATATTGAATTCATTTATGCATTTAAAAATGCATTTTAAATAATAAATAATAAAAAATCACAATTTTATTTAAATTTGTATTTTTGGAAAGTTAAAATTAAAGCTACCTTTATTTTCCATACAATATTTTATCTAATCTTTTCTTATAAAAATAAGAAATGATAAACTATCCTATTTACTTCCGAAAAAATAATTATTTATTTAAGCTATCACAAAATATATTTTATTTAATTAAACCATCACATTAGCAAAAATGATAAATAAAAACTTTTACTTTTACTTCATAAACAATATTTTATTTATTTACACTATCACATCTACCACATTTCACTTTTAACGTAAGCACGAATCATGACACCAGCAAGGAGTGTACATGAACTTATTGGCGGCTACAGTGCTTTATAGTAAGTTACAAAATTTTCACCTGGAAATTCTATAGAAACTCGTGGATCATGTTGGGTTAATGATGACAAAGAGTGCAGAAAGGTTTAAAACTCGCGTATCATGTTGAGGTAATCTGTTGCTGGAATTTTGAATAAAAATCACTCAAAATCATTTACTCAATATAGGGCACGGAGGGTATTCATGATTTTAGCGCGGAAAACTCACCATTCCCTATTTCGACGTTGTGTTGTAAACTAATTTTATTTCAGGGAAATTGTTAAAATCGCTAATTTTCTCACGTGAATCTCAGTTGGTTAATTTAAATTTCCAATTTGTAATTTGATGCTATATAAAAGATTGCGGGGAGCAAGAACAAGCAATTAGTCAATTAATTAGATAGATATGGAATTAGGAAATCGATCAAGGGAGCTTGCGCACGAAGGGATTAGGCAGAAGGGAAGAGGAGTTGTCCAAATTTAGCCTCACGTAGTTCATAACCACCAGATCGCTCCTCTTGTCTAGCTGGAGTTGAGTGTCTGCTTCATGATGTAAACACTGTGTTCTCAAGAATTAATGGAAGTATTTCTAGCTATGCTTTTGAACCAGGTTAATCGAGGGTGTGAGCTCGCTGGATTGGCCGCCATACCAGCTCGACGTCGCTCTATATTTCTTGTTAATTAGAATTTTCAATTGTTATTTACTTTGTGTGCAAATTTCTATTGCAAGATTTAATTATTTGCATTTTCTTTCCATTTTCAAATTGATGTCATTTAATTTGCTTGCACACTAAGAATTATTAATTGATTTACTACACTAGGGATTGTGGTTGCACTCTAATATTTCTTCATAAGATTGCATCACTCCAGATTGCTTGAAATCACAAAATTGGCTTTTGTTGCAACTTTTTTATGATCTTGATAAATCAACTCATGTATCGAATCTACTCTTATAGAACTCGCGCATCATTCAGGGAGCAGCAATCTAAAAGCCTTGATTTTTATGGAAACTAGGTTATGTTGAAAACAATAATATTTATTTTCCATTAAGCTTTTAGACAGTGTTACAAGGTTAACTTTTGGGGGCAAGGAAGGCGAGAGATTCATATTAGTCAATTTCTTTATAAGTTTTACACTGTAAATTTACTTGTTATGTTGTTGAGGTAGAATGGTTTGAATTGTTTTTGAGTTTATTCCCGCATTTATAGCGTTTTGATATTGTGTCGACACTGCTTGATTTCAAGTTATGATTTCATTTCTGTTTGCTAAGAATTTCCTTCCGCATTGATAGTACATGTTTGCCTTCTATTTCACGCATGATTTAATTGTTTGGATTGGTGTTTCTCGAATTCTCTTTTAATGCAGGATTTCATTTATTAATGGGCAAGATAGACTAGAGTTTTATTTGCAAGTTGTTGAGGGATTTCTTTGGCATTTCCAGTGTTTCATCTCGAAGTTCACGAACTATCTGAATTGGAAAATTAAATGTTGGTACATTTATAGACCGTATAATGCGAACAATAGTCACATGCTAAATACATGGAAGCCACTCATGCAAGCAAGGAAACAGTTTGGTTGTATAGATTGCGTTCAAGTATGAGGTTGTTACAGTGAACAATAAGGATAGACTGTGACATCCAAAGTGCAATTTTCTTGGAAAATAACCCTACTTATCATTCAAAGACAAGGCACATTGATTTTCAGTATCACTTTGTGAGAGACATGGTTGAGGATAAAAATGTGTTGTTGGTAAAAGTGAACACTTTGGAGAATGTTGCAAATAAATTGACGAAGTCTGTGAGCACTGAGAAGTTTTCTTGGTGTAGATAAACAATGGGAATTGCAGGGATGGACCAATGACTAAGATCTCCTCTGAACCCATGTGTGGAAAAGAAAACAACAAATGGGAGAATGTTTGTAGGGGGGTTGTATCCCCCCCTACACGGGGTCCAGGCAGCACCTTGGGAAAGTTTTTTTGGGCCCTATAATAGGGGGGCGGATACATTTATTTGTTATAAGTGGGATACTTTCGGACTGTGTTGGATAATGTCTCACTATGATATGCCATTAGATGGCCTTGTTGAGTAAGAACTACCCCGATAGTATAGTCAGAGGCATCTTTCTCGATCTCAAATTGTTGTTGCAAGTCTGGTAATGTGAGCACTGGGGAAAAGCAGAAGCAATGTTTCAATTATATCAATGCCTTATGTCGATATTCCGACCAAAAGAATTTTTCTTTCGCTCCTCCCTTGGTGACTTGACTCAAGGGCTAAGTGATATGAGATAATCCCAACACAAACTTGCGGTAGAAATTAGCAAGACCCAGAAAACTGCGAAACTCTGTTAGAGTGGTTGGGGTTGGCCAATCCCGAATGACTTGGATCCTGGTTAGATGCACATGCACCCCTCGCTCATCAACAATGTATCTCAGATATTGAACCCGGGTCATGCAAAAGTGCACTTCTCCAAATTGGCACATAACTTGTGTTGCCTCAATGTTTGGAGGACCTGTCGGATGCGATGAAGGTTCCCTTCCCAAGTCAAACTGAATATCAGGATGTCATCCAAATACACGACTACAAATGAGTTGGTGAATGGTCGTAAGATGTCGTCCATTAGCCTCATGAAGGTTGGGGGAGCATTCGTCAACCTGAAAGGCATCACCAGCCTTTCAAAAAGGCCCTCCTTGGCTCTGAAGGCAACCTTCCACACATCAGAGGGTTCGATTGGTACCTGGTGATACCCAGACTTCAAGTCAATCTTGCTAAAATATTTTTCCCCTTTGAGTTGGCCTAGAAGGTCATCAATTCATGGGATTGGGTACCTATTCCGGAAAATGATCTTGTTCAACACTCGATATTCAATACAAATTCTCCAAGTCCCATCCTTCTTATGTGCCAACATGATTGGGCTCTCATAGGGTGATGAACTCAATTGGATGTGACCTTTCTGTAGCAGCTCCTGAATTGGCATCTTGGTTTCATCGTTCTACAAAACAAAGCATCGATAGATCGTTCCATTGGGCAGCGGTGTACCTAGGGTCAGATCGATGGGGTGCTTGACCTAACAATGCAGAGACACCCCTACGTGTGAGGTGAAGATGTCCTCATACTCCTCCACAAACTTTTCCATTTATTGTTGTCGTGCGGAGGAGCCCTGTCTAGAGGTCGTGGCCACGGTCTTCTTCTTGCCCGAAGGGCATATCATCGGGAAAAAATATTTCCCGGTTTTGGAAATGAGATTACTGCATTGTTTTGTATTAACAAAAGAGATAGCAGCAAGCAATGGTACCTCTGGTATCTTGTGCATCTTATTGCTCAAAGTATCAATAACAGTGTGAGTCTGGGACCCATACATAGCATGTCGCTTACACAAGTATGGTTGACCTAATAATACATCACAAACATCAAAAGGAGCAATGTCACATAATATCTCATTCGTGAAGTGCTTGATGTTGTAGGGAAGGCGACACTGCTGGCTCACGCGGAGATCCCGTCCTTGGTGAAGCCACCTAATGGTGTACGACTATGGGTGTGTTGTGGTAGGCAAGCCCAACCGCTACACGACCTCTGTTGAAATGAGGTTCTTTTGACTCCCAATGTCGACAATGAACTGTAGCGGGAAACTCTTTACCCACATCAGGGAGTGGAAGAGACGCTCCTCCTCCTTTGGATCTTCCGATTTCTTATTCTAGATCTTCGTGGTGACAACGGTGGCGTTGGGATCCGCATCGATAATATGCTTCCCTTTGTCATTCCCCTTGTCGAGTTTTGATTCAAAGTCAGAGCATGCATCTAATTCAGAAGCCTTCATCTCAGCCACGAGTGACTGCTTAGCATGACACTCACTTGTGTTGTGAGTGGAGCTCTTATGGAACTCACACCACTTTCCTGTGTCCTTCTTCAGCTTCGCAGTGTTTCTCTTTTCTTGCGGCTTTGGCAGGCTATCTTGGGCTGCCATGCCTTGGCTTTTTCCTTTCTTCTGCAGTTTGGGGGAACCTTTCCCTTGATTTTGATTTGCATATCCAAACTCTCGCTTCTTCTGTTTGAATTTTCTCTCAATCTTAGAAACATCCCTATATGTCGTACCAAACGAGGAGATGTTGAGGAAATCCATTTACTCCTGAATGTATCCATGCAGACAATTGCGGTAGTTCAACACCAAATGTTTCTCCCAATATTTGATACCCAACTTTGTGTGCAGTGTATGGAACAGATTCGTCATCTCATGCATATCTTGATCCCTTTGTTGCCACATCATAGTCCATTGTATGTACTTGTCCTCATAGCTCCCCATGGGATAATATTGTTCCTGGATGGCATCTCGGATGAATTTTAAGTGGGTACGACTGAGAACAGAGAGGGTTCCCCCTCGTCCTTTTTCTCACAGTAGGTTTCCCACCAGTCCTTGACATGGGGTGCGACTTTGAGGAGTGCAAAAATATTCTTCTCCCAGTCAGAAAAGTCATGAACCGAGAAACATCATTCTAATAGATTCAACCATATATCTACAACGTTTGTATCTATTTGGCCCTCAAATATGGGAATGTCAAATTTTACATGTACCTTAAAAGGAGTTGTGCCTCCAGAGTGGTTGTTGGATGCAGATGCGCCGCTGGTGGGTAGTCGTTGAAGGATATGGGAAAATTTATCCATCATTGTGTTCCTTTGTTTTTGAAGGGCCTCCTCGAGAAATATTTTTAAAATATCTCATACTCCCTCATCTTTTTATTCATCTCCCATGGGCGGTCATCAGGGTTTTCAAGGCTGATCTTGCAAAGGTTCAACCAAATCAAGCCCTAACGCCTTATACCACGACCTTGTTGGGAACATGAAAAGAAGGATAGATAAAGAGCAGACCTCTCTGATACCATTGATCTGAATTTATGGAGGAACACAACATAATACACATATAACCATAAATAAAAATATGCATTGGAAATAACACTTCATTTCATTAATATCAAAGAACTGAAATTTGTTTACAGAAAAAATGAAAATAAACTAGTAGGGTGTTGGTAGCTTATCTATGAGAAGATATGTGGTGGCTACAGACCTCTAAATTGTATTACAATGAGGCTTGAGGGTCTATTTAATATTTATAAACATTGGAAGACCCTAAACATCCAAAAACCTGATTCCTGGAGATGAAGCGTCAAAACTATGGGCCCTGTTTGGGTAAATTGGGACGTCAACTTCCTATGGACGTAACTTTGGCATACGATCTTATTTTGATGTGCACAATACCTCATTAGAAAGATATATCCGAGGAATATCGACAACACTAAAGAATAATTTATGCTAGTCTCGGTTTTCCAAAAAAAATGTTGTTTAGGGCCTCAAAACAGCTCGAGAATTTTAGGACCTGAAAAACTGTTAAAATTAGTAAATTGTGCTACAATTAAGAAAACTAAAAAACTGAATGAAACAATGGTGTGGCCCCAAGTGGAATAGGTGGGTGGCCACCAATATCCACTTGGATCAAAAGGCCCTCCGGTGTCGGCTCTTCAACTAAGAGAAAACTTCCATATCTTAGTAAAACCTATGGATTTATGCACCATACTAGAGGATTTTGAAGGAACAGAATCTGTGTCCCCAACGTTGAGGTAGAAGTTGGTGGCACCAAAAGAAAAGCTCTACCGAGGAAAATAATATACCATGAAGTTAGAAATCCCATCATTTCTTCAGGAAAGGGATAATTTGATGAACCCTTGACTAAATTGAGAGGGGGGGTGAATCAGTTTAGTTCATTCGTGGACATTAAAATTCTTGTATTAAAAAAATTAATTGTATAAATTATATAACTTATGTGTTATATATCCAATATTCTCCTGATCACTCACACTATTTTAATTTCATGCACAATACAAAATCTATTCCACTATTGATTATCACATGCGGAAATTAAATCAATTGCAATGCACACATGAAACAGTAAAGCACATTAACACAGCTGTTTAACGGGAAAGCCTAAAGCTAAAAACCCCAACTATATATATATAATATATGTCATAGAGATCATGTAACAATTCTCATACAAATCTTATCATATCAAGCTCTCAGTACAATACAATCACTACACACTAATCAGGCTCGATCTTGCAAATCCATGCACCGATCTCTGCCACTTGCAAGCCTGCCTCTACTGTGCAATCCCTGCTGAAGAATGGCTCTGAATGAACTCCAATCCACCAAGCTTTCACTGCGCAATTCTCATTGGCACCTATACTGAGTGTTGGATGCAATTAATGCATCACTATAGTCACAATTGATAGTCACACTTGCTCTTTCACCTACCTCTTCACTGGTATCCACTGAAACTGCCATGCACTATAGTTAACTGATGTATTCTTTAGCTCATTAATGAGTTATTAATTAGTGAATTAATTAACTAATTAATTCACACCACTCTCACTAGTGTATCAATCAGTTAGACTAGATACAACTAGCTCAATTGAGTCTAACTGAGTTAAACTGAATACAACTCCACCAACTACTTCTATAACCTGACCAACCTGAACATGAGTTCTAACTAAATTCCTCCATGAAATAGCTCCACTTAACCCTCAGGAATAGCGTAATTCCTTTTGTTAGCTCCTGTGCCACATCTGTGCACTTAACTGAAGTGCTCCAAGAGAATAAGTTAATGTTTATAGTCCAAATATTATTAAGAGCTAATAATATTCGACATATTTATTTTTAGACTGGCAATATAGAAATATATTCCACCCAATATGTCTAAAAATAAAAGTCCATCTATTTTTCCAACTTGACCAACCATCCACAAATAGCATCCTGCAACTCATAGAATATGATCGACATGTCTAAAAATAGACATAGTCTAAAAATAGACTTTGCACCAAAAATAGCCTGCAGGCCCACTTAGTGAAAGCGACTTATTTCCACTAAGCTCATCATATTGTTGCAATCTCAACACTCTCTCTCAACAAGATAGGGATTATCTACCACCCCGATCCTATCTCTATGGTATTCGAATTTGCTCTTGGTGAGCGCCTTCGTCAAAATATCTGCATCCTGATCCTCCGTAGGAATGTAAGAAATTAACATGATCTTCCTCTGCACACAATCTCTGATATGATGATAACGGATGTCAATATCAGAACCAAGCAAACCAAGCAGGATCTTCCTCATCCATATAGCCTCGCATGCAGCCAAAATTGCTGCCATATACTCGGCCTCCACTGAACAGACTACCACGGATCTCTGTTTCCTGCTGTACCAAGAAACTGCTATAGACTCAATACTGAATATCCCTCCAGATGTGCTCTTTCTGTCCGTTGGGCTCCCTGCCCAATCTGCATCCATGAAGCCATGCATCTTCAACTCATCCGATTGTCTGTGCCACAATCCATATCTTGATGTGCCACTAAGATATCTCAGGACATGCTTTCCTGCCTTCCAAAAGAGCTTGGTAGGATTAACCATAGCTTGTGAAAGCTGGTTAACAACGTAGCATATGTCTGGTCGTGTATTGACTCGATACATGAGCGAACCAACCAACTGTCGATAAATAGTGGCATCCACTACCTCTCGCCAATGTAGCATCCTCATCCTCCATCCACCAGACCATCCTCCATCCACCAGAAGAGGAGTGTCGATAGGCTTGCAACCTCGCATGTTGAACTTCCGCATTCTCCCGGCATACTTTCTGAGACACAAATAGTCCATCCTTCCAATCGCCAAATTTAATCCCATGAAATAATGAAGGAGGCCCAAGTCCTTCATCTCAATTTCCTTTTGCAAGACCGCTCTGACCCAAGAGTATCACTATCACCTCGTTAGTATTAAATCATCTACATAAAGTACAATGATCAACAACTTACCCTCCACCACAATCCGGTATAGGTTCGACATCCGCCCACTCTCGGTAAAAACCAATTTCGGTGAAATAACCGTCTATCCGTGTATCAAGCACGTGGTGCTTGTTTCATCCCATGTAGCACTCTTTTGAGCCTGCACACATGTGACTAGCTGCTAAATATCTCAAATCCTTCAGGCTGCTCAATGTACACCTCTTCCTCAATGATCCCATTTAGGAACGCAGTCTTCACATCCATCTGATGAATGTGCTAGCCCATCTGCGCTGAGAGAGCAAGGATGGTCCATATGGAAGAATACTGTGCGACAGGTGCAAAGGTTTCTTTATAGTCAATCCCCTCGATCTGTGAGAAGCCCCGGGCAACAAATCTTGCTCGATTTCTGCCACTCCCGCTGCTAATTGTCACTTTGTAGATCCATCTCGAACCTACCACTGATTTCCCTTCCGGCCTTGGGACAATCTCCCATGCACTGTTTCCGACAATCGAATCATACTCTTCCACCATGGCATCTACCCATGGGGGATCCTCCACAGCTTCCTCGAAAGAGGATGGTTCTGTCACGATACACTTGCTCATTAGAGCCATGTATCCAGTAAAACGGTCAGGTGACTATCTATGTCTGCGCTGTGATGTAGGTGCTCCTACATTTTGCACTGCATCAAGATTCAAATACCAACACCAAATTTTTCTGTAGTGCGCATGCACCCTCTGATGGTTGGCGCTACATGAGTGGTTTCTTCCACCTCCTGAACCTCCTCTTGTGGCTGATCCACATCCGGAAGCTCCTCCTTAGGAACTAATAGCTCCTCATCTGCATGCAAGTGTAGCTCCCTTTCAAGCGAACACTGCATGGCTTTCTCCTAATTGAATTTTATATCCCATCGCACCACAATCATTCGACCATTTGGAAAATACACACGATAATTATGGGGTGTGTCTATGTACCCCACAAATATCCCAACTTCTATAGTCGGCTCCAGCTTCTTCCTGGCATCCTTTGTCACATGAATGTAAAAACATCAGCCAAAATCTTCAAATGAGAAATATCAGGCTTCTTACCAGAAAACGCCTCTTCGGGTGTACTCATGCCAAGTACTCTATGAGGACAATGGTTTTGCACATAAACCGCAGTGTTGCATGCTTCAGCCCACAAGTGTATGGGAAGGCTCTGATCATGCAACATCACCCGTGCAGCACCCACGATCATTTTGTTCTTTTGCTTCGCCACCCCATTCTGCTATGGGTTATGAGGAGCTATGAGCTCTCTTCGAATTCCTTCTATGCTGCAAAAGTCTTTGAATTCGCCAAAGATGAATTCACCACCATTATCGCTCCTAAGAGCCTTCACCTGCTTCCCCGAATCTTTCTCAACCAGTGCCTTGAACTCACAGAACTTTGATTATGTATCGCTCTTCTTCTGCATGAAGAAGATCCAACACTTCCGAGAAAAGTCATCAACAAAGATCACATAATACGTGTGCTTTGCTGTCGAACCTACTAAGAAAAGTCCACACACGTCTGTGTGAATTCTGTCAACGATCGTCGTGGCATGACTATCCTTCTCGTGAAAGGTAACTTTCACAAATTTTCCCAAAGTACATCCCTTGCACTGATCTGACTGCGCAAGTGTACCTTTGGGAAGCCCGGTAGAAATATGCTGCAAAATTTTCAAAGCACCATGGTGAAGATGGCCCAATCTCCTATGCCATAGCTCGCCCTCATCCCAGCTCACCACTCCTTCTGCCTTGCCTGCCATTGCTGTGCAGCCATCTACCTGCAACTGATAAAGGTTCTTAACTCGAACCCCTATCCTCCGGGTTTCACTAGTTGCCTTACTGCGCAGGAAAGCCTTTCCCTCGCTAAAGACAACATCATATCCCTTGTCTTCTAACATCGCCACAGAGATAAGATTCTTCTTCAATCCTGGAACATGCATCACTTCCTTCAATACGAAGGGTTTACCAGACTCCCTATCAAAGGAAATGGTACCGATACCGGTCGCACTGTATCTACCATCATCGCCCATCTCGATGTGCACTCCAAGATCTTTCTCATCCAGATCAGTAAACAAATCTTTATCTCCGATCATATGAAAAGATGCACCACTGTCAAGAAACCACATTGAACCCATCACACTTGACACCAAGCATGCGATTAGCGAAAAATCCAGCTCAAACTCCGAGGCTAAGGCCTCTCCAGCTGCAGATCCAGCAGCCTGCTTATTTTTCTTCTTCTGTGGACAAGTAGTGGCGTAATGTCCGTGTTGGTGATAGTGAAAACACTTCACCTTGGACATGTCCTGCTTCTTGCCTTTCGCATCGGATTGAGAAGCTTTCTTGCTCTTCCCCTTCTTTGCTTTGGCAGCCAAAGCGCAATTTTCTTCATCAGAGTTCTTTGATGAAGATCTGTCCCTGGTACTTCGCCTTATCTCCTCTTGCACAAGATCCGACCAGCCGCTCCCATCCCGGCGCTCGAGCTCACGTCGCAGTCCTCATAGCTATTCCAACCTTTTGAAGCCAAAGGAGAGGCAAGCTCACCAAGTCCTCTTCATATGCAAGAACCCCCACACTTCCTGCATCATCCTTGCACCGGACAAACTTCGTAGGTACTGGGTATACCGTCACCTTTTCGTTTCTCCATTTTTATTTTTCTCGAGCTTGTCGCTGTTTAACTTCCTTTGGTCGCTTTTGCTTTGGAACAAGTCTGTCAAAGTTTTCCACATCAAGAATGGAGAAGCTTTACCATGAAGGCTGGACACAATGTGATCCTTCACACCTTCCAACAGAATCCTTCGACATTTTACTGTCTTCTTTTGCCATGCGTCAAGTGCGGAAACATCGCTAGAAGCAGGTTTTGGAATTTCTGCATCTATGAACTCCTTCAACCCATTATCATCTAGCACCGCCTCCATCCTGTCCTTCCATGCAATATAATTCGAGCTGCCATCAAGGGCATACTCCAATCGCAATCCGTTGAAAGACATTTCAATGAATGCTCAACTTCGACACCAAGAAAACACTGCAAAGAAATTCTGTTGAATTCCACTGAAGACAAAAAGCACAAAAACTCAACCGCTTCAATAATTGCAATCTGCTCTGATCAATATCCCTCTGATACCATGTAGAAATTATATAACTTATGTGTTATATATCCAATATTCTCCTGATCACACACTATTTTAAATTCATGCACAATACAGAATCTATTCCACTATTGATCATCACATGCGGAAATTAAATCAATTGCAATGCGCACATGAAACCATAAAAATTCACGCACATTAACACAGTTGTTTAACGGGAAAGCCTGAAGCTAAAAACCCCAACTATATTTATATAATATATGTCATAGATATCATGTAACAATCCTCATACAAAGCTGAACATGTCAAGCTCTCAGTACAATACAATCGCTACACACTAATCAGGTCTGATCTAGAAAATCCATGCACCGATCTCTGCCAATTGCCATTTACCGCGCAATCCTCGCTAAATAATGGCTCGAATGAACTCCAATCTACCAACTTACAATCGCGTTAACCGTCATATCTCTACCGAGTGTTGGATGCAATCAATGCATCACTATAGTCACAAATGATAGTCACACTTGCCCTTTCACCTATCTCTCCACTGGTCTCCACTGAAACTGCCATGCACTGTAGTTAAATAATTTACTATTTAGTTGATTAATGAGTTATTGTTTAGTGAATTAATTAACTAATTAATTCACACCACTCTCACTAGTGTATCAATCAGTTAGACTAGATACAACTAGCTCAACTGAGTCTAACTGAGTTAAACTGAATACAACTCCACCAACTACTTCTATAACTCCACCAAACTCTGTCACATGAGTTCTAACTGAAATCATCATGCATTAGCTCCAGTAAACCCTCAGGAATAGAGTAATTCCTTCCGTCAGCTACTGTGCCACATTTGTGCACTTAACTGAAGTGCTCTAAGAGAATAATATAATGTTTAGAGTCCAAATATTATTAAGAGCTAATAATATTCGACATATCTATTTTTAGACTGGATATCTAAAAATAGATTCCACCCAATATGTCTAAAAATATAAGTCCATCTATTTTTCCAACTTGACCAACCATCCACAAATAGCCTCCTGCAACTCATAGAATATGATCGACATGTTTAAAAACAGACATAGTCTAAAAATATACTTTGCGCCAAAAATAGCCTGCGGGCCCACTTAGTGAAGGCGACACTTTTCACTAAGCTCATCATCTTGTTGAATCTCAACATTAATAAAACATTACATGAGCAACTCAATAAATAATGATAAGAAAACTAAATATGTGAAAAACAAAAAATAATTAGAGTAACACATCACATCAACACATAATAATAATGCACATGGACACCAAATATAAGTGGAAACCCATAAGGGAGAAAACCACGATTTTGTTATTGTTGTGATGCAAAGGTAAGCTCCCACTCCATATTACATCTAATTTTCTATAGGCTCCAACCTACAGGAGGTTGCTACCTCAAATTTCTGCAAGCTACAACATGCAAGGAAGCTCCAACTCCCATGTGTTTTTTGCAGGCTACCACCCATAGGAGGCACCTACCTCAACCAGCTCCAACTGAACATTTTATCAAGACACAACTTGAAGGGATACCACAATGCCTTCACACAACATGAAAACAAATGTTGATTTACCTGGTTATAAACTCTGCATATCTCCATATTTACTTATGCCTCTTATCCCTTCACATCTGCTTCACATCAGCTCCATATGTGCATAATATCTCAATCATCTCTCGCACATTCTCCAACTCTCTAACCTTACTATGCACTCCAAAATGACATTTTGTAGTGATAGTTTGATGGATGTTTGTATTCCACATAGGAATAGGAAGAGAATAGGCTTGACTCTTTGCTTTCTATTCATTTTTTTCCACACACTTCATATTTTTAATATTAGTCCACAAAACACATAAATAATCCAATAATAATTTTAGCCACATGTAATGATTGAATGGATCAACTTAATTCCAACATCAAATAACAATGTATATCATTAATGTATCACAACTATTCAGCTTAATGCATCTTTTCGTTGCCTTTGAGTCTTTCCTTTGCCTTAGAGACTTGCCTTTGCATCACACCAATTTAGCTCAATCAACAATTTCACTTCATTACAAACTATTCAATGTAGCAGTTTCACTGCACTTTTGTATTCTTTACCTTGTTTCTCCTTTATACTTTGTTGATCCTAATCTACTCCTTTGCCATCAATGATAATATTTCCAACAGAATTCTAATAAGATATCTTTCAAGATAAACAAGAATCTTGTTTGGTAAAATATAACAAGGTTGGTAGACAAATCTGGGAGAAATTGGAGTTAGTACAGGAGAAAATCAAGATGGTAAAGATCCCTCGAAAAGAAGTCGAAATTTTTAGACAACACGTTGAGAATTCCTCGCGCAAAGCAGGACTAGTCATAAATTTTCTTAATCATATGGCCAAAGAAAAATTTATGAAATAAAAACTTGACTGCTCTTATTTGGTAGCCAGAGAAAACTAGTTGGAGAAGAATCATAAGGGAATAACACAGACAAAAGTGACATGAGTGAACATCTTGAAAGAGATAGAAGTGTTTAAAGGAAAATGTGGAAATTTGGGCAACAATAATTTCTCTTCGTTCAATGATGATCAAGGAAACATTTTCCCCAAGGAGGCTTTTATAAATGGTTTGAGGGCTATTAAGGAGAATCAAAGTGAGATTGAAGGAGGAGATTGCACCTCGCAATAGAAAGACATTGTGAGCATGTACAAGGATCATTTTGAGCTTTTGTTCCTGGTAAAGGGATTTTTCAAAGGACAAGGGAGAGTTATATATCATTCTATTATGGCTATGGAGATGGAAATAACAGACACATGGTTGGGTGACACGCCAACAAGTGAAAAATGGAACGACACACTAAAAGTGTACAAGTTAGCTATTCGAGGGGATTTTACATCGGATCTAAAGAAAAATTCAGCGGAGGGAAGACAAAATCTTAAATTCACCACTTCAAATGTAAGTGCAACATTGAATTTGACCTCAGCATTTTGTGTCATTGGCATGGGCAGCAGCACAATCGACACTCCCACCAAAACTATTGGCAGTGTGCCCACTATAGCGCAAGATGCATTGTAGCCCATGGCCCAGGTGACGACCAAGAGAGAGAACGGAGGTAACACCCATCCAAGAGAGAGATAGGAACTATCAAAGCCAAATCAGAAGGGGTCCACTCCACAATCAACAGATCTTTCAAGAAACTTCTAGAAGAATTTAGTTAAAGTACAACTACTGGTTTATGGTAGGGTACAAGCTCTTGATTGCCTATATATAGGCCTAATTTTTAAATGTAGAATAAATTAGTATAAAATGTGTAATTTTTAATATATATATATATATATATATATATATATATCAGCATGATCTACACAGAGAAAACTAAGTTTTCATATTAAAAAATTATTGATTGTATTAATGGTGAATTATACGACCCAAGGGATCAATCGAGCCCTATAGTTTGATCGAGCCTCCCCCGTCAACAAAGAGTTTAGTTTCTAAATTTTATTATGCAAAAAAAAACAATAAACATTCTTTCATAGATAAATATCAAAGCATGGAAATTACACAAAGATTCACAAAAAACATGGAAAATGGAGATTTGGATATAGAAAAGGAAGGAAATTTCCATCCACAGAGCAATACAAGAAAAATCTATAGAAAGGATGAGAAAAAGACGCCAAACATTGAGAGAACAAGAAGTTCATGCAAATATAGGTAAATTCAGAGGAAGGCTCCATAGAGATTGTGCAGTCAAGGAAGGTTGATTATCCTATTTAATAGGGATTAATTGCCTAGGGATTGCGTGAGAAACTGGGCTAAGCAGGTCTTGAGAATTGGCTAAGTGTTGGTCAAGTTTTCCTAAGAATTGCTACTCAGTTTTTAGCAAGATCAGGGTGAGACAATCAGTAGAGTGCAGGATTTTCCCGGTATGAGAAAGCATTGTATTGTTTCATGATTCTTTGACTATGTACAATATATGACAGAGGGGTTTTGAGCAGGTTATTTCCCCACATACATCTTGTGTTGTTTGATTGATAATTTCATTTCTCTTACTTGCATGTGATTGAATGATCATGTTTTATATTCCACAAATATAGTAGAAATATTCAATATCTTGTTTTAGTACATTACATTATCAGATTGAATCCATTGGTATAAAGTTTCTATATAATTTCTACATGGTATCAGAGATGTGTTAGAGTGATATTTATACATGGTATCAGAGCTATGTTATATATTTTCTACATGGCATCAGAGTGCTAGGAATCACAATAGAAGAGAAAAAATTGAGTTTGTCTTGAACAGTTTCAAATATGCAGATTTATTCTTCATGGTCCAATAGCAGATTAAGATGTATTTCAATGTCTTGAGACTCGAATATGCACTCAATGGAAATTCATATTATATTTCATGGAAGGACAGGATGGAGGCAGTGTTGGAGGACAACGGGTTGAATGAATTCATAGACACTGATATTCCCAAGCCCATAGCAGTAGATGTCCAACTTCTTGATGCATGGCAGAAGAAGGTAGCAAAGGCGAGAAGGATATTGTTGGAGGGAGTTCGAGATCATACTGTCTCGAGTCTCCATGGGAAGGCAACTCCATATGCTATGTGGAAGGCCTTGAAAAATTTGTTTCAGAACAACAACAACCAAAGGAAGTTGGCGCTGAAGGACAAACTCAGAAATATCAAGAAGGAGGAGGGCAAGATAGTACCAACATACTTGGCAAAGTTCACTCAATGTCGAGATGAGCTTGGAAGTGTTGATGTGACCATAGTTGATGATCACTTGATGAGCCTATAAACTCTAGGCCTTCCCAAGAGCTATCATAGTTACCACGACTCTATGAATGGGAGGGAGAAGTTACCAGACTGGGAGTGTTTGTGGTCCGACTTGGTAATAGAAGAGATAAGGCATAGCACCAAAGATGGGGCCTCCAACACCAACAAAGAAGAATATTGTGCATTAGTGGGAAAAAAAAAAGAAGGCTAAGGGAAATAAATCCCAAGGCAAAGAGGGCAATAGATACTTGTCAAAGATCATATGTTTTCATTGTCACGAGCATGGGCACTATGCTTATAATTGTCCACAGAAGAAGACAAGTAAGAAGGAGCCTGCACTTGCAGCAGGTGAAGCATTGGCTTCACAGTTCGAGCTTTATTTTAATCCCATTGCATGCATGGCTAGCACTGTAATGGGATGCATGTGGTATCTAGACAGCGATGCGTCGCTCCATATGACGAGGAATAGAGATCTCTTGAGTGACTTAGAGGAGAAGGGCCTCCAGTAGAACATAGAGTTTGGAGATGACGAGAGGTATAACGCGATCGTCATAGGTATAGTTACATTTTAGAGGGAGTATGGATCCCCTCTCAGACTAGCAGATGTTTTGTATGTTTCAGGCCTAAGGAAGAATCTTATCTCCATAGCGATATTGGAAGACCGTGGTTATGAGGTGATGTTTAGAAAAGGAAAATATTTCCTTAAACACATAGCCATGGGATAGGTGAAGCGGATCGTTTCAAGAGTCAAGAACCTGTATGCACTAGAGGTTGAGGATGCATGCAAGTCTTTAAGGAGCAAAGAAATGGTTAATGACTTGGTGGTTGAGAAGGAGCAATTATCTCTCAACATGCATCCTCATAAGCAATCTCAGAAGGTTGTGGAGCAGCCACAATTGGAGAAGCAGAGAGGAGACTGAGTGGAAGATTCCACTCAAGCAGAGACCTCTAGGAGGGGGATATTTTGAGCCAAATGGGCAGAGGGAGTACATGTAGCTATACCTCTAGGTGTAAGGTGGGGCGATGTGTAGAATTAATCCCAAGAAGAAATTCAGGCAGGGTCCACTGAGATGGTGTGTCTCATGGATCGAAACTGGCTATGATGAGTCCACAGTATAGCAGTAGTAGGAAGGATCAGTTAGATTGATGACTTTAGATTTCAGGAGGACAAAAATTAGAGTGACAGATTTCAGATACTAGAGTGCAGATTAGGAGTTGGCAGCAGTGCAGAGTGCATGGATGCAGATGTCAACAGTAGCGCAGAGAGTCCAGTAGACATGTGCAGTATGATCCAACAGATAGAAGACTCTGATGATAGACACATTATAATAATTCAGTTGTTTGGAGGATATTTAGTTTCAGGAGAGTTACATGTGAAAACAACACTAGAGAAGTGTTGCATGCAAGAACATTCCAAAGGTACAAGATTGAGATAGATTGATTCCTTTCTTGTTAAGAGGGAGTGTTGAAATTTTCAACAAGAAACAGTGAAATTGGTATCCAGAAACAAAATCTAGAAAATGGAACCCATAAATGGCTACCATATGAGGCTTTTGATTTAATTATCCCTTAATTAAATTGAAAGTAAATTGTAATTTCATCTCATAACAACTTGTATCAGTTAACTAAGTGAGATAGAATTAGTTAGCTCAAGAATTTCGAGTCGAGGGTCAAAGGTGAGGCATGTAGAGTGATTCTATTATTTTCAGGGTCTAGTTGCAGTTGTAGCACTAGTGTGGTGTGAGTGTAATCAGTTAACTCAAATTGATTGAGTTAAAATCAGTTTAACTAGTTCTAATTGAATGATGAGCTAGTGAGAGGTCAAGTGGATTAAATTAGATTTGATTCACAAGTAGTGATCTACCAAGTAACTGATGGTTCACTATTAATAGCTACATGCATGTCAATTTTTATGACGACCCAGTTGAGAAAGAGGTTAAAGGAAATTTAAATATCAGCGGTATTTTTATTGAATTGCTCGGGCGCAGTTATAAAGTCAAAGGAAGGCTCCATAGGGATTATGCAGTAAAGGAAGGTTGATTATCATATTTAATAGGGATTGATTGCCTAGGGATTGTGTGAGCAATGTTGGGCTAAAAAGGGGCTGAGAATTGGCTAAGTGTTGGTCAACCTTGCCTGATAATTTCTAGTCAATTTTGAGCAGGATCAAGGTGAGATGATCAGTGGATTGCGAGATTTTCTCGGTATGAGAAAGCATTGTATTGTTTCATGATTATTTGACTATGTACAATATATGATAAAGGGGTTTTGAGCAGGTTCTTTCTCCACATACATCTTGTGTTGTGTGATTGATAATTTCCTTTCTCTTACTTGCATGTGATTGAGCGATCGTGTTTTATATTCCACAAATATTGTAGAAGGATTCAGTATCTTATTTTAGTACATTACATGATTAGATTGAATCCATTGGTATAGAGTTTCTATATAATTTCTACAAAAATAAGAATCGAAAGTAATACCATGTTGTTAAAAAATGAGATGTAATAACAACTAAAGAAAACTGCTTGAAACCATACAAATTATTGAAAACCACTTGAAACCATTCAAATTATTGAAAAATACTTGAAACCATCGTTTATTGGAATTTTTTAAAACTACTTGAATTCATGCAAATTATGAATCACCTTTGAATTTTAAAAGAGGGATTAGCAAAAATGGTTCTCAAATAGGTTATCCAAAACCTATAAACATTAGTTTGACTAATGTTTGATATCCAAAGTGTGATTTATTAAAGAGAAAAAGTGGCAAGATATACAAGGAGCAAGAATATCCCTACTTCCAATGTGCATGAACTAAGAAAATATTCTTTGTTAAACATATATTTAAAAACATTAAACTTTTGTAACATTCATCATTATATGTATAATTTAATGGTTCTTTGAATCCTAAATGATGATCCCTACCTTATGAGAATTTTTTAAGAAGAACAAGTTTTTTAAAGACATACAAAGTGGAGTGTAGTTTTGTGCTTTCACAAAAAGAGTGCATTATTGCATATAACTATAATTCTCCATGAAAGACTCATGTGATTAATCAATATTAAATTCATAAATAATAAATGCAAAAGAAATAAATTAGCATGCATGTATTGATTATATGCTAGAATTGTTTACAATGTTAATATTCTTAGTCCATGGCAATCTAATGTCGATTAAATTCATCTAGTTATTTCTCAACATATGTAATCGTGAAATATATTTCAAAATTTGGTTCAAAAATATATAAAAAAATACTTCTTTATTTTAAAATTTGTCAAGATTGATGAAAATAATTGAAAACATAAAAGACATTGGATATCCATCTATGCACATGCATAAAAATGGTTCCTTGTAGAAACATATAGTTTTTTAAATCCTCTTACCCCTCCTTGTGCCCTACTTGGTTGTTGTGCTAAAATTTCCATGTAAATTCTCCCAAAAAAACACTCAAATAATTTGTGCCCCTCTTCACAACAAATGATAACAATGTACATTCATTGTTGATAAGACCTTGAAGCATCTTCCTTGTCCTCTAAATCCACTAAAACATCTATCTCTTGATTTATTTTTGTTTGCTTATCAGCAATTTCATTGTCCTTCTCATCCCACATTTATTCCACTTTTTATTTGGAATTTTGAAATTCTCTTTAGCTATGATAAGTTCTTCCTTTAATAAATATATTCTTACTATTGTTTTATAGCAATTTTAGTTACATGTTTTAAAACGCTAAATGATATTGTGCTTCTAAAGAAGAATTTTTTTTCCAACTAATTTGATTTTGCATAATAGGCTTTTAAATATTAACAAACTTATAAATTATTTGAATAGGCTCCTTAATGTATCATGGAGTGTGTATTTATGTATTGTATGGCTTTTTAGTCACAATTTATCTTATAGTCGATTAAATTTGTATGAATTTATAGATATAGATTTTGTTTTATCTCATGAAATAAATTTGGCCCTTCAATTTGGTAATCACAAGCTTGATTGTTCAAGAATATCCCATTCTCACAAATTCAAAATATTTTCCACATCATTAAGTTATTTAAGTAATAATTCCCTTTGAAATCTGTACATTTATAAGTTTCTTATATAAGAATTTAAACTTAATTTCTATTAGTAGATTTAGTTTAACAATCTTGCGAATTATTATACAAATGAGTAGATTTAAATAATTGACATTGGATTTAAATAATCAAATTGTTTGGTATATGATATATATGAACAAAAATATAATACTTTCCTTGTTACAGCAGGGATCACTTTTAGTTTGGGATTTTTATATCCTTTTGAATAAATAAAAAAATTGTTGCTGAGAATAAGTAAATTTGAAAAGGTCTTGAAATGTTTCAATTTGTTGTAGAACTCACTTTTAGTTTAGGATTTAGATAGTCTCTTGAAGAAACAAAAAATATTTGCTAAGAAAAAATAATATTGAAAAAGGTCAAACGCTTCATTTAGTAAATGGAGACAATATTCTTATGATCTATCAAATTAATTTTTAAAAATTTGACAATATTGTGTTTTATTAAACCATTTATAGAAATATAGCTAACCACACATTATAACTATATAATAAATATCTCACACATACTCGCAATTCAAACACTTTGTAGTTGCACTAGATTCACCTTGCACACACTATCACTACTAACCAATTTGAGATACTAACCATTACAAGTAGAATAATTGAGGCATATATTTTACTTTGGAATTTTTCACACAAATATATTCTCACATAGTATAATTAGGAAAGAAGTAAGTGGTCCATCATCCACACATCATTTCTTTTCTTACAAGGAACAAACATTACATAGTGTAATTATGGGAACTGTATTAAAGGATCATGAACTACATATCCATATACTTGCAATTCAAACACTTTGTATGTGCACTAAATTCACGTTGCACACACCATCACTACTAACCAATTTGGATTACTAAGGTCATTATACGTAGAGTAATTTCTTATATTTTACTTTGAAATATTGCACACAAACATATGCTCACATATTATAATTAGGAAAGAAGTAAGTGGTCCATCATCCACACATCATTTATTTTCTTGTAAGGAACAAACGTCACATAGTTTAATTAAGGGAATTGTAAAGGATCACAACATATCCACATCAATTAACAATTTGTATGCTCACAATTTCACTTGCACGCAAATTCACCCAACACACTAAGCTCACTGTAACTTTGTATAAAGGACATCCTACATCCTGAATCTTTGTACCTAATTTATTTGAGCTTATATTTTGTTGCACACCCTAAGTGAAGAAAATCCTCTCTAAAAACAATCTTAACCTGAATAGAATAAATTCCCCAAAAGGGCCACAAGATAATTTATAGTTTAGTCTAGGATCGTGGTGATAGGTAGGACATATTTCAATATGATTTTTTTTCATATTGAAACATAGAAATTTTTATTTTAGGGAGCTTAAAATCCAGCATTATCCAGTGACAAATATGGTACATGGAGAGAAACTTGTGAAGGGGCTAAGGCCTAGGTGGAATATTATCACGGACCTTCATGTTGTCTCCCAAAATGTGGTAGGGGTTCTAGGTCTAAAAATGAAAACCAGAAGCCGAGATTCATCCATTTCCATTGAACACGGGTAACTTAGTGGACAAATCTTAGAGGATTTTTCCCTATAGGTTGAGGTGTGGGAGCACTTAGACCTGAGGTGATCTTGGTCATGATACTGGAAGTGTCTCCAACTATTTATAGACGTATCCCTAGTATGTTTGGCCACTATAACCCTCTCTAGTGACATTTATGATGTGGCCCCAGTACCCTATTCTAAAATATTCACAAGGCCCAGTTACTACTTGAGAGGAAGGGAGTTAGGTATTTTTTAGGAATTTTTATCATATGAAAAACATCATATAAATAATTTTTGTTGAGATTTTCACGTATTCGAATTAAATGGAAAGTTAACCATTTATTTTTCGCTTTGTGTTAAGTATGTGGTTCATTTCGTTTTCCTAAAGAAAATGTATCTGTTCAGGTGTGCTTACAAATGCAACAGTCTCACGTGTTGTTGATCTATTTCCTTTCTTGCCAATTGATTTATTTCTCAAAATAGAATGTTTGTCATTATTTACATGTTTCATAGGGATTATATATTCTTCGAGTCTCTCCTACATACAATTCACATTATCATGAAAATAAATTACCTTCCACACATGATGCAACTTTTACCTTTCATCATATTTTGAATCACCCTTTTTGTTTACATAGGGACCAATACTTTTACTGACCTACTCCCTTCTTCGACCCATCTTTCCCTGAGCTCAAAGCCAT
This sequence comes from Pinus albicaulis, assembly GCA_034641835.2. Classification (NCBI taxonomy): domain Eukaryota; kingdom Viridiplantae; phylum Streptophyta; class Pinopsida; order Pinales; family Pinaceae; genus Pinus; species Pinus albicaulis. The sequence goes on along the minus strand of CM076574.1, from coordinate 129,481,896 downwards.
TTTATTTTCATGTTTCAACTTAGAACCCTTGGTCCATGTGACTAGAACCCCAATGTTTCCAAGTTGATTTTTGTTGAGTGAGGAGGAATGATTTTACCTTTCATCATATTCTGAATCTAACTTTTTGTTGACACAGGTACCAATACCTTTACTGGTGCACTATTATTCGACCCATCTTTCCCTAAGCTCGAACCCCTTTTATTTCCATGTTTCAACTTATAACCCTTTTTCCATGTAAACTTATGCTACCTAAATGCCAAATGTCAACTTTTTTTATTTTAAGTTTTCCCTAGGGTTTGTGACTATAACCCTAGGGTTTCAAAATTGGTTTTTATTGATTGAGGATGAATGATTTTATCTTTTATCATATTTTTCATCACCCTTTTTGTTGAAACTGGGACCAATACCTTTACTGGTGCGCTCTTCTTCGACCCATCTTTCCATGAGCTCAAACCATTCTTATTTCCATGTTTCAACTTATAACCCTTGGCCATGTCAACTTCTGCTACCTAGTTGCCAACTATCAACTTGTTTTTCACTTAAATTTTCCCTAGGGTTTTTGACTAAAACTCTAAGGTTTCCAAATTGATTTTTTTGAGTGAGGAGTAATTCTTTTACCTTTCATCATATTCTGAATCACCTTTTTTTTACACATGGACTCATACCTTTACTGTTGGATCTTCTTCAACCCATATTTTCCTGAGCTCGTAACCCTTTTATTTCCATGTTTCAACCTATAACAGTTGGTCCATGTCAACTTCTGCTACCTAGTTGCCAAATCTCAACTTATTTTTCATTTAAATTTTCCCTAGTTTTTTGTGACTAGAAACCTAGGGTTTCCAAATTGATTTTTTTCGAGTGAGGAGGAATGATTTTACCTTTCATCATATTCGGAATCACCTTTTTTGTTGACACGGGATCTGATACCTTTATTGGTGGCTCTTCTTTGAAACACTTTTATTTCCATGTTTCAAATTATAACCCTTGGTCCATGTCAACTTCTACTACCTAGTTGCCAACTGTCAACTTGTTTTTCATTTAACTTTTCCCTAGGGTTTGTGACTATAAACTTGGGGTTAATTGATTTTTGATGAGTGAGGAGGAATGATTTTACCTTTCATAATATTCTAAATCGTCGTTTTTGGTGATATAGGGACCGATACCTTTACTAGTGCTTTCTTCTTCAACCCATATTTCCCTAAGCTCCAAACCCCTTTCTTTTCATGTTTCAACTTATAACCCTTGGTCCATGTCAACTTCTACTGCCTAGTTTCATGCTACCAAATCATAGCATGACCTTCCACCTATGGTGATTTCTTAAATAAACATGTGTATATTTACTACTCACTTGTCTTATGATGATGATTCACTTGAATTACAAGTATATTTTGTATTCCACTATGTAGGTATGGAAATTGAACAACCACATGAGGGAGAAGATGTGTCCAATAAAGATGATTAACCAAATGATGATCAAGATGTGCCCTATGGACCTGGTCAATCACTAGAGGAACATGTGCCCCATCAAGCTGGTCAATTTTCACTATGGGAACAACATGTGCCATGTCAAGCTAATCAACCAATGGAGGAAGAATATTTTCCATATCAAGTTGATCAACCACTGGAAGAATAGATTGTTTCCTCTCAAGTTGACAGGATAACAGGGAGTTGTAGTGGTTTGGAAAGGGGTGGATTGTTTGCAGAAAATTTAGATGCAAGCACAATAGAGGATATTGGGGAGCCCATCCCTTATCTCACTATTAGAGACCATGTCAATAACATCATTTAACAACATTTTGAGAAACATTCAATTGTTGCACAAGCTCATATACTACATGGGTTGATGAAACATAAGAAACTAAAACATGCCACAAATATATTGGGTGTCCAAGATGCTAAAAGAAATAATACACATATAAATATCACTGAAAATATATCAAAAGAATTCACTATGCTTGGAAAATCAAGAAAACCTGATGTTCAAGTTGCGTGCAGGGCAATTACAACTGCCATTGTTGCACCAAGTACACCAAGACAATAAAATTTGGAAACAATGTCAAAATTTCTCCATGTCTCGAGAAAAACTTTACACAAGCATACCAAATTCAGGGTTCGAGTGAATTAAAATGTTGAATCTACTTGTTGGGATCTTATCACTATGCAACCATACCAAGATAGGCTTACATCATGAATCAAAGCATTTTTGGTAGAGTTTTGGGAGAGCCATCTTGTTGTATTCCAGATAGAAAGCATGGCATACGACATCACATAGCTAAAGGTGAGAATATGAACCACGCTAAACACATTGTAGAAATGAAAAAAGTTGCATTGTTCAAGGAATTTCAAGAAAGAAATTGCCATATGAAGATATCCATAAGGATGTTTCAGAATTTTAAGCCTTGGTTTATGAGGCCCAATACTATCTGTGACATGTGTTTTTGTCGATATCATGTTGAATTTCAGCTTCATTATGACACTTTTCAGGAATTTAACAAGAATACCTATCATGGCGACCCTCCTCCTACAATGCGTGATTTTTTTCATCAATATTGTGCAAAAGGGAGCCAAAAGAGTTTATTGTAAGAAAATATGTATAGGTGGGAGAATATGAATTGAATGTGGTGATTTGGCATTATTCTATAGGAAATTTCTTGTCGATCCTAACCAGTATGGGATGTCAGATGGCACCATCACATTGAAGCATTATGAGTATGTTGTGGGAAATCAACCATATTCTTCAACTCTAAAGCCTGACAAGATCAACTATGTTGAGGATGATATTGTTATTTCACAATTCATGGGGTGTTTTAAAACCAAATCTATAAATATATCAAACACGTCCACATGTCTAGGTGGAAAGAATCTAAATTTTTGCATTCTCATGAAGTATTTCAACCAGGAATAATCTTATCAATGGTGGAATTTGCTGAGAATTACACATTTTCTTCTAAAATAGAGATATAAAGTGAGTATTATCAACTTAGACCAAGTTTCCATATTATTACATGTTATGTAAATACATGCGCAATTGAACATTGATGGTAGGGATAGCATTGACGAGTCACGTGATGTGATTAAGGAGTATCACTTTTACGTTAGTGATGATCGTGAGCATGCCACATTGTTTGTGCAACATTTCTTTGACCCGATTTATGAATCATTAAAAAAATGGCATATCATTTAGGAATCATTGGATATGGTCAAATGGTTGTGCAGGGCAGTTCAAGTTAGCACGCACTTTTTATTGTTGTAGTTGACTACATACGAAGGCACAAATTCGGCATGCTTTGAGATACTTTGAAATAGGAAATGGAAAGGGTGATCATGATTGTGCAAGTGCTTGTGTTAATTGAGAAATTAAGAGGTACCAAATGATTCATGATGCAAATCAACTTAAATCATCACTGGAGGTGGTCAACTAGCGCAGATCCAATTTAGGACATGAAGATCACCAATCTATAAGGATTTTGTGTAGGTTGTTCTAGAATATTAAATTTGGTGATGTGAATTGATCCATTCCTTGGTATTGCGATATTGGAAGGAGCAAGGGAATTACACTCATTGGGGAGAAAACACATGGGAGGAATATTTGTCATCGAGACAAGAAAACTCACATGTTTTTGTGATTTTTTTCATTGGTGTTTATGAATGTTGATTTGATCACCATGAAAAACACGGGTACGTGAAAGGATGGAAATATTTCCCTATTAATCCAAAGGGACATCATCCAATTCTGATGTGGAAAGAGATGCACAATGAAGAGGCCATCATTTCACTTGATCATGATCAAGTCTCTGATCTTGTAAGGGAAGGTATGTCGATCATCTATAATTAACAATTTCATCTGTAAATTGAAATATTTAATGTATTTAACTAATATAAATTTTTAATTTTGGTTGTAGGAAATGTTTTTTTTGCCACTTCCCTCGCAAGAAACGAAGAGAATGTGTCCTACTATTTGATGTGATGTAGACAGGTGAAAAGTAGGTTGGTGAGAACATATGAAGATGGAAAATTCACATACCAAATTGGTGACATGGTTGTGATGGTCCATTTTTTTTAAAGGTTAAAAAACAAACTGATCACATCATTTATAGAGATTTTATGCTTGAATATATGTCTGTTCAAAATAGTCATCTAGTCATAGCATCTCAGATCAATCTCATAGAAATAAAAACACATCAAGGTGAACCAAGGAGATGGAAGATGACAAAATCAGACCATGAACGTGTTATGGAGACTTTCATTCCTATGATCCAGTTGACAGATGATTAGAAGATGAAAATGTAAAGCCTTAAATATGATTCTATAGTAATTAAGGGTAATCTAATCTAGTATAAGAGATCCCAAATGTATGATTTTTGCAATCTATAAATGTGACATTGAATACTCTTGTAATTCTATAATTTTGAATAGAGAAATGTTTCCCTCTTATCTAGGATGGATTCATAATGGTGTACATATATGTTATATAAGCTTTAGTTTCCTTGAGGTGCTTAAGTTTCTAAATTACACCAAATTTCAAGGACGTGATTTAGAATCAATAGGGATTTAAAATTAGATTTAATTTAAAAAATTCATCTTAAATTTTTTAAATGTCATGTGTATAGTATTCATGTCGAGCATGCAATAAATTTTATAGATCAATATACATATCGTACATATTTGGCTTCTAGAAAATCCATTTCAGTATGTAACAACCAAGTTTATATATTACTTTATGTAAAATGGAAATTCAACAATCTAGGTTATGAACAACATTGAAATATTTTTTATGTTATTAATAATAAATATGACGTGTGTCTGTTTGATATAAAACATGGATAATAGTTACACACATGCTTCATATTGGAATGTAAGAAGTGCAACAAATTATATATATATATATATATATATATATATATATATATATATATATATATATATATATATATATATATATATATATATATATATATATATATATATATACCATGTTATGAATATTAATCTCTTTTACATAACCTCAAAAGAAATAAAATCGAATATAACTTATTAGTAGTTTACATCTTGACATCTAAATTAAAATCATTGTAATTTAACATATATTGATTGTGCACTAAAATACACTTTCTACAAGCCAGTATGACAACTAAAATTGCTACTTTGTAAAATTTTACTTATTGAATGTTCTTAATTGAATGTCTTAAGGTAAAAAATTGATTGAAATACTTGGATAGAAAAATATATTTAAGAAAGTGCATAAAATTATAGAAACATATCATTGTTTAAATTAACATATGTTGAGTGCACTAGAAGACACTTTCTACAAATTCAATATTAAATTGATGTACATGATATATTTTAGTTCATTTTAAGTATTAAAGTGACTTGCATTATAGTAAGATTGTACTTATTTCCTTAGTCTATGAAACTAGAATTCAAAATTGCTCTTTTGTAAAATTTTACTTCTTGGATGTTCTTAATTGAATGTCTTAAGTTAAGGAATTGATTGAAACATTTGATAGCCAACTAAATTTAGGAAAGTTCGTAAAATTATATAAATTTATCTAAAAACTTATAATTAATTGTTTTTTGGTATATTAAATTCCAATACATATGACCTATATCATGTGTTATGACTAAGTTATTGTAGATGAACTTAAAAGAAATAAAATTTAATAAAACAAGTTATTAGTTGAACATTACTAGTTGAGGACATTTTTTAAAATTGAATTTAAAATGTATTTCAATCGTGTTTGTGTATTTTCATTGAACCATGAACATATATTTTAGTTCATTTTAAGTATCAAAAATACTTGCATCATAGTTTAAGATTCTACTTGTTTTCTTAGTTTATTTCTTGAGAAGTCAAAGTTATTATTTTGTTATCTTTGTATGATAATAAACTATCCATATGAAAATATATACACATTACATTATACACATGAGCATGCACAAACTGAAATAATAAGCATCCATAAACTAAAAAAATGTTCACGTATGATCCATAAACTGTCCATATATGAAAATATACAAAGTTTGTACATAACATGTGAATATTCCCTATGAAATGGGCCTGAAAATATACAAATTCTCTATGTTCCACTCTATAAAGTATCGCTTATAGAACTCTTATGTGTGTTTCATGGAGAGAGCATCCATAACCTGGTATTGCAATAACACATTCAAATTCAAATTAATTAAAACATTGTTTATACAAAATAAACAATATAGAAACAAATGATTTTGAACTGTGCATTTAAATAGTCCCCTATCTATGACTCAGTCGAGTGAAAATGGAAGTCAGGTGGGATTGGGATTTGATCAACGTTGGTTTGGTGCTCCCTTGTCTGTGGCTCAATGTCTCTATACCCAACATCCCACTCATGTGTCCAGATATCTACAACATTGACACCCCTTTGCATATGGGCATGTGTACACAATGGAAAAGATAAATTATAATTAGTCTACGAATTAATTAGGATTCATACATGTAACTTTAAAAAAAAAAAATGTTGAAATATTAATAATAATAAAATTCACCTCAACTGTTAGTCCATGAGTGTTATAAGGTGGAGGTGGAGGTGGAGGAGACTAATCCATGGAAACATGCACTAGAGGAGGTTTCTCTAGCTTGTAAATTTCCCCCTCAGATGTTCTTGGAAGCTCATATGTCTAGTTGGGTTGTGCATGCATGTTATCATGAAATTACTAATATAAATGGAATTTGATACAAACTCAATAATATAAATAATGTTAATTTTGACAATAAGAGTGAAAATTTTTGAATATATGTACCTGGTCTATAATGCAACTGGTGGGCCATAAGTAAATGAAGGTGGTATGCTCATCTCTCCACGCAATGCAACATGTGCAATGGAAAACGTCCTCTGCATGGTATCTGCAATGGTATGCCTAGTCTTAGCACCAAGTTGTGATGAATTCTCTACCTTTGTCGGTAATACCATGCTTTGAAATGGTCATGGAAAAAATCTCAAAGGTGGTGCTACATGCACAGGGTCCCTACAAGCCCTGACACGTTCATAACTATGTCCCAAACTAGGTCCATAAAACTTAGATCTGGTGTTGGTGTAATCCGACCTCATATGTAGCACAAAATCTGCATATATATGCTTTGGAAATTAAATGGGGGCCTAGTCATGATGGGGGAACTGGCCCCAAGCTGCAATGAATCTATCATAAACAAAAGGGGCTGCATCAACATTCTTAAAAAATTTAGCGGAATCAGACCAGCATATCTAGCACAAAATTCTGGGGGGGTGTCAAAAAAATCCCCACAAATATCAATGTTTTTAGTGGCATCTTTCACCGCCTTCTAAGTATGTGGTCCTCTAACCTCTAGCTTCCTAATCCTATGTATGGACTATAGGAGGTGGATTTGGGGGCCTACCCTCTGGTACCTCTTGATCAAATTTTTTGTGTTATCCAGTATCAGATACAAATTACAACAAGTAGGTGAACCATATATTTTATCCAGGTCTCATGTGATCCATGTACGTTGGGCCCTAACATCCTTAGATTGTGATATTGGCTATAGTGTTATTCCATGGAGGGATCAAAACTGCACTTTGATCCTCGCCTTCACCCTGCTAAGGGTCTGGAAATCATAAACATAATTTAATATATATAAATCAAGCTACAAGCATGATAACATATACATTAAATTAAAACACATCAATTGAAGGCGATTTAAAATTTAAAGACAATTTCAAGACATAAACACGTAAATTTTAAAGAGGATTTAAAATGCAAGATGTATACCTGCAACAAGTGAAGAAGGTCCACTATCCATAGCAAGATCATCAACAGAGACAGAAGCATTTCCTCTGACACTCTGACTTGTGTCAGAGGGAGGATCTATGAGTGAAACATATGCTCTAGTATGGTTACGTGATCTAGCCTAACCATGTATAACAGATCCCCCAACACTTCGATGGGTTGCGGTTGGGGGGTGTATGGGAGATGGCTCTGCAAAATACATATAAACTAATCCAAGAAAAAAATGTTGACATAGAAAGAATTTTGACAAGAAAATCATTTATAAACTCAAATAGAATAATCTAGGCTAAATTCCTAAACTAAATAGAGTGCATATTTTGATAAATTATCAACCAAAGTAATGAGTTCCATGTAATCACAATCGAAAAATGTGATTAAAAATATAACTTACACATTTTCCCATTTATAAATAATGCATTTTATTCATAGAGCATAAATATGTAAATATATGTAGAAAATTGAAATAAACATATTTGCAAAACTAATAAATCTCCATGCCAACCAAATAATCCATAAGATAAGTTCTTATAAATGTTTGATTTTGACACATAACATGTACTAGGTGCAAGTACATGAAGGAAATGTTTATGGTACGACACATTACATAATGAAACAATATGTTACAAATTAGAAAAGAGTCAAAATGCTTATATATTCTCTTAAAATTCACTTTTCATCATGGATTTCATGTATGTATCAATGATGCATTGTTGAAACTTAAACTTATATGTGTGTGTGTGTGTTATAGTTATGATATGTTGTGTTATATAGTTAAATAAAAATATGGGAAGTGTAAGTTACAGAATCATTACTCAACTAATAAATTTAATAAGGGTGGGAACTAAAAGATATATAGTTGTCAGTTATCATTATATTAAATAATTCTACAAATATGAGCAATGGAAACTTGAAAGAAAATTACAATTTATAGACGAGTCTTAAAAAAATTGTTGAGCATCACCCAACTTATGTTATTATGAAGAGAACATCATGTTAAATAGTTATAAAACTATGTTAAATGTTATATATGTGTGTGAAATGCTATAACTATAACTATATTATATATCTAGTTATATAGTTATGTTACTTGTGATGCTATATTATATAACTATATATCTAGTTATGTTGTATATATATAATAGTTATAGTTATGTTATATTTAAAAATTATATATATATATATATATATATATATATATATATATACGAGTAGTCTTTAGTGCGACTTTTTGAAGGCTTTGGTTTTTTCCGGTGTAATTTCTCTAAAGTCCGGCAAGAATTCATTGAAAAGAGAAGTTTGATTGCTAACCTTGCACAATCGAAGTGCCCTAGGGGTTTTTGAGGATGCTGAATCCATATATAGAGTCAAAAAAACCAGTTTAAATAGCAAAAACCAAGATTTTACCTCAAATTTTTTCACCGGATTCCGGCACCTAAAACTCCAAAAAGTCGCACTAAAGACAACTCCTATATATGTATAAACACAAAGTTGTATATCACATGTTATATATATATAAAGTTATATATAACATAACTAACATATACATAACTATAACATGTTATATATATGTTAGTTATATATATAACAAAACATAAAGTTATATATAACATAACCAACAAATGTATATATATATATATATACATATGTTGGTTATGTTATATATAACTTTATGTTTTGTTATATATATAACTAACATATATATAACATGTTATAGTTATGTATATGTTAGTTATGTTATATATAACTTTGTATTTTGTTTTATACATATATTAGGTTAATCAAATTTAATTAAATAAAAAAAAAGTTCTGGATTTTTAATTTGGTTAAAATATTTTATTTAAGTACAAATAATTTTATAAAACAAATTACTATATTTATTATTAAAAATATAAAAAATATAAATTTTTTTAAAATTAAACTTTAAAAAAAATGAAATAATTTTTTTAATTTGATTTAATAGTGATTCACCATGAACAACCATATTCATTATATCAATTAAAATTTCTTAATTTATTTATTTATCAAAGTTCTATAGTTATAGTTTAATTGTTTTCCGTTTTGAAAGTTTTTTGGGCATATTTCTATATAAGTTTTTCGAAATTTAAAATTTATTTCACTAAAATCCTAAAAAAAAACTTTAAAATGTAAAATATTTAAAAATAAAATTTACCATAGAAAATATTTATACTAAACATGTTAATATTGTAGATAGCTTATACAATAAAATTTAAAAAAAAATTAAAATCTAAATTATAGTTTTGTTTTGTGCTTTTGAGGAGCTTTCTTGGTGGTTTTCTAAGTTTTTTTTGGCCTTAAAGGTTTTCCTTGTGGTATTTTAGGTTTTTTTTGTGGTTTTCAAGGGTTTTCTTGGTGGTTTTTTTTGTTTTCATGGTAAGTTTCATGATTGCTTTTTGTAGTTTTTGTATGCTAGTTTTTCTTTTTTCAAATTATTTATTTTATTTTGCAGAAAAAATTAAATAAAAGAGACAAAAAAGTCACACGAAACCTACCTTGGCTTGATCCTCTGGTTCATTGGCGGGGTTTATGGGTACCTAGATTGAGTTCCTCCATTTTTATTGAGATTAGAAATTTTATGTCGAACTCCTTTTCCTCTCGATGTCTGAGAAAAATGACTTGCCAAGGTCACAACTGGGTTATTTGAATTATAAATAACACTCGATTGAGTCATTGACTCAGGTTAAAAAATGGATTGATTGAGGGTTTTTTTAAATGGTTAATCGAGCTATTTTTAAGGACCTCAGTAGCTCGATCAATCACTTAAAAAACTCTCAATTGAGTGCTTAAAATTTCTCGATCGAGCATCCGTTTTTCAGTAAAACATGTCCTTATTTCACCAAAAAGTGTAACCTAGCTCCATGCTTTGACCCATAAGGATTATTAAGAAAATTTTAGATAAGAAAAAGCAGAATTTAGATGTAAACCTCAAATATGCTTTGTGGGTGGACAAAAGTAGCACCAAGAGAGTTATCGGTACCTCATCGTATTAGCTAGTGTATGGGATGGATGTGGTTTTCCCTATGAATATTACCTTACCGGTAATGAAGTTGCTACAAGATGAGGTGCCAGACATCAACCCTATGAAAAACATAATTTAACATATGATAGAAGTTCAACAATAGAGAGAAGAGGACTTGAATAAATCTGAATCTCATCAAGAGAGGGTGAAAGTTATAGTCTGTAAAAGGGAAAAGGAATGTGATCTAAAAGTTGGAGACCTTGTATTGAAATGGGACTCAATGCGAGCTGATAAAAGAAAGCATGGTAGGTTTGATAAACTATATATTGGTTTGTTTTGTGTACAGGAAGTTTTTGATACCAATACTTATCATCTGGAGATAATTGATGGATATTTCCTCAAGAACCCATTCAATAGAAGTGTCATGAATAATTTCTTCACCTAAGTGATATACAAATAAAAGGATTAAGAAAAAATCATCTTACTGATTGGTTTTTATGCAAAGTACTTGAAGTTTTTTAATAATCCATAAGAAGAGGAAAACATTTCTCTCGAGGAATAGACTCCATAACCCATTGATGGAAGGAACTGGAACTGCAAGCTCTCGACATACCACATGGGCCTGTTGTCCCCCATGGAGACGATTTTGGTGTCAAATGAAAAACCCCTTGCAATGAACTTAAAAAACAAGGGTGGGTGTTTGAAGGAGTAACTACAAATTTGGTTATGCATGGGTGCTAGAAGAAATTCTCTAGCATGGGCACATGCCATTAGGTTGTTTTGTGCTATAACCCATGGGTGTCGGGCATTGGTAGATGTGCCTATCATAGGCACATTGGGCCAAGGAAAATGAACTAGCGAGAAAGGTGCGCCAATGGAGATACACACCCCATAGATCCACTGGTTGAGATTCTTTCTCATCCAATGACCCAGGGTGTCATGCGTCACCAAGCTGCATAGAGGATAACATACGAATTTCGTGTGTAAAATCCATGTGTCAGCACCATAGGCTCTCCACATACCCTCGAAAGTTTTAAAATTTGATTTCTAACCTATGTGGAAAGTTGATGCATGTCTCTTGCCACTTCAACCTCCACAACCCACCACTATTCCATGGCATCCCGTCACCTCCACTCTATCAACACCCTGGAGGCCTCCATGTGGACCTTCTGAACACTTAGTTGTCACCTGCATGTCACTTATCATGCCACCTCCCTATCATCCTCCACATCATTGCTTCACTCTCCCAGTAACCTTCCTTGTGGCTTGGAAATACCACTAGCATGTGTCATCCTGATGTCATGAGAGCACCGACCAATATGAATTTCATCTTTGACGACAAAGAGCTCCTCTCATCGGTTCCCTGTACAGAAGGGAAATTTGGCTTGAGGTGCGTACACTGGAGAAAATTAGGGTGAAAATAGAGAGGAGAGCAATCAATCTACTTTTTCTGAATTTCACGCTCTCTCTCCTATTTATATTATTCGTTACTCACTCTCTTCTACTCAAATTTTTCCATGAGGATGAGTCTTGGTTTAGACTTGAAACGTCGCCGATAAAATTTCAACTATGGAGAAAGTTCTGACATCACAACTTCAAGATCATCATCACAGAAATGTTCAAACACTAATCAATTCCTTGTACAGAAGGGAAATTAGGCTTGAGGTTCGTACACTCAAGCAAATCAAGGTGAAAATAGCAAGGAGAGTAACTAATCTATTATTATGAATTTCACGCTCTCTCTCCTATTAATTTTATTTAATATTCACTCTCTTCTACTTGAATTTTTTTATTGACGATGGGTCTTGGTTTATACTCAAAATTTTCACGATAAAAGTGTCTACTGTGGAGCAATTTGCAACATCACAACTTCAGGATAATGACCGCAGAATTCTTAAAACACTAATCAATTCCCTATATGGAAGGGAAATATCACTTGAGGTTTGTAAAATTGATAAAATTAGGGTGAAAATAGATAGGATAGAAACCAATATAATTTTTTTGAACTGCATGCTCTCTCTCCCATTTATATTATCCATTACTCACTCTCTTCTACTCGATTTTTTTCCTAATGATGGGTATTGGTTTAGACTCAAAATTTTTATGATAAAAATGTCTACTGTGGAGTAATTTCGAACATGACAGCTTCAATATAATCACCACATAAATATTCAAACACTAATCAGTTCCCAGTATGGAAGGAAATCTGGCTTGAGGTTCATACACTCGAGAAAATTAGTGTGAATAATAGATAGGAGAGAAACTGATCTAATTTTTCTGAATTGCACACTCTCTCTACTATTTATATTATCCATCACTCACTCTCTTCTACTCGACTTTTTTCCTAACAATGGGTCTCGTTTTAGACTCGAAACGTCGACGATAAAAATTGGATAAATTTCCAACATCACAGCTTTAAGATCCTCACCACATAAATATTCAAACATTACTCAGTTCCCTGTACGGAAGGAAAATCTGGATTGAGGTTCGTACACTGGAGAAAATCAGGGTAAAAATAGAGAGAGAAACCGATCTACTTTTTCTTAATTACATGCTCTCTCTCATATTTATATTATTCGTTACTCACTCTCATCTACTCGACTTTTGTCCTGACGATGGGTCTTGGTTTAGACTCGAAATTTCGACGATAAAAATTTCTAATGTGGAGAAATTTTTGACATCACAACTTCAAAATCATCATCACAGAAATATTCAAACAACAATTAGTTCCCCATATGTAAGGGGAATTTTTTTAAGCTTCGTACACTCTGTTTTACTCGACTTTTTTTGTAATGATGGGTCTTGGTTTAGGATCGAAAAATTGATGATAAAAATTTCTACTGTGGAGTAATTTCTGACATCAAAACTTCAAGATCATCACCACAAAAATTTTCAAACACTGACTAAGATGATCTTGCTCTAGGAAGTTGCAAGCAAGATAATGTCATAAGACCATGTGGTTGATGCCACATGTTGACCCTAGAGAATATTGCATAAAATTTTGGTTTTCAAAATTCCTTTTCCCATCCAGCCCATTTCTTCAAGATATGGAAAATGCTAATAAGATGTCTTTCAAGACAACCAATAAGTTTGTCTTGGAAAAGATCACAAGGTTGGTAGATGAGCACTTGGAGTTAGTACAGGAGAAAATAAAGATGGTCAAGGTGGCTTGTAAATAATTTGAAATGCTTATACAACACATTGGGAATTCCTCACACAAAGCAAGAGTAGTCATAAATTTTCTTAATCATACAACCAAAGAAAAAGTTAGGAAAGAAAACCTTGACCGCTCTTATTTGGTAGCCACAACAAACTAGCTGGAGAAGAAGAATAAGGGAATAGAACAGATAAAAGAGAGATGAGGGGACATGTTGACAGAAATAGAAGAGTTTAAAGGAAAATGTGGAAGTTTGGGTGACAATAATTTCTTATCATTCATTGATGATAAAGGAAACCTTTTCCCAATGGGCCTTTTATAAATGATTTGAGGAATATTAAGGAGAATCAAAGTGACCTTGAAAGAGGATATTGCATCTTACAAGAGAAAGGCATTGTGAATATATACAAGGAGAATTTCGAGCTTATGTTCATGCTAAATGAGTTTTTCAAAGGACAAGGGAGAGTATTCTATCAGTCTATTATGGTTATGGAGATGGAAATAACAGACGCATGATTGGGTGATGTGCCAACAAGTGAAAAATGGAACGACACACTGAAAGGGTATAGGTTAGCCATTCAAGGAGATTTTACATCGAAGCTGAATAAGACTTCAGTGGACGGAAGACAAAAGCTTAAAGTCACCATTTAAAAAGTAAGTGTGACATTGACTTTGACCTCAGGAGTTTGTGTCACCCACATGGGCAGTGGCACAGCGGACACTCCCACCAGCATTGTTGGAAGTACGCCCACTGTAGCATACGATGTGTTGTATCCCATGGCCTAGGTGATGCCCAAGAGAGAGAATGAAGGTAGCACCCATCCAAGAGAGAGGTAATAAATATCAAAGTGAAATTAGAAGTGGCCCGCTCCACAATCAACAGATCTTTCAAGAAAATTCTAGAAGAATTTAGTTAGAGTACGATTAGTAATTTTGTAACAAATTTTGAGTGGATTTCAATACCAATAGTTGTTTAGGGTAGGTTCCAAGCTCTTGAATAGATATATATAGGACTCGTTTTTAAAATGTAAAAGGGGGGAGAAATATTGGTTGTAGGGGAAACTCTACCCAAATTTTTGGTGAATTGTGGGGAGATCTTGAAGAAATTTTGGGGAAGAATTCTGAAGTAACTCTTGGGCTATTTGTATTTTCTTATCATGTATGTTTCATAACCATATTATGTTTTGACATTTACTACTAATTAAATAAAATTTTATGCAATTTCCATGGCACTTTGAGTTGTAAACCTTATTTGTTGTGTAAATTTTGTGGAATTGTGCAATAATTTATAACCGAAATTAATTTTGACATCAGTATGATTGTTTATTTTTTATTTTCAACATATATATATTTATTTTGAAGGGTATATTGACTTTATTGATATTTCTTGCAAGGGTTTTACAAGAAAATGGAAATTTTCAAACCTTGGTGTGTTCTAATGGTTGAAGTTTTAATTTCTCGGTTTTCCACTAGGTCCTAATTGTTTTAAAGGAATTATTGGTTTCCCCTTTAAGGTAGGGCTCGATTCTCCATCATTCATCCATATTTTATATTTTCAACATTTTTATTACAAACCCAAGGGTTATGAATTATCCTACCTAATATCAGAGGAAATGTAACTTAGTAAATGCATTTAATGTCTGATGGTTTTCCCTCATCCATGAGTCCCAAACATATTTCAAAAGTTTTTAAAAAATCAAGATGAATTTGAAGAATGATTAAGCATATTTTAATAACTTACTTCCAATAACATGTCATAAATGTTACACAAGAATTATGAATTGATTTATTAAAATACTTGTGATTTCTAGTCTCTTAAATTTATATGATCACATTAGACTACATAAATATTTACATATGCAGATGGATTTTAATTCAATGGTTGTGATAAAATTATTCATGTACTTTCATATCCTTGTGACACTTATAGGGGAAAATTAAATACATGCATCTTGAACATAAAATTAAATTATGCCATAATAAATTATTAAAGGTTTGAATTACACATTCATTAACAATGACAGATTTAAAATAACAAGTTTAAATACATGATCTTATTTGCATGCATTTGTCTCATCCTACCTCTTGACCATCATTATGCCAAAGAACATGAACTAGGATATTGAAGCCAAAAGGCTCAAAATCAGGTTTCCATACCCACAGATTGAATTAGATTATTTTGAGAGTAGAGTGGCAAATAGGATCACACTTAGATGTTCCCAAGATCTTCACTACAACATAGTGTAATGTGACTCTAGGGGACCAACAACAGGATTGACTTCCAGACTCTTAATTCAAAGTTTTCTCCCTATCAACTTATTTAATTTCCCTTACTAGGTATGAAGTTTCATGCACCATTTTTCTTTCATAGGTTTATCAGGATTAGTGTTTGTGGTTGATTGCTAATGGCCATGGATTTTTCTTTACAAATACTAGAATAAAACTTATCATGATCAATTTTTAATTTATTCTACTGGATTAAAGCTCATTGTAATAAACATTTGGATTATTGTATCATTAGAGGGTGCCTTGGTAACTTTTTTAGGCATCCCTTTATTTTCTTACCCAATCCCTTCGATGATCCATCTCTTGGCAAGGATTCTTCAACACAGGAAGAGTCTTCACATCCAAACAATATCTAGGCCTTTATTTAATAACACAAGCATATTATTCATGGATTCTCATATGGAAATCAATGCATATCATAGAATTCCAGCATCAATGCATATCATAGAATTCCAACATCATTACAATGGCATGGTTCCTAAGGACTTCAACTCCATTATGTTGATGTTGTGCACTTTGATATTATCATGTTCATAGGTTTTACTTTCGTATTCATTAACATTTATTTGTGTTGGACAGATCAATAGTTCACATACACGATAAGCACAAGATTCTCATGGCATTAATCATAAAAATTTAAATCTAAAATTTTTAAGGAGCTTTCCGGATTTTTCCACATTGACAATCGTTCTCTATCAATGTGGAAAATCCGAAAAGCTCCTTAAAAAATGATCACCACATGAGTTTGAAAACATAAATCTAAATTAAACCACGCTTTCATCAACATACACTTTAGAAGTTTTAACAATAATATTTTAGATCAATTCAAATCACAACTTCAATAGAAAAAATATTCAAACTGATAATTGTTTCTTATCTTTATCTACTTTTCAATCACTTCCTTCTTGAAGTCCAGTTCACTGAGTATTTTCACCACTAGGGAAAGCACACATTGGAATATATATTTCTCAATGCAGTATTTTCAATAGTTGCATCTGTATGTCCAACTAATTGAGTAGTTTCACTACCAAGGGAATCCTTTAGTGGCAGATATACTACTCTTTGCAATATTTTTTAATAGGTCCCAATAATCCCACCCATCTCACTCGCCTCTCGGTGAGGGTGGGCACTACCATCAAGGTAGTCTTATGTTTATAGGAATATTATTTAACACCACACCTCCATTATCATCACACCTTCAATAAGACATGTATTATTATTCGAAAAATATATAAGTTTCTAGCTAGCACTTTGGTGGTGTAAAGAGACAAAAAAATATGCACTAAGTGGATTCTCATCCCCAAGCTAGCACTTAGTGGCATATGTAATTCATGATTTGAAAAAGGTATCCAATTAGTTGTTAGTAAACTCACCGATATAATATACAATAATTGATTAAAATTTATTGTGTGGTTAAGGGGATTAATGTTTTTTGTTAGAGGTCCAAACAAAAAATTAATTAACCATTAAATGGTGGATGGTGGGTAGAGTGTTATGGATTATTCTCTATGAAAATGAGTGGGTTATGATTTTAAAGGTTAAAATATTATTTTAGTATAAATTTCAATTTTAAGGTATTAAGGATTATAGGGTTAGCCCATTAGTGTTTGGTCTCTTAAATGGTTTAGGAATTGAAAATTTTGGACTCTAGGTTAAAGATGTGGGTTAGGTTTTGTTGGTTAGGTATTATGGGATTTCTATGGAAATTGGAATTGGGTTTAGGCTTTTGATGGGGGTATTATATTAGGTTTTTGACCTTAAGTGTTAATGTTTATGGTTTTAATTAGTTATTTTTTAGTTTTTAATTTAGTTTTTATGTGTTAGACAATGTGTTAAGGGGATATGAATCATAATATAGTCAAGGGGTAGTGTATTATTGGAAGAATATAAATAATGGGTATATTTTTATTTTATTTCACACAAAAAGGCATGAAAATACAGTAAAGATGTAGATGTGGTAGTATCCTCATTAGAAGAGTATTGTTATTTTTCTTAATAATAGTAAGATAAAATAGAAAATTTTGAAATTGGGTTTTCAAAGTCATCATATGATTGTTTAAAGGATTTATGAATGTTTTGCATGTGATTAGCTAGAAAGAAAAAAAATAAAAGCATATACCCTTGACCAAAAATGATAGAGTAGTAAGCCATAAAATAAGAAGTACAAAAATAAATGGAATGAATAATGATAGAATATATATACATTGAATAGTAAAATAAATTGTAATCAAATTACAAGTAATTTATGATAAGGAACCATGTTGTATACAAGTATGTTTGTTAGTAAACTATCAATGTATATGAATGAGTTTTCTTAACAAATAGAATGGAAAAACTATGTAATGATTATTTTGAAAAATGGAGTTCAATTATGAATCGTAAGTATTCCTTCTGAAAAGACTAGAAATATTAATAACTAATTCTAATGTAGGAGAATAGAAATATTATTTCTATAATTTTACATTACTGTCTCTTTTGGATACCCTTCCTTCCTATTTTTTTATGAGTAGAGGATCTCCTTTGTGATTTAGTTGTTAATAAAGATTGTACATTAATGGGATTTTCCCTCTTTCTCTTGTCTTCCCCTATTTCTATGAATTTTTACTAATGTGTGTAATGAGGTAAAAGAAAAGTATCTATTAGAAATAAATGTAGGAAGAATTAAGTGACCTAGTTGATATCCATAGTATAATATATATGTAGGAGTCTCTTCCTCTATGAAAATCTCTTATACTTCCACAAGTCTTGCAATTCTTGAGTTAACCTCTATTTTTCAACTCTTATCAATATATCTCTAAAATCCATAACAAAATTTTATTGAAGGATGGAAAAATGGAAAATTACCTTATGTTTCCATAGAATAATGTACTAGACCCTAACATGTTCAACGTCCTAATTCAAATTATTCGTGAAAGGAAGTTCAATGAATAAACTAAAATAAGATATTTCTCATACTAGATAAAACATCATGAAAAATCTCTGAATATTTAAATATTTTCTAATTGGACTGAAATTTCTTTGGAAATAAATTATCCCAGTTAAACATAGTTTCCTTTTGGAATGGGAAGTATAAAATGTCAAGAATTAATATACATATATCATATGTTTTTTAAATATCACTATCCATCACAAAAAATGGGAGAAGTCACAATAAGGATTTACTAGCTCTTATACATAAATGGACTAGATATTCGATGACAAGTTATGCCATGTATTTGTTGAGTACATTTAAAGCCCCGCAATAAGAGTTTGGGAATGATTCTACTTCACGTACCTTGAGTTGACTATTTAGGTCAGGAAGCATTAGAATTATTCTAAATAACTTTTATATCGAGATAATTGGCTTCATTTTATAGAAAGCCACCCAAGTCATTTCAGTGATGGAGTTAGAATGATGATGTAATATTCCTTTTTCAGGAATTTCTACAAAATGGTCCAAGGGGAAGCTGTATAAGGAAGGAAATGCAAAAATAAGGTGAAAGGGGACTTGGATCCCTTAGTTAAAAATCATACATTCCACTTCCAGAATTTGAGCTCAAATAAATCCCTCAAGGTAGGTTATTTAGATCTCCTACCCTTCAATATCTTGGAAAAGTGCTCAAAGAGAGAGCTACAACAACATATGAGCATAAACATGAAACTCTGCAAATTTGAGAATGTAAATAAATGGAATATAATGCAGCCATCATGTTTATTTATATATCAGCAACAAAATACAAAAATATCTTGAGGGACAAGCCACTCAAGCAATGGGAATCAATATCCAATGATTAAATTATGAAATACATGAGATGTTGCAACTGCACCAAATGCGGGAGAGCAGTGACTGCACAGTCTATGTTAGAGTACCTGCTGCTGTATATTCATATACATGAAATATAGCTGAAATATACAAATAAATTCCCATGAATAGAAGAATGGGCTCCAATACAATATTTCTAGCCAATCTAGGAGAGATTGCTAGGAATGTCGGAGAATGTACAATGTGACAAATAACTTGTCACTGCAACTGAACCAAAATAGGAAATGAGGCTATAGAAGATATAAAATGATGATGCCCTCCTCTGATAGTGAATCTAAGCAAAAGGTTGATCCCTTTACTCAGAAACAACTCCTTCTGATGAGCTCTAATGACCCTCCCAACAACTGTTGGGTGTGGAGCCTGATTATCTTGTTTATTTTGTATCACATCGTTGGACCCCTGTACCTTAATGGGGGTGGAAATTCCAACCATAATTAAATGCTGCCTGGGGGGTCCAGGGGGGGCGGCTGCGACTTCATGGAGCCCCCCCCCCTGGAGGGGGGTTTTGGGAGCAGCGCCCCTGAAGCTAAAAACATATGTAAAATTTCCTTGTAAAAGTATAGTAATTTCTAGTCAATCTGGGTCGTTCATTAGGAGGATGATATGATGGTAGAAGTTATGTTTAGTTTAGGTTTTTTTTCCCTATAAGGCACCCCCTCTCTTGTATGAGGGTATTTTATTGCAGCTGTGTATGGTATGTGTATTCTCAGAGCGAGAAAAAGAGAGGGAGACTATGAGAGAGAATAGAGGATATTACAACGAATCTGCTGTAGGTTGTGGCTCTTCATTTTGTTGGATAATGGAAAGGAAGGACTGGTTGTTCGAGGTGGACGTAGCCCAAACTGGGCGAACCACGTATATCTATGTCTCTATGGTTTTATGTGTTTTGTGTGCTTGTGTTTTCCGCATATTTTATGTGTTTCATTGCTCTGTAATATTTAATTTTCTAACAACTGGTATCAGAGCCGAAGGTCTATTTGGCTGATAAACTTGCAGGAAAGAAGGTTTTCCTGGTTCGAGTGGGAGCAATGGCGGAAGATGGTAAATTTAGGGTCGAGAAATTTAACGGCCAAAAATTCTCGCTGTGGAAGATGCAGATGGAAGATTATCTGTATCATAAAGATCTGTACCTACCATTGAGCAGAAAAACAAAGAAGCCGACAGCTATGATACACACAGAATGGGAGATTCTCGATATAAAGGCACTCGAAATAGTACTATTGTGCCTCGTGGCGTCGGTAGTCTTCAATATTTCAAAGGAAACAACAATAGAGGGTTTGATTAAGGCATTGGCGAAACTATATGAAAAACCCTTGTCCTTAAACAAGGTATTTCTTATGAAACCTTTATTTAATATGAAGATGTCGAAAGGTGGATCTGTTGTAGACCATTTAAATGATTTTAATACAGTTACCAGTCAGTTAAGTTCCCTAGGGGTAAAATTTGATGATGAAGTTAGAGCTCTATTATTTCTGTGCTCATTGCCAAAAAGTTGGAATGGTTTAGTTATGGCCATTAGTAAGTCTGTCTCTGGATCTAGTACTTTAAAGTTTGATGATGTTGTCGGTGCTATCCTTAGCGAGGAAATGTGACGGAAAATCTCTGGTGAGACATCGGGTAATGCTTTGAGTGCAGAGTCTAGTGGAAGAAGAATGGAAAGAGGAAAGAGCTCGAGATATCGTAGTAAATCAAGGAAAGGCAGATCCAAGTCAAGATCGGGGATAGTGTGCTGGAAATGCGGAAAGAAAGGACACATAAAGAAATATTGTAGATCTTGGAAGGGAAAAGGAGACACATAGCAAGAAAACAATCATGAAGAAAATGTGACAGGTGATGTGTTACAAGATGCATTGATTCTTTATTTTGAAAATGTTACTGATTCTTGGGTTGTAGATTCAGGGGCTTCATTCCATGCCACACTTGATAAGAAATATTTTCATGACTATGTTCAAGGAGATTTTGGACAAGTTAGTTTGGGTGATGATAAACCCTGTAAAATTGTTGGAATGGGTAAAGTTATTGTAAAACAACAAAATGGAAACCAATGGATACTAAAGGAGGTAAGGATGTTCCAGATCTGAAGAAAAATCTAATTTCAACAGGGCAGTTAGGCGGTGAAGGTTGTGTGACAACTTTCACGGATAAAACTTGGAATGTCACCAAAGGAGCCTTGGTAATAGCAAAAGGTGAAAATATTGGTACATTGTATTTATGCAATGGTATTTCTAACTCTGTTAATGCTTTAACTTCCAAAGGAGCAGATGCTGCATTATGGCATCATAGGCTCAGACACATGAGTGAGAAGGGGATGAAGATTCTTCACTCAAGAAATTTGTTGTCGGGTTTGAAGAATGTTGATTTGGACTTCTGTGAGAATTTAATTTATGGAAAACAGAAGAGATTCAGTTTTCTCAGAGTTGGGAAAGAAAAGAAGAGCGAAAAATTAGAGCTTGTGCATACAAATGTATGGGGACCTGCTCAGGTATCATCTCTTGGTGGCTCTCATTATTATGTTACTTTTATTGATGATGCAACTATAAAAACTTGGATTTATTTTATTCAGAATAAATCTAATGTATTTGATACTTTCAAGAAATGGAAAGCTTTGGTTGAGATTGAGACAGGAAGGAAGTTGAAGTGTCTCAGATCAGACAATGGAGGTGAATATTGCAGCAAAGAGTTTTATAGGTACTGTTCAGAGCATGGAATTCGCAGAGAGAAGACAGTTCCAAGAACACCACAAGAAAATGGTGTGTCAGAAAGGATGAACAGAACAATCATGGAGCGTGCAAGGTGCATGAGATTTCATGCAGGATTGCCTTTACAATTTTGGCAGATGCTGTAGATACTGTTGTTTATCTAATAAATAGAGGGCCTTAAAGTTCCTTGGATGGTAGTAGTATTCCAAAGGAAGAATGGACAGGTAAAAAAATAAACTACTCTTTTTTAAAACCTTTTGGTTGTGAGGCCTTTGTCCATATTAATAAAGAAAATAGAACCAAGCTTGAGGCAAAATCAAAGAAATGTACCTTTATTGGATGTGGTGTTAACGATTTTGGTTATCGCTTCTATGATTATGAAAATCACAAAATCATTAGGAGCAGAGATGTAATATTCAATGAAAAGGTATTGTATAAGAATCAGTTACAGGAAAAGAAACAGGAAAAAGAAAACAAAGAATACACAGTTCTTAATGAGATCACAAAAAAGGTAAAGGTGCCTGAAAATAATAATAATCAACAACCACAATAGCAGCAACCACCACAACAACAACAGGAACCTTAAACACCTGAAAGTGGTGTTAGAATATCTACCAAGATAAGTAGACTGCCTGAACGATACTCTCCTTCATTATATTATTTATTGTTGACTGATTCTGGTGAACTTGAATGTTATGAAGAAGCAATGCAGGTTGAAAGCATGAAGAAGTGGGAGCTAGCCATGGAAGAAGAGATGGACTCCTTAATGCATAACCATACTTGGGACTTAGTCAGGTTGCCTGCAGGTAAAACTACATTGCAGAATAAATGGGTTTACAGGCTGAAGGAAGAAGATGGAGGAAAACAAAGGTACAAATCTAGACTTGTGGTGTAGGGGTTTGCACAAAAGAAAGGTATTGATTTTGATGAAATATTTTCTCTTGTTGTTAAGATGACTTCAATCAGAACTATTTTAATTCTTGTAGCAGCGGAAGATTTACATCTTGAATAGTTAGATGTAAAGACAACATTTCTCCATGGAGATTTGGAGGAAGAGATCTATATGGAGCAACCAGAAGGATATGAGGTCAAAGGGAAAGAAAAATTTGTGTGGAGGTTAAAGAAGAGCTTGTATGGCTTAAAACAGGCTCCAAGGCAATAGTATCTAAAATTTGACAAGTTTATGTCTGAACAAGGTTATACTAGATGTCACTCTGATCATTGTGTTTATCTAAAAAGGAAAAATGATGGCAGCTATATTATATTGTTATTGTATGTAGATGACATGCTTATTGCAGGGTCTAACATGCAGGAAATAAATGTGCTCAAAAGAAAATTGGCAAATTTATTTGCAATGAAGGATTTGGGAGCTGCAAAACAAATCCTTGGTATGAGAATAACTAGAGACAGGAAAAATCGAAAACTAACACTGTCTCAGAATGAGTACATACAAAAGGTGTTGAAAATATTTAATATGCAGAATGAAAAACAAGTTAGTGCACGTTTTTCTAGCCATTTCTGTTGGGAAAAATACTTAGAGGGGGGGGTGAATCAGTATTTAGGACTTACTCAAATCTTTTTACTTTTTCTTACTTCAAAACCCATACGCTACTTTGCTGAACAAGACTCGCGTATATACGCGGATATCCTTCATAAAACTCGCGTATACACAGAGATCTTATTATGCCATTAATTTTTTACTTAGTTCTATGCAACATTCTTTCTTCTGATGATTAGATAACAGTAAGCATGTGCAGTAATAACAGAATAAACCATCACACATAAGCATCACACATGAACACCAGGATTTTAGGTGGAAACCCAAGTCGGGAGAAAACCACCGCTGTCGTTGTCTCATCCTTCAATATTTTATTATAAAGAAAACATCTTACAACTATGTACTGGCGCAGACTCATACCAGTACACAGGCACCCACCTGCGCTTGTTTACCAGCCTCTCCTGGAAGGGAGCTACGACCCCCTGCTCTCATTTACCAGCCTCTCCTGGAAGGGAGCTACAACCCCCTGACTAAAGGCTACAACCCTTAGCACCACCATGGACCAAGTTTCATCAATTTTCACACTAGATCCAATATCTTCAATAGAACACAACTTGTAGGCCACTTTTCATCATATTTTCAGACTGGACCCACTCCACACATTTAAGCTCAATCATACATCAAAACTGATACTTATCAATTTAGACAACCCAGATCTGTAGAATACATGATTAACAGATAACAGTAACACAGCAGAACAGATCAGACCTTTCATGCTTCATTCTTCAGCAAACCCTAGATTTAATACGCGCTTTCCTTTCACTGATACCGCGTATATACGCGCTTCCATTCAAATCAACCCGCGTATACATCTGCACATTACAAGACACCCCATACGCGCTTTCTCTTCATCAAACCCGCGTATATACGCGCTTCCGCTACGACAAACTAGCGTATAGATCTTCAGACATTATAGAGCAGCATACTTCTTCAGATCAGATATTCATTTCAGATTTAACCCTTTACTTCAGACATATGTTCGCCTCATCTCAGATCTAAGCATTCCATAAACAGATCTAGAAGATACAAATACATTTTAGATCTAGATTCCCTTCTTCATCATTTTCTTCATAGGTGCATCATAGATTCATATCTATCATCAAACTATTACCCTTTCCATTCAGACATACTTCAGAGTGAAGTATTCATTCAAACCCAGACTCATGCACTACCCTTGCACAATGATTTTCTTCTCCTTATATAGGTTTACCCTTTTTCAATACCATGAGCCAAAACCACATTACTTCCAATGGTATTCCTAGACGGGATCACATAGACATACCAGCGCTCAATACAATGGGTCAATACCATGGTAGTAACCCCTAGTATTACATATTTAGAGCGCATTTGACCATACACGACTTGGCACGTTATTTCCCGCGTGCATACGCTACTTCTATTAATCAAACCCGCGTATGCCTTGTCACATACACTTTTCATCATTACTCTTGCACATACTGATATTTCTTACTTCTGCAACTTCTGTACTACTTGTAGAACATTAGGTTTTCATCATTAATTAGTATATTAAGTCAGTTTCCATCAAGTACAACTTCATCAAGTAGGTTGCCATCATCTTCTTCAAGTGTTGCCATCATCTTCATCAAGTGGGTTGCCATCAAGGACAACACTCTGCATCATATTGCCAACAATTTCAAACTTAGTAATGAGATGTGTCCCGAGACCCAAGAAGAAATGGATTATATGTCTAAAGTTCCATATGCATCAGCAGTTGGAAGCTTAATGTATGCAATGGTCTGCACAAGGCCTGATATTTCACATGCAGTGGGATTTGTAAGTAGGTGCATGAACAATCCAGGAAAAGAACATTCGATGGTAGTAAAATGGATTCTCAAATATTTGAGAGGTACCACAAATCAAGCATTATGCTTTCGTGGTTCAAACATTGCTCTACAGGGATATGTTGATGCAGATATGGCAGGTGAAAAAGATAATAGGAGGAGCACTACAGGATATGTATTTACTGTAGGTGGAACAACTGTCAGTTGGGTTTCAAAAACAAAAAGTGTAGTTTCACTTTCAACAACAGAAGCAGAGTATGTTGCTACTACAGAGGCTAGTAAAGAAATGATTTGGTTATAAAGGTTTATGGATGAATTGAGTAAGAAGCATGATATGGGCACGTTATAAATTGATAGCCAAAGTGCAATTCATCTTGCAAAGAACTCACATTTCATTCCAGGACTAAACGCATATAGCTCAAGTACCATTTCATACGGTCAGTATTGGAAGATGGACAGTTGAAGCTGGGAAAGATACACACTAGCCAGAATCCTGCAGATATGCTAACAAAATTTGTAACCAGGGAGAAACTGATAACATGCTCAGTTTCAATTGGTCTTCAAGGATGATGATGAAGATGAGAAACAACCAGGTCCAAATAGGAGTCATTTTCCAGCAAATGAAGCAGCGGTGGAGTTGCTACAATCAATCTCCAAGTGGGAGATTGTTGGGTTTGGAGCCTGATTATCTTGTTTATTTTTTATGACAGCATTGGACCCCTGTACCTTAATGGGGGAAGCATCACCACCCGTAATTAAACGTTGACTGGGGGGTCCAGGGGGGGCAGCTACGACTTCATGGAGCCCCCCCCCCCCTGGCAGGGGGTTTCGTGGGCAGTGCCCCCGAAGCTAAAAACAGATGTAAAATTTCCTTGTAAAAGTATAGTAATTTCTAGTCAATCTGGGTTGTTCATTAGGCGGATGATCTGAAGGTAGAAGTTATGTTTATTTTAGGGTTATTTTCCCTAGAAGGCACCCCCTCGCTTGTATGAGGGTATTGTATTGCGGCTATGTATGGTATGTGTATTCTCAGAGCGAGAAACAGAGAGGGAGACTGTGAGAGAGAACAGAGGATATTACAGTGGATCTGCTGTAGGTTGTGACTCTTCATTTTGTTGGATAATAGAAAGGAAGGACTGGATGTTCAGGGTGGAATTAGCCCAAACTGGGTGAACCACGTATATCTGTGTCTCTCTGGTTTTATGTGTTTTGTGTGCTTGTGTTTTCCGCATATTTTATGTGTTTCATTGCTCTGTAATATTTAATTTTCTAACAGCAACTGCCTACAAAATAACACAGATCTAGCTGGAGACTGCGCTTTGAGGGAATATGGATGGTTGGACTAATGCCAATGATATGGAAATCTTCCCGGGAGTCCTCCCCACTGATCCTCCAATCAATAGCTAAGCCCTCCACTGAAAAAAAAGCCAAGGAACAACTCAAGAGATCCTTTGTTGCTACACCCTACAGCACAAAGTTATCATGCTCCAGGAATAATGTTGTGATTGAAGGAGGTAGCTTTGGCCAAATTCCAGAATGAGTAAATTTAGCTCTAGAACCTCTCCTTCCTTTAGGATGAGGTAGGGATTCCCAACCGGGAACACCCTAGCTAGTTCTATGCAACACTGCACTCTTGCTAAACAGCAAGAGGAGCGTAGTCTCAATAGACCAAGCATGAATAAAAATGGCTCTCCTCTTCTTCATATATAGCAAGTGCTCCTCTCCACCATGGGACCCATCAACATGTGCTTCCCAACTCATGCAAGTTTTCCTCCACCAAAACAACGTTGTCCAAGAAGATTCAATGAATCTAGACAATTTAGTTGACTTGGTCAAAATGACTAGATCAAGCATGATCCAATCCTGTTCACACCATGTGGTGCTCAAATAAGTTGCTTTATTATTCCTCCTTTCACATGAGGAGTGTTCATTCTTCATTCTTAAATATTATGGGGCCTCCTTACCCATTTTATTTAACTAAATAAAATACTGCTAACTATAATGTTCCTTTTAGCTTGATGCTAAAAATTGGGAACATTACAGTCCCCCCCCTTCAAAATGTTGCTTGTCCTCAAGCAACTGCAAGGTAGAGAAAAATTCCTTCTCCTCTTCTTTTGGCCTCCTCATCAATACACCCCACCATATCTCATCAAAGTATGCAATAAATCTGTCCTCCATGTATCCCTCAAAGTGTGTAAAACCAAAGTATATATCATGACACAATAGAAGATGCAAGTGGAAATCTCCTTGTTTTTCAATGGCCTCCTCAAGGTAGGAGTGATGAAAAACATGGGAAGTATTATTCCCAATGAGTGACTCCTTCACCCATGCAATCATCCAAATGAAATGAGCCATCCTAGGTAGCTCAACAAAGCAGTCCTCAACCTCGGATCTGTGCAACATGTTGGGGCGGAATGGAGAGTTTAGATTTTCCCATCCAAGTAGTTTCTCCCTCCATTTATGTAAGTATGAGGGGGTTGTTGA
Organism: Pinus albicaulis; assembly: GCA_034641835.2. NCBI lineage: Eukaryota > Viridiplantae > Streptophyta > Pinopsida > Pinales > Pinaceae > Pinus > Pinus albicaulis. Next base: position 129,453,349 of record CM076574.1, on the reverse strand, counting down.
TATTGGGCTGAAATTTCATGGCCTCTGAAATTGGCCCAAGCCTCCCCACAAAATGAATCAACCATGAAGTGTCTCTCCCAACAACGTGTTCTCTCCCAATAGCTCCTCCTATATGAAGAGAAAAGTAGTGACATGGAAATTATGGTGTTCCCATTGTTTCTCCTGAAACATACAACATGTGAAAAGGGGAGAATCATACTCCCAATGGGCATCTTCAACTCCAATCCCACTCTCCAAACAAAGCCTCCCATGATTATACAAACATCGGAAACATATGGAAGCAAAGTACAATGAAAACAAGCTACCACATGGCAACCAGAGAGTGAATCATAGTTCCACATGAGGAACCAGCGTAGTGCATTCCATGTCTGCCTAAAAAAAAAAGATAACTAGTGCTTTACTAGTCACTTTCTTGCTGCAACAGTCATCTCATAAGATGTGAACATGAATGTACAATCTGGTGTTAATGGTGCACACCAAGAGTCATGTGGCTTCCCCCACAAACCACCATTAAGGTAGCCAAAATAAATGCTACAAGTAGCTGCAAGTACATTATACAAAATGCAAGAAGGGATAATCCTTCTTGATACAATATGTTGTTCATATAAAGTAAAGAAGTGCAAAACATAATGTGAAATTATACCTTCTCTACCATGTACTTGAGACCTTGAGCTGAAATGGCTCAACTGAAAAAGCTCCCTCACTCCCAATGAGTAGGAAGGTGGCTGTGACATCCTCTCTATCATCATCCAAGCTATGCATCTCTCCATATGCTGATGTATGTCCTGCTGGATGCCCTCCCAAGTGAACTCCTCTAACAAAACAAGATATGCATCAAGGTGCATAGCTAGGAAGTCCTCATGTGCTGCATGTAATAGTTTCTCCTTGAGACTAGATGCCCTATTCAAGAAGATTCTACCATAAAAATAGATGACCACATCATCCACCATGTATCTGTCATCTCCCTCTGGGTCATGATCAAGAACCATGCATGCACTAAGATCCTTGGAGTACTCTACCAAAAGCTGAGACCTCCAATACGGATCAATCCTCCTCATAGACAGTGCTGGTGATCTATCATGTGAAACTCCTCTCACGTTGTTGCCTGCTACTTTGACATCACCCATGCCAAAGTCATCCTCAAAAATTCTTCCATGCCCATCATGCAGTTTCTCATGCTCCAATAGTGATGGTGTCCTTAGGAAGTTGGCCTCCCATGAGAAGTTATCATCCCCAAGGAATATCCCAAGCTGGGCCCAAGCAAGCATTAGTGGCCTACATCCACTCCTATGTATGAAGGAGTCCTCCCTCAAAGGAAGTATCCTCTTCCTATCCAAATCTATGGATTAGTCATCCTGCATCATGAATATTCCATCCTCCATCCATGTAGAAAAATTTGTCAGCGCAATATAACTGATGAGAGTGGGTGATATTGAAAATGTGAGAGTGTCTCCCTCCTCCTTGGGTTTATCCCAAACTCTTTGCGCTATGTTGGACTCCTCCCATGTCTTCACCTCTCTAGAATCCAAGAGTGGTGAATCAAGTGACAAGATGGCCCTCATCAACTCTAGATCAGGTGGCCTCCTGGGTGGAATGCCTCCATATAGCGAGACATCAAGTTCAGAAGTGGACTATGTGTATGAGTGGACTGATTTGTCCCTCTCTTCACTATGCAGTACAGATTCCTCCTCTGGTGCAAAAGCTTTCTGGAATAGATAAGGGTGTATCAACCCTTGATGCTGATCCTTCTCTTCCTCCTCCATCTCACAATCCCCAATAACTGCTACAGATGACTCCGGAATTGTGCCATGGTTCCCACATGTTAAAATATTTTGAAATCCTTGTAAAGACACAAGGGCTCCTCTAATGGAAGCAATGGCTCCCTTTTCACCTCCATGTGGTGATGGATCTCCTCCCAGTATGACAGCGTTGTTGGTTCTCTTGTGCTTATCCCCTCTATCAATAAATGAGAATACCTCATCATCAAGGAGATACCCTAGATCTTGGTCATCTCTTGAATGAATCACCTCCATGTATTCAAAAATGGAAGAGGGCCCTTCACATATTAGGGATCTTGCCCTTGGCAAGCCATCATACATGTTTTCATCCCCTTCAGAAATAAGGAATGGAGTTTGTTTTATGGTTCCATCCAATGCATGCAAAGTGTTTGAAGTTATGATACATGATGATTCATATTGACTTCCATCAAATTTCTCCACCAAACCCTTAGTGAATTCCTCATATGTTTCTACATTTTCATGACAATATGGAACATAATTTTCAAACCAACAATCATGAGCCATACCTTTGAGTTGTAGCGCTGCTACTCCAATGGCCTCATCTTCTTCCTCCATTCTTCATGTAGTGCAAGTGGGAAATGAACCGCGTTGTGGATCTGCATGCTTGGTTGAATGTCCACACCCATCATGATAGTAGCTAGGGCTTGATTCATCTTCAAACCCTCTCAGAAAATTTTTGCAATTCTCCCTTTCTATCTCCTTGAGATCTTCTATGATAGCTTCCATAGTTTGAAAAAGGAGCAGGGATATCTCCTCTTCCGTAATTCCTATTTTCTTGTTTTATCTATACATATCCTCTTCTAAGTGATGAGCTTCTACTTCTAATGGAATATTATCTTGGGCTGCATAGGCTGAGCCAAGATTGATGCTCTGATACCACTGTAATATTCCTTTTTCAGGAATTGCTGCAAAATGGTCCAAGGGGAAGCTGTATAAGGAAGGAAATGAAAAAATAAGGTGAAAGGGGACTTGGATCCCTTATTTAAAACATCATACATTCCACTTCCATAATTTGAGCTCAAATAAATCCCTCAAGGTAGGTTATTCAGATCTCCTACCCTTCAGTATCTCGGAAAAGTGCTCAAAGAGAGAGCTACAACAACATATGAGCATAACCATGAAAATCTGCGAATATGAACATGTAAATAAATGGAATATAATTCAGCCATCATTTTTATTGATATATCAGCAACAAAATACAAAAATATCTCGAGGGACAAGCCACTCAAACAATGGGAATCAATCTCCAATGATTAAACTATGAAATACATGAGATGTTGCAATTGCACCAAATGCCAGAGAGCAGTGATTGCGCAGTATATGTTAGAGTACCTACTATTGTAGATGCTTATACATGAAATATGGCTGAAATATACAAAGAAATGCCCATGAATAGAAGAATGGGCTCCAATACAAGATTTCTAGCCAATCTAGGAGAGATTGCTAGGAATGCCGGAGAATGGACAATATGACAAATAACTTGTCACTGCAACTAAACCAAAACAGGAAATGAGGTTGTAGCAGATCTGAAATGATGGTTCCCTCCTATGATAGTAAATCTAAGAAAAAGGCTAATCCCTTTACTCAGAAAAAACTCCTTCTGATGAGCTCTAATGACCCTCTTAGAAACTGCTTGCAAAATAACGCAGATCTAGCTAGAGACTGCGCTATGAGGGAAGATGGATGGTTGGCCTGATGCCAATGATATGGAAATTTACCTGGAATTCCTCCCCACTGATCCTCCAATCAATAGCTAAGCCCTCCACTGAAAAACAAGCCAAGGAACAACTCAAGAGATCCTCTATTGTTGCACCCCACAGCACAAAGTTATCATGCTCCAGGAATAACGTTATGACTAAAGGAGGTAGCCTTAGCCAAATGCCGAAATGAGGAAATGCAGCTCTAGAACCTCTCCTTCCTTGAGGACGAGGTAGGGATTCCCGACCGGGAACACCCTAGTGCTATGCAGCACTACACTCTTGCTAAACAGCAAGAGGAGCGTAGCCTCAACAGACCAAGCATGAATAACAATTGCTCTCCTCTTCTTTATATATAGCAAGTGCTCCTCTCCACCATGGGACCCATCCACATGTGCTTCCCATCTCATGCAAGTTTTCCTTCACCAAAACTGTGTTGTCCAAGAAGATTCAATGTATCTAGACAGTTTAGTTGACTTGGTCAAAATGACTAGATCAAGCATGATCCAATCCTGTTCACACCATGTGGTGCTCAAATCAGCTGCTTTATTCTTCTTCCTTTCACATGAGGAGTGTTTATTCTTCCTTCTCAAAGATTATGGGGCCTCCTTCCCCATTTTATTTAATTAAATAAAATACTCCTAACTACAATGTTCCTTTTAGCTTGAGGCTAAAAATTGGGAACATTACAGATGAGCACATTAGGAAACAATTTCTCTAAAATTGAATAATTTTGGAATGAAACAATTTCTCTAAAAATACAAGTCCATCTATTTTTCCAACTTGACCAACCATGCACAAATAGCATCCTGCAACTCATAGAATATGATCGACATGTCTAAAAATAGACATAGTCTAAAAATATACTTTGTGCCAAAAATAGCCTGCGGGCCCACTTAGTGAAGGCGACTCTTTTCACTAAGCTCATCATCTTGTTGAATCTCAACACACCCTCTCAACAAGATAGCGATTATCTTCCACCCAGATCCTATCTCTATGGTATTCAAATTTTCTCCTGGTGAGCACCTTCGTCAGAATATCTGCATCCTGATCCTCCATAGGAATGTAAGAAAGCAACATGATCTTGCGCTGCACACAATCTCTGATATGATGATACCGGTTTTCAATACGTTTAGATCTATCATGAAATATTGGATTAACTAGAGTTTAATGCAACTCTGATTATCACAATATATCACAGTAGGATCTAAGTGAGAACTGAACAACCCGACCGGGATCTTCCTCATCCATATAGCCTCGCATGTAGCCAAAATTGCTGCCATGTACTCGGCCTCTGCTAAACTAAGTGCCACGGATCTTTGTTTCCTGATGTACCAAGAAACTGCTATAGATCCGATACTGAAAATCTCTCCAGATGTGCTCTTTCTTTCCGTTGGGCTTCCTGCCCAATCTGCATCCGTGAAGCCATGCAGCTTCAACTCATCCGACTATCTGTACCACAATCCATATCCAAATGTGCCCCTGAGATACCTCAGGACAAGCTTTCCTGCCTTCCAAAAGAGCTTGGTAGGCTTAACCATCGCTTGTAAAAGTCGGTTCACAGTATAGCATATGTCCAGTCGTGTATTGACTAAATACATGAGTGAACCAACCAAGTGTCAATAAACAGTGGCATCCACTACCTCTGCCGATGTAGCATCCCCTTTCCTCCAACCACTAGGAAGAGGAGTGTCGATAGGCTTGCAGCCTTGCATGTGAAAATTCTCCAGTATCTCCTAGGCATACTTGCCTTAAGACACAAATAGTTCACCTTTCCGCTGCCAAATTTCCAATCCCAGGAAATAATGAAGGAGGCCCAATTCCTTCATCTCGAACTCCTTTGCAAGATCTGCCTTGCATGATTGTAGCAACAGTTCATCACCCGTTAGTATTAAATCATATACATAAAGCACAATGATCAAAATCTTACCCTCCACCACAATCTGGTATAGGTCAGGATCCGCCTCACTCTTGGCGAAACTAAGTCCAGTGAAATAACTGTCTATACGTGTGTACCAAGCACGAGGTGCTTGTTTCAACCCACACAACGCTCTTTTGAGCTTGCACACATGCGACTCGCTGCTGAATATTTTGAATCCTTCAGGCTGATCAATGTACACCTCCTCCTCAATGACTCCGTTGAGGAACGTAGTCTTCACATCCATCTGATTAATGTGCCAACCCATCTGCGCTGAGAGAGCAAGGATGGTACGTATGGAATAATACCTTGCGACAGGTGCAAAGGTTTCTTCATAGTCGATCCCCTCGATCTGTGAGAAGCCCCGGGCAACAAATCTTGCCTTATACTTCTCGACACTCCCGTCAGTAGCTTGCTTCACTTTTTAGATCCATCTTGAACCTACCACTGATTTCCCTTCCGGCCTTGGGACAATCTCCCATGCACTATTTTTGACAATCGAATCATACTCTTCCATCATGGCATCTACCCATGTGGGATCCTCCACAGCTTCCTCGAAAGAAGATGGCTCTGTCATGAGACACTTGCTCATCAGAGCCATGTATCCAGTAAATCGGTCAGGTGAATATCTCTATCTGCGTTGTGATGTAGGAGCTCCTACATTCTATGTTGCATCAAGATTCAGTCGCTCAGCTTCTGTAGTGCGCTTCCGCCCTCTGATGTTTGGCGCTGCATGAGCGGTTTCTTCCACTCCATGAACCTCCTCTTGTGGCTAATCCACATCTTGAGGCTCATATTTAGGAACAAGTAGCTCCTCATCTGCATGCAAGTGTAGCTCCTTCTCAAGCGACAACTTCATGGCTTTCTCCTCATGAAATTTGATATCCCGTCGCACGAGAGTCATCCGACTGTTTGGAAAATACACACAATAATTGTGGTGTATTTCTGTGTACCCCACAAATATCCCAACCTCTGCAGTTGGCTCCAGCTTCTTCCTGGCATCCTTCATCACATGAATGTAAACAGGTGAGCCAAAAATCTTCAAATGAGAAATATCAAGCTTCTTACCAGAAAACGCCTCTTCGGGTGTACTCATGCCAAGTACTCTATGAGGAAAACAGTTTTGCACATAAACCACAATGTTGCATGCCTCAACCCACAATTGTATGGGAAGGCCCTGATCATGCAACATCACCCATGCAACACCCACGTTCATTCTATTCTTTCTCTCCACGACCCCATTCTGTTGTGGGTTATGAGGCGCTATGAGTTCTCTTAGAATTCCTTCTTTGCTACATAATTCTTTGAATTCGCCTGAGATGTATTCACCATTATTATCGCTCCTTAGAGCTTTCACCTGCTTCCCTGACTCTTTCTCAACCAGCGCCTTGAACTCACAGAACTTTGAGTATGTCTCTCTCTTCTTCTGCATGAATAAGATCCAACACTTATGAGAAAAGTCATCAAAAAATATCACATAATACCTGTGCTTTTCTGTTGAAGAAACCGAGAAAGGTCCACACATGTCTGTGTGAATTCTCTCAAGGATTGTTGTGGCATGACTATCATTCTCATGAAAAGTGGTCTTCAAAAATTTTCCCAAAGTACATCCCTTGCACTGATCTGACTGTGCAAGTGTACCCTTGGGAAGCCTGGTAGAAATCTGTTGCAAAATTTTCAAAGCGCCATGGTGAATATGGCCCAATCTCCAATGCCACAATTCGCCCTCATCTTGGCTCACCACTCCTTCTGCTTTTCCTGCCATTGCTGCGTCATCATCTGCCTACAATTAATAAATATTCTTAACTCGAATCCCTATCCTCCTGGTTTGACCAATTGTTTTACTGCGCATGAATGCTTTTCCCTCGCTAAAAACAACATCATAACCCTTGTCTTGCAACATCACCACAGAGATCAAATTCTTCTTCCATCCTGGAACATGCATGACATCCTTCAAGATGAAAGGTTTACTAGACTCCCTCTCAAAGGAAATGGTCCCGATACCAGTCGCACTATATCTACCATAATCGCCCATCTCGATGTGCACTCCAAGATCCTTTTCATCCAGATCACTAAAAAAATATTTGTCTTCGGTCATATGGAAAGATGCGCCACTGTCAAGAAACCACACCGATCCCATCACACTTGAAACCAAGCATGTGATCAAAGAAAAATCTAGCATAAAATATGAGGCTAATGCCTCTCCAGCTACAGATCTAGCAACCTTCCTATTATTCTTCTTCTGTGGACAGTTAGTGATGAAATTATTGTGCTGGTGATAGTGAAAACACTTCACCTTGGACAAATATTGCTTCTTGCCTTTCGCACCGGATTGAGAAGGATTTTTCTTCCCCTTCCCTTTCCTTGCTTTGGCAGCCAAAGTGAAATTTTCTTCATCTTCATTCTTCGATGAAGATCCATCCCTGGTACCCCTCCTTATCTCCTCCTGCACAAGATCCGACCAAAGTCGCTCCCATCCTGGCAGTTTCTCTCGTCCATTGAAAGAGTCTTTGTAGCTATGCCAACGCTTCGGAAGCCCAAGGAGAGCTAAGCTCACCAATTCTTCTTTGTCAACAGTAACCCCCCCGCTTCCCAGCTCATCCTTGCAGTGGACAAACTTCGTGAGGTATTTTGGTATACTGTCGCCTTTCCCCATTTTCATTTTTCTAAGCTTTTCTTTATGCGCCAACTTCCTCTGGTCACTTCTGATTTGGAACAAGTCTGTCAAAGCCTTCCACATTAAGAATGGAGTGGCTTTAACATGAATGATGGACACAATGTGGTCCTTCACACCTTCCAACAGAATTATTCGACACTTTGCTACCTTCTTTTTCCATGCATCAAGTGTGGCTGCATCGCTAGAACTAGGCTTTGGAATATCAGTATCTATGAACTCCTTCAACCCATTATCATCCAGCACCGCCTCCATCCTATCCTTCCATGAAATATAATTTGAGCTCCCATCAAGGGCATACTCCAATCTCAATCTGTTGAAAGACATTTCAATGAATGCTCAACTTCGACACCAAGAAAACACTGCAACAAATTCAAATTCCACCAACACAAAACTCAACCGTTTCAATAATTGCAAACTGCTCCAATGATCAACTACTCTGATACCATGTAGAAATTATATAAATTATGTGTTATATGTCCAAGATTCTCCTTATCTCAAACTATTTTAACTTCATGCAAAATAGAGAATCTATTCCACCATTGATCATTTGCAGAAATTAAATCAAGATTGCAATGCACACATGAAACAATAAAAATTCACACACATTAACACAGTTGTTTAACGGGAAAGCCTGAAGCTGAAAAACCCAACTATCTGTATATAATATATGTCATAGAGATCATGTAACAATCCTCATACAAATCTGATCATATCAATCTCTCAGTACAATACAATCGCTACACACTAATCAAGCCCCATCTTGCAAATCCATGCACCGATCTTTGCCACCTGCTAGCCTGCCTCTAATGCGCAATCCCTGTTGAAGAATGGCTTTGAATGAACTCAAATTACTCTAGAATTTCTCACGCAATCCTCATTGGCATATCCACTGAGTGTTGGATGCAATCAATGCATCACTATGGTCACAACTAATAGTCACACTTTCTCTTTCACCTATCTCTCCACTGGTCTCCACTGAAAATTCCATGCATTGTAGTTAACTGATGTATTCTTCAGTTGATTAATGAATTATTATGTAGTGAATTAATTAACTAATTAATTCACACCACTCTCACTAGTGTATCCATCAGTTAGACTAGATACAACTAGCTCAACTGAGTCTAACTGAGTTAAACTAAATACAACTCCATCAACTACTTCTCCAACTCCACCAAACTCTATCACATGAGTTCCAACTGAAGTCCTCCATGCAATAGCTCCAGTAAACCCTCAGGAATAGCGTAATTCCTTCTGTCAGCTTCTATGCCACATCTGTGCACTTAACTGAAGTGCTCCAAGAGAATAAGATAATGTTTAGAGTCCAAATATTATTAAGAGCTAATAATATTCGACATATCTATTTTTAGACTGGCAGTCTAAAAATAGACTCCGCCCAATATGTCTAAAAATACAAGTCCATCTATTTTTCCAACTTGACCAACCATCCACAAATATCATCCTACAACTCATAGAATATGATCTACATGTCTAAAAATCGACATAGTCTAAAAATAGACTTTGCGCCAAAAATAGCCTGCGGGCCCACTTAGTGAAGGTGACTCTTTTCACTAAGCTCATCATATTGTTGAATCTCAATAGAAAGGCTCCTCAATATTCAATTCATATAAGTCATAAATGGCCCTTTAGGCTTCAATGAATGACTCACATCTCAACTTGTCAATTAAACCAAATAATATTCATGATCAAACAAATAAACCCTATAATTATATGGTGATTCCCATCTGAGCTTGGAAAATACATAGTGTAATTAGAGAATGAATTTCATTTGGTCATGGGAAATCAAGAACAACTCCACTAAATTTTCTGTAAAATAGATGCCCTTTGATGATTGGGAAAGTATTGTAATAAGAGAATAATGCCCATTGAGTCTTAAAAAACCAAAAATAGAATTACTCTCATCTCAAACTCAAACCATCAACCAACTATAATCCACTTGTACCAATAAACCATAAACACCGTACTCATATGTTGTATTAATTAATTTTGAATTCTTTGATGAGAAATAGTGCTTTGTCATATGTATTTATAGTAATCTATGTGGACCTAGGGACCAAGAAGTTCGACCATAAGACTCAGGCCTCAACCAATCTTAATGAAGTTGACCCAAGGCACTTGGTCCTTTACCACATGTGACCAAGCCATGTAAGTGTGTTCCAAGCATCAATATCCATTTTTTTGATGGAATCACCATGATGTAATCATGTTGAGAGGAAGCCTAAGAGGGGTGCCTTGTGTCACCTGTATTCAGCCTGTTAGCCAATTAAACTTCCTCAAATTTTCCCACCATGTTGCAGTGTCAGGTGCCACCACAAAAAAATGCTAATATCATATACTAATTCTATTTTCTCCTTTCAACCTCTGCCACACATTATACCACGACTAGCTTTCCACTATCAAGTAAAAAATGTGCCATGTGTCACAATATGATTGGCTGGTATGTTGGGGACATGCATGGTTTACTAGTGGGCATGCCTAGTAAGCATCCATCATTGAATCTATCACATGTTCACATTATACATTGGATTAAGAAAATATGCTTTCTCTTTTATTGGTTAAACATCATGCATCTAAGATCTCCATTAGTCATTGACCCAATTTCTAAACTATGGATCTACCGGAAAGTTACACCCCTTTTAGCATATTGAAAACATGGGTTTTTCTCTATAATTTTGAACACTTGATTAATATTAAATTTTCAAATGGCCATAACTTCTCATCTAGGATGAGTTTTTAGAGTGGTATATATCATTGCAAAGGTCTCTATGAGAGCTACATAACCAAACTATTAGTAGGATCATTAGGAAAATAATTGTCAAAAAATTCATTGAAATTCAACTTCTTTTGACTTCACTTTATAAGGATATGTAAGACATTTGATTTTCAACCTTCTTCCTTTTACTCACAAGTGGCAATGTTGTTGTCTCCAACACCCCTTTTGACATCAATGACACTTATTATCATCAATGAAAACACTATTTACAAGAGATTGGGTAACAAAAATCCTCCTTTTCTGAGCTCATAAAAACATAAAATCCACCATCGGATTTGGCTCATTGAGAGCTTTTAGGTGATATAAATTTTATCTCATTCTAACCTTAAGAATAAACGTTATGCCCATTTGAATATTAGGCCCTTTAAACCATTTCCATAGCAGCAAGCACTACCATATCGTACTCTTGAGATCCCACATAATGCTTCCACATCATTGGTTGTCCCACATGCCCCCCGACATGCCATTGTGCCAATCATCCAAGAAAATTCCACTTCAATCATCCATGGCGCGACATAGACTTTCACGTAAAATGCTAGAGGAAGTCTCATTTAGTGCGTACACCATGATCATAAATAGATCTTAGCAAATTCTTGAGATATATCTATTCCATGCACAAAACACATAAATTTCACTCCTAATGATGTTTCCCACTATTATGGTTATGTTACTGAACTGATCAAACTTATAAACATATATATATGATATAACCTCGTGATATCACAAATTATTCACGAGTGATATAACATCACCAATAAGTTTTAGATCAGAAAACTACACAACACAACACAATTGACCCTCCACTACACAACTTACCCTCCACTAGTTCCTTCAACAGTTGGAACTAGTTTAACTGAAAAAAAACCTGAGATAACTGACCCGATTGCTAAAAATTATAAATCATACATGCATAAATGAACTCTAACTTCTCCACTCGAATTTACTGAGTAAATTGGGTGACACAATCCATGTCACACAAACTAACATCATCCAAGTTGATTGTTGATGTGGAAATTTGAATATTCTAAATTTAATCAAGGCAAAATCAAATTGAGTATTTATTGCTACATTTTTCAACGCTCCCTCTCAGGAAGAAAGGGATTATCAACTACCCCTATCCTTCACCTATGGAACTCAAACTTCCTTCCTAGAAAGGACTTTGTCAAAATTCCAGCATCTTGTTCCTTTGTTGGAATGTACTACAACATCATTATATGCCTCTGCGCAGCCCCGCAAATGGTGATATTGGATATCTATAAGCTTTGATCGATCATGAAATACAAGATTCTTAGAGAGCTTATTGCAACTTTTATTATCATGTTATATCATAGTTGGATCCATCATCTGACCAAACAATCCAACAAGTATCTTTCTCATCCAAATTTCCTCACATGTTGCTTGGCTTGCACCCATGCATTCTGCTTCTTCCGAGTTGAGCACCACATATATTTGATTCTTACTATACCAGGAAATCGCTACGAACCTGTTGGCTCGAGGGGTCCTGATCCAAGTTCGGAGGTTCAAGGTTTGCCAAAAAACCCCTATGATACTGGCCCTTTCGACAGTGACCTGCTTGCACAGGCCAAAGTCTCACCCAAAGTAGTATGGGTGGGTTCTGGAACGAGGTTTCTGCACCCTGGGAGAGGGTAGGTAAGTCAAGCCGAGCTGTGTTTAGTCTTATAGCAACCCGATCTTATATTATAGAACCTAGATATATAGATTCCTTCCACATCCACATGCTTAATCACAATGATATTCACAGCAAGGAACTTATATAAAGATAACACAACTATTCCAGATATTCTTGCAGAAAATGTAACAAAACAGTCCCAGATCATAGCATAAACAAGTAACACAGGTATATTCACAGCTTAAATCAATACCACATTAACATATATTAATCAACCAAGCATCACCGAGTAATTCAAATAGATTCAGATATCCAACAATACTTCCGCATTCATTAATCCTTCAGATCCACTTACAATACCCAAATCCCAACCTACGCACATAGCAGTAGGGTCCGCACACAGCAGGACAGGGAATCTCCACACACATAGCAGTAGGAGTCCTCCCCCAACAACCCTGACCAGATCTATCTATTCGCACTTAGCAGTAATCTCTTCTCATTCTTAGCCTGTCCTAGAACTAAAAAAGGTTCGACTACTTATACTATTTTAGCCTATGCATCCAATGGTCTGCAAACCATGGTTTACGGACTCTTGGTCGACCCTTGACCCATTTATGATGCTTTAGGGGCTTTGACCCACCCCAAAACCCCTGTGCTAGACTAAATATAATAAAAAATATACAAAAATGGTCCAGTTTCGCAACTTTGTAGGAGACCTTGTTCCAATAGTCCCCGAACACAATCTTGTGACTCGTCTCAAGTCACTGCAATGGTAGGTTCATCATCTACGCCTGCACAGCTACTCTAAATATGTATTCAGTTGATCTGATATGGTTTGAGCTGACTACCATTGACATATCCAGGCATCACATCGCCGCGTAGAGTGGCCAGCCAAACAACGCCACCATCATTCATTTCCTTAAGAGTATAGGGGCCAAGCCAGTGCTGCCAGAACTTCCCTGGATGTTTTTCAAACTGGATATCATATAAGGGGACCAAGTCGTCCTTTGCGAAGGTATTTTGGCAAATATTTTGATCATGCCAGGCTTTATCGCGGGCCTTCTGCACCTGTTGATGGAAATTAGCCAGGAACCGATCTTCCTCCAAAGCCATAAGCTACACTAAGCGCTCCTCTATGATGTCAGGGTATGCCATGTTCGTAACTACTGCGATACGTAGACTAGGAATAATGTACTCCATTGGCATAACAACCTCCTTTCCATGGACCATCCTAAAGGGAGTTTTCCCAGTTATATTTTTGCAGGTGGCCCACCAAGTTACATAATCAGTGGCAGTAATAATGTAGCGCGCATCCGTATTCTTTCCTAGTGAGTTGATAGGCCCTATGAAATCGATGGCCCACTTATCAAATTATTTTAGAGCCATTTGCAGTTGAAGGGGAATTTCATCCCTACAGGATGGTCTCCCTGTTCGTTGGCACGTATCGCAGGCTTTACAATGATTGTGGGCATCACAATGCAGGGTGGGCCACCATAACTGAGCCCTCAAAACCTTTTTCGTCATTTCTTTCCCTGCATAGTGACCTCCTGCTACTCCATCATGAGCCTCTGCCAATATAGCATGCCTTTCATGCTCCAAAACATATCTCCATAATACTTCATCAACTCTCATCTTATATAACTGGCCTGCAATGATGGTAAAATTGGTTGCTCGAGCGACTAGCTCTTTCTTTTGTTGCACTGAATACTCTGGGGGTGCCATCCCAGTAGTCAAGAACTGAATGGTATCAGCGAAGTGGACATCTACTACTTTAATAGCAAACAACCGCACATCAGGCAATCTGTCTTCTAGGTTGGTCGACTCTTCACCACTCTCTATTCGTGATAGGTGATCTGGCCCAACATTCAGCTTTCCCGGCTCAACGACGATTTCAAAGTCATACTCCTGAAATAGAAATAACCATCGGCAGATTTTCCCCCCCAAAACGGTCTTATTTACCAGGTAATTCAAGGCTAAATTATTTGTAAACATTTTGAAGTGTTATCCTAATAATTAATGCCAATATTTCTACAAAGCGTACACCATGGCCAAACCCTCCCGCTCTGTAGTGGAGTAATTACATTCGGCGCCAGAGAGTTTCCGACTTGAAAAGGCAACCGGATGATCAATGTCTCCTTCTCCTGGTTGCGTAAGGATAGCCCCAAGAGTAATTCTCGATGCATCGACGTGGACATGAAAGACCTTCTCCCAATCAGGAAAGATGAAAAAAGGTGCCGAGACGATCTTTTCTTTAAGTAACTCAAAGCTCTTTTGACACTCGTCATCCCAAAAGAACGAAACATCCTTTTTGAGAAATTTTTCCATATGGGTCGTGATCAGTGCATAGCCTTGAATGAATTTTCGGTAGTAACCTATGTGTCCAAGGATCGAGCGTAGCTGTTTCTCCATCGTTGGTACTGGCAAGTTGATGATTACTGCAATTTTGGCAGGATTCACCATCAGCCCTTGTCGAAAAACTATATGGCTGAGCAGGATACCAAAGGGTACACAGAAGATACAATTCTTGATGTTTAAGGAAATTTGGTGCTTTTGGTAGGCATCCAAAATCATGCGCAAGTTGGATACGTGTGCCTTCACCAGGCCGAAGATGGTCCAATCATCAAAATATACTTCTAGGAACTTGTGGATGAATTATTTGAACACAGCAACCACTACCCATGAGAAAATAGCAGGGGCATTCTTGATACCAAACGGCATGACTGTATACTAAAAATAGCCCCACTCCGTGGTGAACGTGGTTTTTCTACAGTCCTCAAGAGCGATTCTAATCTGATGGTACCCTGAGAATCTGTTCGTAAAGGAGTATGCTTCCTGTCCCCCCACGCTATCCAAAATTTCGTATGAGAATGGTGTAGGGAATGGGTCATGAACACAGGCATCATTTAACTTGCGTAGGTATGCAGATCTGAATCTCCCCTTTAGCATTTTTCTCCTGAACCACCATTGGTCTAACCCAGTCTGACTGTTCGACATGTTCGATGATACCTGCAGTGATCATTTTATCAAGTTCTTCTTTGAATTTTTTCTTATATTTGGGGTTCAACCTATAGGGTCGCTGTTTTACAGGTCGAGCATCTAGTTTTAGAGTGATATGCATGACTCCTAAGTCCCTTGTGATCCCATTTAGTTCCGAAAACATTGTTGGAAATAATTCCTGGTACTCGGTGAGTAACTCGACCACTTTTATTACTTTATTTTCATCCCAATAGTCCCCAATCTTAACCAACTTAGGATGTTCTTTTGTCCCAATATTGAATTCACGTAGCCTGAGTGGCTTAGTGACATCCACCTCTTGCAGCGGGGGTCCTGCAATGGGGCACTCTCCTTGCGACAAACTGTGGGTCTTCTTCACTTTCTTCCCTTGCCAAGTTGCAGCAGTTGACAGTATCCTACATCTGTGATTCCCATGTCGGCGCACCGAAGGCTTCAGTGGAGCTAGGTTCTTTGAAAAAAAATGTATCTATTCCCTACAGAGCTTCGTCAAGTGCTTTTGACCCCTCTATGAGTCCAAATTTCCCTATGAATTCATTCCTCAGAGTTTCCCAGTGGCAGGCACGTTGATGTAGCTCCGCATCCAGGTACCACGCAGTTGGGATCAGACCTAATGCATGAATGAACAAGTGAACCCATTCTTCCATAGCCTAGTCACCCCATGCTTTGACCCGAGCCAACAAGTGTTTATGTGGGTCCCCTGGTTGAGGAATATCTCAACCCGCACCTTTAATAGTGGCTCAAATCGGAGAAGCATCATGTCCCGACAGTCCTCCCAGTCCTAGAACGCCCCTTTGTGTGTCTCCCACCATCTTGCAGCATTGCACGCATTGTTAGATTAAGGGCCCATATCCTTCGTTCTCTTGGAACCTCGGCTTCGAATGCTTGAAAAAATTCCCTAATGCTCATAGAACCATCAAAGTAGGGTAGGTCTCTTACCTCTGAGGAAATACAGCAGAAGTCCCTTGTGACTCGAGGACATCGCAGTGCTGAGACATCATGAAACCAGTTTTGCTAATTCTCCATCTCCCCGTCAGAGTCAGAGAAGCATTCACTTTCATTTTCCCAGCAGATTACTCCTTCCACTATGGGGTTGATCCAATCTTCGTCCCACGTAGTAAACTTATAAATGTGATCCATCTCCTCTTCATCGCACATCAGCTCTGTATATCGTTCACCTTCCACAAGATCTAATGGTACTATCACCCTTGTACCGTTATTTTCAAACACCATGCTTCTCTTTTTGAGTTTGATGATACCGCCCATATCTATGGTCCAGTCCAATCCTAAGAGCACAGGGTAGGGGTCCGTATCTTCTGCAATTTCTATTACTTCAAAGTCGGCTCAGGGCCTTTACTCCTGCGATATCCACAGTAATTTTAGACAATCTTCCTAGTGGGATGATTTTATACTGATTGGCCATGCACAGCTTAATAGTGGACCATTCCAACTTAGGCTCTCCCATTCGTTGCCAAGTCTTTTTAGGTAACACTTTCGCATCTAACCCCAGGTCCAAAATAACTTGACTCATTTCATAGTCACCGATATGTGCAGACAACTGCATTTATCTTCTAGTGCGTTTCTTATACATGTATAGCTTGTGCACATCCTTGACCTCCGGCGGTAGATTGGGTCACGTTGTGCAACTATCTATTAATGCCTGAATATTCTCCACAGCCTTTGGTTTGCGCAGCAGCTTCATACATGCCTGCAAAAAGGTCTCGGCCTCCTCATCGCAGGTGGTCGAGCAGTAGTTGCCTCTGCATTAGCAAAGTAATTGCGAGCTATGATAAATGTTTCTTTCCCCTTTTTTAGGTCCAAACCTTCTTGTTTACTAACTGCTTGTTGGATCAGAGGTTCCATCGCAACCTTCTCCTTAGGCCCCCTGGTGGCCATCCCACTACGTGTCACCACATTCACACTCGAATCTTTGTCTCGCAGTTCAGCCTTAACTCTTTGCACATTTTGCGTAGGTGTCAACTGCTTTTCCTGCATTTTCGCTATCAATATTGGGCAATCTTCAATTGCATGGTCCTGATATCTACAATATCAGCAGGATTTCCTAGTGGGGTTCAGGCAGTCCCTCGCAAATTTTCCTTCTTCTCCACAATTATAACAGATTAGTTGACCTCATCCCTGTCCTGCACTTCCACCACGTCCTCCTCCCCTACCCCTTGATGGGGAGCCACCTATACCTGTGGGGGTTCTTAGTGACGTAGGGTCTAATTGTACTCTATATAATTTTCCTCGATCAATCATCAAATCATGTGTCCAACAGTTCTGTTCATCATGTCCCATCGATTTACAAAACTTACACCATTGCTACTTTACCTCTGGAACGTACACAACAAGGCAGGGACAATGGTTAGTATCGTGCAGCCCTACGACATGACAATCATCGCACCATAGCGCTAGCCCACTAAGTCCCGTAGCCTCCCTAGGGCGTAATGGACTAGGTCCCCCGGCCTGCGTATAGTCTATTAATAGAGGAAATTTATCCTTGGTATGGCCATTCACCCAACATCGTATGCACCATCTCTCGGGGCTAGCCTCTACCCCTCATTCCTTTCACAGGTTCTAGATATCTACATGCGTCGCTTCCAACTGTCCCTGGATCTGTTGGACGCCCAACTGTGTCTCATCTTGCGGTCCAGCTTCTAACTTCATGGCACCTTCCAAGGCCTTCTCCTGCGATTCTAAAGTTTGGTGCCCCATAGGTACGCGCAGGTGAGGTAGCAACATAGAAATATACCATTATGTGTGTTTTCTGTCATCATATTGGAATCCCCCTTCTCTGCTCACCTTCTTTAGTCGTTGATCGGCCTCCCACACAGATTCAGAAGGCCCTTGCTTGAAATCCTTCAGATCAACCATGATTTGGGAGTATGATTTAGGTTTCTTGAACTACTGTTTCAGGGTGTTCTTAATATCTTCAATGGTTTCATTTGCGCTTTGGATATGAGTACCTTGCTATAGGAGCATAGGTCTCCTAATATTCAATCCCTTCAAATTGAGAGTGCCCCTTGGCCACAAATTTGGCCTTGTACTTCTCTATGCTTCCATTTGTTTTATGCTTTACCTAGAATATCCATTGTAAACCCACAACTGATTCATCTGCTAGTCTTGGGACCACTTCCCAAACATTTTTCTTTACATTGGATTCATACTCCTCCACCATTGCATCAACACATACAGGTTCCACTACTACTTCCTAGAAATAGGATGGCTCAGTCTCTACAACCTTAGTCATTATAGCCATGTATCTAGTGTATCGATCTGGTGACCTTCTCTACCTGTGAAAATTTAGGGCACCCATATTCTCCCTCGCATACTACACAAGTATCTCATCTTCCCTGCTTCTTTTTCTAACTTCCAGGGATGATTCTGCTTGGGTGGTGGTCTCTACTCTCTTCTCCTCAATTTTTGGTTGCTCCATAACTTCTTAAGGTTCTTCCTTTGGAGCTAAAATCTCCTCTTCTGGTCGGATATAAAGCTCCCTCTCAAGAGGGAACCACATCACTTTCTTCTCAACAAATTTTACATCCCTTCACGCAAATTTCATTCTGATAGATGGAAAGTACACACGGTAGTTGTGCGAAGTTTCTCTGTGACCCACAAATATCCCCAATTTTGTTTTCGTCTCTAAATTCTTCCTTTGTTCTTTGGAGACATGCTATTAAAAAGAGGCTCCAAAAATCTTGAAGTGTGACACATCCATATTTCCCCTCGATAAATATTCCTTCGGTGTAATCATTCCCAAAATCCGATGAGGACTTTGGTTCTGCAAATAGATTGTTGGGTTGCATGCCTCGTCCCACAAGTGCAGAGGTAGACCTTGGTCATGCAACATCTCCCTCATTTCTCCTTGTAGAAATTATAAAAACAATATTTATATCAATGGATTCAATCCGATCATGTGATATGCTAAAGAAAGATATTGAATCCTTCTACAAATCAATTGCAGAAAATAAACACTATCACCAATCACAAAAATTAAATAAAGAAGTAAATCAAACCACAAAACATATATTTTCCCAAGGAAAGCATACTACTCAAAACCCCTCTATATTTTATTGTATATTCACCAAGGAATCATGAAACAATTATAATGAACTCTTCTTACAAGATCCTCCTACACTCTCACAACTGTCTCACACTAATCCGAACAAAATCGACCAACACTTAGCCAATTTTCACCCTCTGCTCAGCCTGCCTGCCTTGCACAATTCATGTGGAATGAAATCCCTATTCTTTAGGAAATTCATCCTTCCAAAACTGTTCAATGCTCATGGGAAATCCTATGGTTGTTTTACTACATGCGGGCAGCCTACTAATGATACAATTGATAGTTAAAATCCATTTAACCTTTGTCTCAACTCAGTCTCCACTAGAACTGACATGCATGCAACTATTAATGGTAAATCATCTGTTGCATGACATATCACTGCATGTGAATTAAATCTGATTAATTCACTTGACCTCTCACTAGTTCAACAAACAGTTACAACTAGTTCAATTGATTTTAACTCAATAAATTGAGTTAATTGATTTCTCATGCATTAAAATAATGCACTAACTGCAACTCGAACTCCATAACTAATAGAATCACTTTGCATGCCTCACTAACCGCCCTCAACTCGAAATTCATGAGCTAACTGAGTTTATCACAATCATTTAATATTAAAAGTGATTATGAGATAAGATTACATTTTATTGTCCAATTTATTTAAGGGAAAAGTAAATTCGACACACATTTCTTGTTGACTTTTCAACACTCCCTCTCAATAAAAAATGGATTATCAGATACCCTGATTCTGCCTCTATGGTATTCAAATTTTTTCTTGGTGAGCACCTTCGTCATAATATCTGCATCCTGAACTTCCATGGGAATGTACTAAATTAACATAATGTACCTCTAAACACAATATTTGAGATGGTGGTACCAGATGTCATTAGGGGAATTTTGAGGTCTAAAATGGGCCTTCTAAGGAAATAATAAAATAATAGCTAAACCAATAAAATAGTATTTATGAATTTCAATTCACTTTTTGCACCACAATCAATGTAACCATAATTAAATTCAATTCAAAAGTTGTACCAAAATAAAATTAATAAAAAAATTGTATTGATGTGACTATAAATAAGAATGAGCTTTTCAAGAAAAAGTCATTATCATTGAACAACTAATGCATTTGTTCTCTGTACTTAAATAACTTAAAATAAAATATAAATAATTTATAAATTCTTAATTATATTATATGTTATTAATTAAAATTTATATTATTTAAATTGTATAATAACATGTAATTAATATACTATATAAAATAATATAATATAATATAATAAATGTATAGGGATATGCATTGTTTCTTTCAAGAAATATGAAATGACAATAATATATTTTTATTTAAAAATTGTGAAATGACATTTATTATGAGTATTTTACTTTGACTTTAAAAGTACTTGTTAGCCATCTATAATTTTGACATATTCAAAGATGGCAAAACAGGTCTTTAGCCTTCAAGAAACAAATTGCATGCAAAATCTGTGACTTCTTGAAGCCTCTTTGTGTCCTTTATCCTCAAGAAATCCATTCCATTGATAATCTTCATTCAAAATTCCTCAAGAAGCCCTGTTGTTATAAAAGAAACTGTTTTTAGCCATTTTTTCCATCTTTTCACCTTCATAATTTCCTCCAAAATCCCTCCATTTTTCACTCATTTTTCACTTATCCTAAACATTCATCTCATTCCCCTAAAAATTCCCTTTTATCCCTCATTTACCCTCATTTTCCCATAAAAACCCTTCAAATCATAAAAAATCCCTTTTTGAATGGTTTAAAGCTATCCTTTTTATCCTACCGGAAGCTCTAAAAAACCCAAAAAACCTCATTTTTGGCCTTATTCCGCTCTTTTATATGAAATAGGCCTTAAGCGTTGTTCGACTTAGCTTTAGCCCCTTTTTCCACCATAAGACCACGCTCTATGCCCAAGCGCATCGGCCCATCAGCCCATCAACTCATCGGCACATTGCAATTCCTATTTCTTCTTTCCCAAAACCCTACTCCGCCGATATGCCGATCCTCCGATGAGATCGGGACCGTCCAATCCCCAAGATCTGACGGCCATCGCACTCTGCCATCACATTACTCCGTCGACACTTCATCACATCGGCACATCACAGCTTTCGCATTTCCTTGTTTCCATTCTATTTTCCCCCGCCAATGCAATCCACCGAGTGAATCTCTGCCATTGATCTAATCCAGATTGGAAGGTTCTTGCTCCATTGGTGATCCCCATTTTTTCGTTCCCATTCCTTTTTTCGCCGATGAATCCTCTGTTGATTAGATCCTGACCGTTGATCTCTCCCAGATCTAATGGTCTTCCTTCCATTGCCCCGTTTCTCCCCATCGACCAAAGGCCTCCTTTTCTTCCTGCCGATATGTTCTGGACCATTGATATGGTTCCCTTAGATCCGACGGCCATCGCTCAATTTCCTTTATAAATCCCGCTGGTCCCACCCGACTGCACTGGGGCTTTTCATAGTGTTTTCTTTCAATCTCCATCGTAGATAATCCCGTTCCGACGACTCTCACCCAGCCCCCCTCTTCTCTTTCCTTTCCTTCCCTACTTCGTTGTTTTTATCGAGTCATCCTCACCATAGATCTAGAGCCTCAAAATCTGATCCAACAGTCATTATACTCCTGACCCATCAACTTTTTCCCCCCATCTGACTACTCCATGGGAAAATCTCCACCGTGGATCTTTGAGATCCAACGGCCATCATCCGTTCTCCCTGTTCTTCCCCTTTATCTACCATTTTCCCCCGTAAAATATCGCAATCGTTGATCTTTATGATCCAACGGCTCCCTCTTAACCTCACCATTTCACCCCACCAACCAATTTCTCTGCTACACGAAATAATTGCTGATGTTACCATCAGGCCCCACCATCCATCCATCACACAACTCTTCAACGTTTGTGCCTTAATCCTCTTCACGCCCGATTTTCCCAAACCCTTCCATCGTGCAACTTCCATGTGAAATGGGCGGTTTTAGAGGGACACGTGTTGACCTCTTGACTGTGTTGCGTTCATTTTATATAATACTGCTTACCACTTAGCTCCCGTGCGAATACCACTTATGGTATTCCCGAAACCACCTATCCATACTTTCGCGCCACAAGCAGATTTAAACCCTGTTTTTCATAGTTTCCTCCATGGAATCCACTCCGCTCCATCCACCTTCTTCCACACTTCTCCTCCGCCCCTTGTCGATGCCCTCCGAAGCAGTTTAACCAAAAATGCAGGTTTTCATAATATGTTTTATGTTTGAGTGCAAGTTTAATGGAAACCTGAAGTTTACAGGCTCGCCCACAACCACATTTAAGTTGCAAACGCTCGGGATGACGATCCTCAGGGTTCTAACAAGCATGATGGGAGATCCGGGGTTTGATTCCGAGCATTTGATCGATGCAATCACAAAAACCCCTACAAACAAGAAAACAAAGAGATTAAATGTTTAATCGAATAAATCAAATAAAAGCGAGGATTAGCATAAAGAGAAAGGATTAAAGTGCAAAGTTCGAAGATTTAAGGATTAATCCGCAGTTTAAAGGATAAAGACAAAGGGTTAAGAAATAAATGAATGTTTTAACGAAAAATAGAGAAAAGACAGTGAAGTGAGATTAACAAAGGATCTATACTAAAGGATCTAAAGGCACAGTTATTGACTAAATCAATCATAGAGCAGTAAAACTGAGTATTAAAGGCAAAGTAGATATTAAAGGCCTATTACCAAGTGTAAAGGTTAAACAAAGACAACATCTTAGGTTAAAGCAGTCTCGAACACATCAACACAGAGCAGTTATTCCCTTAGAAATATCTAACTGACACATTGAGCCTAATTTCTATACACAAAGCCAATTAAGCAGTTATTACACAAAAAAAAATATTTTACACTGTTTTATCCTTATTAAAACAGAGTTATTAAAACAGATAGGTATCTACAGATGTTCCTACCTTATGCCTTGCATGGTTTTCAAGGCTAGGAATGTATTTACTCTGTCATTAATAACATTTTGAACCCTAAAAGAGTTCCACCTCCTCATTTGTAGTATAAAATATTGCATTGAAACTCATTGTAAAGGTTGGATTTTGATGACTGATGCTGGAATAATACATAGTCCTTTGAAGCTCTTTGAAGATAAATTGATGTCTTGGAACTCATGCATGATCTGATTTGCTTGTTGATGGAGAAGGATTGCTTGCAGGATCCATAGGCTTGGTTGATGGTGAAGTTTTCTTTTGTTTATTTTTTCCAGTTTTCCATTATGTTTTCCATCTTGTTATGTTGTAGTAGGACAAAGAATTTAGATTAAGAAATGTTTTCTAATGGCACCTTAAATATGTTTGTCCTTCACTGCCTTAATGTTTTCTTCTGCTAAGATACATTAGAGAAATCATTTATTTTCTCTCTAACAAATTCTTAGCTTGTCCATTCCTTGAATAAATTAGATCAGTTAGCATCAATTGTGATTTATGGTTAGCCCTGCATATTGTTTCCATTGAAATATTATGTTCTTGGAATCAAATGTTTGTCTTGGTTAATTATCTGTTTTCAGTCTAAAATCAAATGGATTAGGTTTTGCTTATGCCTTTGATTCTCTTGTTGTTCTTATCAATTTTCTAACTCCCTCATTTTACAAGTATATAAAGGATTATGTTTCAGCCCTTTATTAGTTTGTTGTTCTCAATCTTTAATGTCCATTTCATAAATCCATCATAACATTAAAAGATCCACCAACCAAGTAAACTTGGCCTGCAAATTCTCTTAACACCATTGATGAACTTATCTGGATCTTGTTAGACTCCATTGCCCAATTACTTAGAAATCTTCCATGTTTCCTATCTAAAATCTATCAAAGTATCATACCCAACCAAAAAACAATCAAAATACCTTGCACTTAACATCTAGCCTAAAATTAACCTCTTAAAAGCATCAAGCTATATCCTAACAAAAATATTGAGAGATCCCTCTCTGAGACTAGGGGGGATAGATCCTAGAGCTCTAAAGCTTGGTTTGATGTTACCCTTGTCAATTTGTATCTCAATCAATCTAGAAAATTACGGGGATCTAACATAGTGGCGATCACGGTGGGACCTCTGAGTTCATAGTAACCTGACAAACTCTTATAGACTCATATACATCTATAATTTGACTTAAAAAACCAACCCATAGCCAGAGTAGAAAATAATTACTTCATCATCCTAGCAAGATAAATGACTTAGTTAGGGGATACTCATTAACCTTAAGGCTGCATAAAGAAACTGAAAACACAAAAGTACTCCCTAAATTTATTTTTTATCAAGAATTTGGTGGTGGACCATAGAATATTTTACCTCCAAAAGAGCTAAAAATTTCCACCTGGCAACTCCACTAGCCTCCAGTAGGCCTATTACTTCACTAAGTCCTTGTAAACTCCCTTAGGAATGCATTGAGCAATCCCAATCACACTGTTGGTGGACAAAAAAGTTCAAATCTTCCACCTGGCGACTCCACAAACTCTAAAAGACCTAATGACTCCACTGGTAGAAGACTCTAGACTGGTTGAAAAGATTCAGTGACCCTTTCTGATTTACAAACATGGATCCAAGGATACAAAGGATATATGCTCCAGTGAACAGAGATCATATCCCTGGATTCCCACACAAAATGCCTCAAATATATTGGATGAAAAACCTACCTATTTTTCAAAATGAAAAATTTGATGACCCCTTGTTACATCTCATTAAGTTTCATATACATGTATGGAGGTTAAAAGTGGAATGGCATGAGGACTGTCTTATGAAAGTTTTCATGGCAACATTAGAAGATAAGGCAAGGGATTGGTATGAATGGTTATAACGTAAGAGCTTGTTTTCTTTAAAAGACATGTGTTATAGCATCATTTTTCACCCTCATGTGATTCATGATTGTCTCTATGGCCTTGGGCACCCATTCCCACAGAATTGAACAAATTAATTAAAAAACAATGTTAAAAATCCCATACGCAGTTATGCCCAGACTTTTCCGCGTGTATACGCGAGTCCACATGTACTTTTCCGTGTATGCCATTAAAATCATTAAAAAATATATAAAAATTCCCTATTTTCGGGTTGGGTTGATGGTTACTCTAGTAGTTCAACCACCCTAGCACGTGGCCAACTGTTTCCAACTGATTGAAACTACTTTGAGGGAGTATAAAAGCCCCTCATGTGTATGGCCTAAGGGAGAGAGAAATTTTATAGATATTATACTCTGTTGGAATCCCAATTCAAGTCTGAATTCCCGTGCCTCCTACACTTTCCCAGATTTATACAGGAAACCCTTGTTTCCTGGAGATGTTCATCCATTTATATGCCATCTCGAGTGCACAAGTCTTGAAAATATCTTAGCGAGGCAAGGGCGGGACGGATCCAGACGACGGTCTGTTCGAAGATCGTGGAAGGATTCAGGTGATCTCTCCACTCTTTATTTCTGTACATGCTGTTCGCAATAATGAAGAACCATCTTGTTCCTGAACTTATGTGTTAGTATCTATTTGCATATGTGAAAAGATTGATTATTAATCATTTATTATGGTTTATATAATATTTCACATGGATTACACTAACATTTAGGGTAATTATATGCTGTACAACTAGATTTCCATGCATGTTCTTTCTTGTTTTCCAGGTTGAAGAGGAAGAAGGGTTGCTGGGGGTTTGGACCCCGCAGGATCTACACCGAACGTAGGACTACGGGTGAGTTCTACTATCTTTGTTATCTATTTTTTATCATTTAAGTATGGTTGTGTGTGAGTCCTTCTGAATAGCATGCCCTGATCTGTGGAGGTTTTGACCCAACAAACATCTAGGGTGTTTTTCCCCGAAACAGAACTGGCGACTCCACTGGGGATCGCATTTTTGTGATTCCCCTATTGGGTGGTTTCAGTTGTTTGAAAGGTTTCCAACAGTTCTAACTATTCTTACCAGTCCAGATAACTTTTTCTCAGTCAGAATGAAGACCTGTTTCTTTCTCCAGGCTTGATCTTTTTTATTTTTCACTATTTACCTTTTCATACGCGAGTTTGTCTGTACACAGACACGTATACACACAGTTTTCTTCAAAGGTAGCCGTGTATACGTGGGTTTCCTTTGACACAGTCGCGTATGCATGCTTGTTTCAAAACTGTTAAGTAGCGTATGCCTGGGAAAATTTTGAAATTTTTGATTTCTTGACTTTTTAGTCTTGTCTGCCTGTGGAAACCTGTTCCTGCAGTGTCTTTATACCCTCTGGATTGTGTTGAAAGTGGTCATTGGTCTTTTTTCTCTCCTTTTTGGTTGAAGACTAGCTTATCTGGCAAATATTGTTTTAAGTGCTTGCATTTCTGGTTCGAGCACCAAGATCTCTTTCTGGGGATTCTTGGTTGTTCTGCTTTATCAGGACAGAGAGCTTTTGCTCATATACTCTTTCCTCATCTTATGTTTTGATTTGCGCTTGGATTTGTGCCTACTTTTGGTTAGTTTTCTTGAGTTCATTTGACTAGGTCTTGTTGCAATTTTTTGAAGAGTCTTTCTTGGTTCTTTGAAATTTTTGTTTGCTGCAAGTTTGTACTATTCTTCTGGGCTGAGTTTCTGAGTTTCTTGTCTTCTTTTGCTCATGTAAATCTTGCTACTGTGTAGCCCTATAAGATTTGGAGCATTTTTGAAGTTTTTCTTGAAATTCAGAGTTGTGTGGCTTGGGATTTGATAGTTTTCTTGGTCTCTTCGAGCTTTTCTCTTTATAAAATTCAAAAGCTCAAAAAACATTTTGTTTTATCATTTGCTTCTGTTTTGCATTTTTGTTTTCATTTCGTTACATCTTTTGAAGCTTTGTTGAGGTTTCTTGCCTTTGGTTTTTGACTTGATTTTGGAAAGGAATTGTCATTGGTTTCTTTCTCTTGTTTTCAAGCATATTTTGATGTCTTCGTATTGAGAGTTTCTACTTTTGGGAACTAGTTTTGTGGACAATAAAAAAGAGATAAAACTGAAGGATCTTTGGGAAATTTCTCTCTGCTTTAGTAGATTTTGCATCTTAGAATTTGCATGCTCTTAGTTATTTGCATTAGGTGCACTTAAGCATTTATAGTATTTTTCATAGTTTTTGCGAGTGTGAAGTTTGTTATCTGAAAAGAAAAATAAAATTTTTTAGTCTCGTAGAACCCGTGTAGAAATTTCTTTTCATCGAAAGGCAATTACTGCATTGGCATGTAGTTTGGTTTTTATTAATTTCTTTTCTGTGTCACAAAACACCATGAGTTTCATTTCCGTATCCCTTTGATTTAATATAACAGCCGATTAAAATAAGCGCTATAATTTAAAAGAAACTAGCAATTTTTTTATTAAGTGTCATACATCAACTAGCTAGGTTGTAGGGCCTTGGATTAGGTGATTGGAGAGTTAACTCTCCAAGGCTGCTCAAACAAAAACATAGAAGTTTATTAATTGACTGAAATCCAACTCCGTTAGGTGGACCGGGAAAGCTCTCCTCCAGAGAGTCAAGCGCGAGGGGAAGTGAAGGCCGAGAAGAGAGATAACCCCTCTCTGATTTGCTGAATCTGACCTCAAGACCGTTCCGCCCGGCTTCTAACACGGATTGGTGCCCATAGTTTCCCTTCCTAGGTTCCACATAGGTGACTACGGGGGGGAATACCCGTGGTACCTGAGGCAGGCGTCGTATCACTTCCAGCAATACTTCTGGGGGGTGCCCTTGCGAAGCTTGGGTACTTGTGCTGGAAAAGGCTGTTGTTAGGAGGTTGGCATAACTGTTTTTGTTACCTTCGCTAGTAGGCCTGGGCCATAATTATCCCAAACTACTTTCGGGAGGTCCTATTCTTCGCTTTCTTGTATTTTGGTGTCCGGTCCTAATCACCCGGAGCAGAAATACCTGAAGGTTGTTTGCTTGATTGTATCTCAGGGATTTTTTGTAGTGAGTGCTCTTTGCTCCTAGATTGCCTAGCTTTATACTTTTTTGAGTCTAATTAAAATTTGTTAAAGTGGCTGATCAAGCGCCTCATCGATCGAGGAGAATCCGGGGGTTATCTCCCGAGAGTCCAGAGCCTTCTTCAAGAAGGCGTAGGAGTAATTTAGCAGGTGAATATCACCCTGTGGCATCTGACGCAGTGGAGAGAGATCCTCCACAAGGGATTGAAGGTTTTGTAATTGGCTCCAGTGTTGGTTCCGAGAGGAGCGTTCCGCTCACCTCGAGAGTCTTATTTCCGCAGGAAGAAGAAGTACAAGTAGAGGAAGTACCTCAACCCTCTGAGTCACTTCCATCTCCTCTTCCTCCTGATTATCCGTTCGTTGTTGAATACATCGGACCTGAGTCAGAGAGACCAGAAGATCCTCCATATTATTCATACCTTTCGATGGCCACGACTGGGAACGCGGCTTCTGCTGTGAGTGCTGCAGGCATTCAGACTCCTGCTTCTGTTGAAGGAGGGGGCACTATTGCTTTATCTTCAATTGCTTCTAGTGCTGCTGTGTTTGGCTCTGGTTTCACCCAAGCACATGCTTCTCAATCTGGTCCCTTCTGTTTTGGAATGCCCACTAGTGGGATTCCTTCTTTTTCCTTTTCCGCTGCTGCAGCTGGATCTACACCCATGTCTTCCATGGCTAGTGGATCAGCTTCTTTTCAAGGGTTCCCCTTCGGAACTGGGCATATTCCTAGTTCGAATCCTTCTTTAGGGTCCTTTCCATTTACTTCTCAGACTCAGAGTTTCAACCCTTGGTTTGGAGGTCAGAATTCGACTACTTTTACAGGTTGGAACCCTGTATTCACTACAATGGGGGCAGGGAATCGGTTTTACGCTGGTCCCCAAGGGAATGCTTCTTTCCCTTCATCGAGTGCTTATCAGAATTTTTCCCCTCTTTCTAATGCCTGGAACCCCTATCAGGGGCTTTCCTCTTCATTCAATACTTCAGGAGGGGGAACTGGTCCGGTCTTTGGTAACTCTGCGTTGGGAGGAGGTTCTTCTCCTTTTTCTACGAGTTCTTTCTGGAAACCTGGTGCCTCATTAAATCCAAGGTATTCTTTTCAGAATGTAGGGAATTCATTCCATCAAGGATGGAATCTTCAGGCTCCGCCTTGTTTACCTTTCCTAACAACGTTAAACTTGCCAGATCTGTCGAAATTGACGAATGATCCGATCCGGTACAGTCCGAGGTGGCCTCCGGTCCCGACCAAACTACCTTCAGACATTCCAAAGTTTGAAGGCAAGAATGGAGAGGATCCGGCTGATCACATCACCACTTTCCATTTATGGTGTTCTTCTAACTCCCTGATCGATGATTCGATTAGGTTGAGATTGTTTCAACGCACCTTAACTGGAAACGCTGCCAAGTGGTATATTGAGTTAACTGGGGGCAGTTTTGCTACATTTGGAGATCTGGCTGTTACATTTCTAAATCATTTCCAGTTGCCCGTCCGTTATGATTCTGGGACCGAACTCCTAGCTAATTTTAAACAGGATGACGCAACCCACATTTCTGACCATATTCAGGAATGGCGGAGAAGGAAGAGGCTTATTAAAGCTCATATTCTAGGAGAATTCCTTTTGGAGTGGTTTTTGAAATCTCTGCAGTCAGATATTTCTAAAGATGTATCCCTGTATGGGGTATTTTCTGAGGAATAGGCTATTTTTAGGGCCCAGCAGCTGGAATTGATATATTCTCAGTCTGGAGTCCTTCATAAATATTTGCCCAATGCTCCTCGCTCCAAATTAGATTTATCCAAGACTAAGCCTGGTCCTCATGGTGATGGACTTATTGGGTCGATCAATAGTGGTGCAACTAACCTGCTTACTCAATTGCAGTAGTTGTCTATACAATCTGCTCCTTCTGGTCAGGCTGTGCCTGCTGAGTCGTCGCCTTCCCAATCTTTGTCAGTTAATGCCATCCAAACTTCTGATCCCAAAGGAAATCAACAATCCGAAGGGAAGAAGAAGGGACGGAATAATAATAAAAAGGGCAAGAATGGGAAGGGTAATGCAAATAAAACCAACGAGCATGTTGGTGAGGGTCCAAAGGATAAAAATAAAGTGAAGTTTCCATGCAAGTTATGTGCTGGAGACCATCTTACTCACCTTTGCCCTAAAATTCAGGATGCGTAGCGCTTGTTAGCCCAGCAGGGTTCTTCCAGTTCCCAGGTTGTGTTGACAAACCCTTTTCCCCAAGGGCAACAGCTAGTTTTTGGCGCGAATCAAAATACTGGGGCTTCCTCAGGGGGCACCCAGGAATGGGAAATTCCATAAAACATATACATGATGAGTTCTCACGTGGATGTCGCTACGAGATCCCGTGACTATGGCGAAGAAGAATCTTCGAAAGCTAAGGGTGCTCCCGATGCTACTGAGATGCTTCATATTATGAGGCCTACTATTGAGCCTATACCTCGGATTCCCAAAGCATCTACTAAGCGCACGATGATTAATCCAAATGCTAGGGATGCCCAGAACTACTCTATTGTGGAAGATCTGGCGCAGAGTCCTTGTGCCATGTCGGCTCTTGAGGTGCTCCAGTCTTGCCCTTCTCAGCGCAGCGCTCTGCTCATTGCAATTGGGGCTATTGATCCAAAGAATTCTCTTATGATTACATTTGATATGTATAATTTTAAAAAGAGACTCCCCCATCATATGGCTTTTCATATTAAATTGTCGTATCGAAAATTCAATATTTTCTGGACGGTCGTTGATGAGGGTGCTTCCACTTGTGTCATGTCTCTCACATGTTGGAAGGGAATTGGATCTCCTGCATTTGTTCCATCTGCTACTCTTCTGACTGTGTTTGATGTTCATTCTCACAGACCGCATGGTATTGTCCCAGCTTTGCCCATCTGTGTTGGGGGAAAAACTGTAAATATAGAGGTTGAGATAGTTGATGCAAGCTTGGAATACAACCTTCTGTTGGGGAGAAACTGGATTTATGAGATGGATTCCATTGCATCTTCATTGTTTCGGATTATTTGTTTCCCTCGCGAAGGGAGGATTGTTACAGTAGACCAACTGGACTGTCCTCCTGTAGACCCGAATGCATCTACTGACTCAACTATTCCAAAATTGGATAATACCAAGGCACCTGTTGAGAATTTAGGGGTTGGAATGTATTCTTCCTTGATGGGTACCTTTGATATTCCACCTCCTACGGTTCATATAAATGCAATTTCATCCTCCAAGGCTCCTCTTCGAAGAGAGTTCTTCATAACTCATTATTTTTTGGACCCTTGGACCTTACCTTCCCCTACCGCCACATTAGCAGAAGGTCAAGTGGGTGGAATGGCATTTCCAATGTCTGTAGCTGAGATTTCTTATCAGTCTATTGTTGACTCTGCAGAATCCATCCCAGCTCCTCTTTAACCGGAAGAGTTGGATGGAGATGTGGCTCCGGCTTGGACACTTAGTTCTTCTTCTACCGAGGATTGCCTTGATACCACTCTTCCATCTCAAGAGGCCATCCTGGAAGCTATGACTGGTATAGATAGACCATGGGATGATTTGCATCATCGGTCTTACTTTTTACCTGATTTGAGCGAATTTGAAACGATTTTTCCAAGTCCTCAGTCTCCTGGTACTGTTCACCCAGTCCTGAACCCTTTAGCACCAACACAGGTATATTCTAAAGGGAACATGGCTGTGATTTCTCCAACTATCCCGGTGAACATTTCCAGGGATCCCAATGTTATTGAGAATGTCTTCATCGAAACTGAATGTTCCCCTGAAGAGATTCAGATTTACACCGATCTATTTAAAGAGTATAGGGATGTATTCTCTTGGTCTTATGAGGAAATGCCTGGTATAGATCCATCTATTGTCCAACATGAGATCAAGACTTACGAAAACGCTAAGACTGTGAGGCAAAAACTTCATCCAGTCAATCCTAGGAAGGTAGCAGCTATCAAAGCCGAGGTGGAGAAGCTGCTCAAGGCGGGATTCATTTTCCCTGTTCCTTTGACTGAATGGGTTTCAAACCCTGTTCCCGTAGATAAAAAGCAAGGAACAATTTGAGTTTGCATTGATTTCAGAGACCTTAATAAAGCATGTCCTAAAGATAATTACCCCACACCATTTATAGATCAGATCATTGATGAGTGTGCCGGTAATGAGATTTTCTCCTTCATGGACGGTTTCTCCAGATATAATCAGATTACTATCCATCTTGAAGATCAGCATAAGACTGCCTTTATTTTTCCCTGGGGTAATTTTTCTTACAAGAAGATGCCTTTTGGTCTTAAAAATGCTGGGGCTACGTTTCAGCGGGCCATGTCATACGCCTTCCATGACATCAAAGAGATTATCGAGGCATATTTGGATGATTTAGCTGCTCATTCTCGAAAGAGAATGGATCATTCTGCTCACCTCCGGAAAATATTTGAACGATGTCGTTTCTACAAGATTAGATTGAATCCGAACAAGTTCGTTTTAGCGGTTACATCCGGTCGGTTATTGGGATTTATTGTGTCTAGGGAAGGGATTAGGGTAGATCCCTTCAAGGTTGAGGCAATACTTCTGTTGCCTCCCCCGTCCTCTATTCGTCAACTTCAAAGTCTACAAGGAAAGGCTAATTTTCTTCGGAGATTTATTGTAAATTATGCTAAAGTTACCAAGGGATTTATGAGATTGTTGAAGAAGGGAGTTCCATTTCTTTGGGATGACTTTGCTCAATGCTCATTCGATGCTTTGAAAAAAGCATTGACCTCTGCTCCTTTATTGAGTCCACCTGATTATAGCAGGGATTTCCTTTTGTATCTTGCAGCAGCAGAATCTACCATTGGTATGGTTCTGGTTCAGGAGGATGATGCTCTTGTAGAGCATGTTATATACTATCTTAGTCGAGGATTGGTAGGACCTGAACTCCGGTATACTCCGATAGAAAAGTTAGCTTTAGCAGCTGTTCATGCTGTGCAGCGACTCCAGCATTACATTCTTCTACGAAAAACTTATGTTTTGGCAGCAGCCAATCCATTTCAGTTTGTCCTCAGTAGGCGAGTGATTGGGGGAAAATACAATAGATGGATTGTGATTTTGTAGGAATTTGATCTTGAGTTTATGTCTGCCAAGTCCAAGAAATCATTGGTTTTCGCGAAATTGATCTCCGAGTTGCCCTGTGGGGAAGAGATAGTCTATGATGAATCCTTCCCGGATGAACATTTGTTTCTTATCTCTCCACAGGATCCTTGGTATGGAGATATCATTGTGTATCTTCAGACTGCGAAGTTTCCCTTTACTTTTTCGAAAGATGAGCGTCGTAAGTTGCGTCACTTAGCTAAGAATTATTTGATTGATGCTTTATACCGTCGAGGGGTTGATTCAATCCTGAGACGTTCCTTAACTCTCGAAGAAGCTGAGGCTGTGCTGAATGATTCCCACAATGGAGCTTGTGGTGGTCATTTATCTGCGCTTGCTACAGCCCAAAAGATCTTGCGTGCTGGGTACTTTTGGCCTTCGATTTTCAAAGATTGTATGGAGTCAGTCAAAAAGTGTCATCCGTGTCAAGTTTATACTCGAAAAATGCGCGCTCATCCAGCTCCGCTTTTTTTAGTCATTACTGTCGGTCCCTTTACAAAGTGGGGTATTGATTATACTACTTGTAACCCACCTTTGGCTAAAGGTCACAAGTACATTATTGTAGCAGTAGACTACTTTACTAAGTGGGTCGAGGCTATGCCTACTTTTGGGAATGATGGTGAGACTGCAGCTCTTTTTCTTTTCAACCAGGTTATTGCTTGTTTTGGTATTCCTAGAGAGATTGTCACTGATCATGGCAGTCATTTTCAGAATAGCATGATGGCTGAGTTGGCTCTAAAATTAGGTTTCCGGCAGGAGCATTCATCTCCGTATTATCCTCAAGCCAATGGGCAAGTGGAAGCCGTGAATAAATCCTTGAAGACAATTCTTCAAAGGAAAATCAATAAAGCTCGATCCAACTGGCATATTATGCTATATCCTGCACTTTGGGCATACAGGACGTCAGTGAAAACTGCAACTGGCTTTACTCCGTTTCAGCTAGTTCAGGGGTTGGAATCCGTATTTCCCATTGAATGTGAGATTCCTTCTCTTAAGTTAGTTGTTGAACTTCTTCCTCACACTTCTAGTCTTAAAGAATGTCTCCTTCAACTGGAACATCTTGATGAGCAGCGTCGGGATGCCGCCACGATGAATGAAGCACATAAAAACCAAGTTAAATTTCAGTACAATAAGGTGGTCAAACCTAGGGTTTTTTCGGAAGGTGACCTTGTTTTGGTCTATGCCCAAGAAAAAGTTGCCCTGGGGGCAGGAAAGTTTAAGTCTATGTGGTATGGCCCCTTTATTGTTAAGAAATTCCTTAAGAAAGGAGCATATACCTTGGTTGATTTTGAAGGGAACGAGTTGTCGGAGCCCAGAAATGGGCTCTATTTGAAAAATTATTATGCCTAGGCATCGGCCTGACATTTTTCTTTTGTATATAGTAGTTTTACTTTTTACATATCTGGTTTTTCGATTTTTGATGGGATGGTGATGTTTTTTGATCTACTTTGGCAGGTTGTGTCGGATTTCATGAGTCATTTTGGTTTCACTGATGGTGCTAGTAGACACACCCGGAACTTGGCTTCCGTGGCTTGGGTGCTTCATCATCCATCCGGTCAGCTGTTAGTATCAAGAGGAGTCTGCATTGGTCCTGCTTCCAATAATATAGCAGAATACACTGCAATTGTTTATCTACTCTCGGAGGCAATATCTTTGGGTGTTGATTCATTGGTAGTTTTCTTGGACTCCCAGCTGGTGGTGTCACAGTTGAACAATACTTATTAGGTTCGAGATCCATTTTTACTCCGGTTGTTCTTGAGGGTACGTTTGTTACAAAGATCATTTCAATTTTTAACCTTCATTCATATTCCTCGAGCTGACAATTGGATGGCAGACTCATTAGCTAATCAAGCAATTGATTGGCATATTAATCATTCCATACAGTAAAATTTAATCATCAAAAGCATCATACAATTTTATACATTTGTCACATCACATCAAATAATCGCTATATATATATCATCAGAGTGTTCAAAAAACTATACAAAATTTGGATCCATAAGTCATACAAAATTTGGGCTTATGCCCGATCATGTTCAGTCTCAAAAAATATACAGTCATCTGATATATCATATCTATCTATTCCCGTGGTCCCTGCCCAGAAGTTGTGTTCCTATAGAACACGATCGCGGTGGCAACTCGGCGGAATAACCGTACCCAGTCACGGGGTACTCCTACCACCCATCTCTGGATGGCTTCAGGCAGATGTTCCACTGCCGCCATAGGTACTTGGTGGGTTAACCCCTCCAAGTTCCTCTGTACAGCGTGGAGGGTCCTGTCTGGATATACTGTATCCCCCTCACCTCTGCAATGCTTATGTCGCGGGTAACCCTCAGGTCGAACTGGTCCAATATCTGTATCATGATCATTTTAAAATTGTAAGTCATTTTGAATCCAATCAAAAACATGTTTGTTTTCCATTTTTTCACATATATTGAAAAAATCCAAAAAAATTATATAAGTCAAAAAATTGCAAACTTACCGACTGGACCCCATGCCGCGCCTGGTGGAAGGACAAGGTCTGGATCGCCTCAGAAATCCATCCTGGCATAGGGATAGTCTTCCACAATGATGATTTGTTCTCCCCACCAAAGGAAGAACTCATCATCCCAAGTGGTTCGGGGAACTTCACTTCCCCCCAATCTCTTCATCATGTCAGCCCATCGGGCAATTCTTGGATCTCTAGGGCTGCTGATAGAAGAGATCACTTTGGGTCTCAGCCCAGGAATCTTCTCAAAGAAGAATGTCATCAAGATTGTACCATATCCAAAATGTTTTGTCTTCACTTTTCGGATAGAAGTCAATTGTTGCTTCATATTCATCAGTAGAGCTGTGCACCAATCATATATATGAGTTAAGCATTCCACTACTATACTCATTTAAGTCCTGGATGCCTGATGTAGGGAAGCAGATCCCACTACCCTGCCAATGGTAAAAAGGAGGATTTTCATGTGCAAGTCTCTTAAATCTTTGATAGCAATTTGAGTTCCAACTTTCTTGGAACCCTCTACGCAGTAGATGTGGACGTAATCTTCCACGGTTAGCCCTCCCAAAGGTTTACCATGCAACTCTACTGGCTCCCCCCTCCGGGAGAGTCCAGTAATAAAATAGATATCTTCCACTTCAATGCGTATGGGAATTTGATCTATTATGAAGCAGTCTTATTCCGGTTCCCAATAGTTCACAAGCATTTCGAGCAACCAAACATTACTCTTCATATTTGGCATTTTGAAAAACTTGAGCAATCCACAATTTCGGAGAATATTTAGTGATGCTTGATCCTGCATGACTTCATTGTCTATGGCACTGTGTTCACGCTCTCTCCAAGATATAGTCATCCTGCAAAAATTCAATAATTCGTTCATTAGCTATGCGTTTTTTCATTTTGGGTTGCGCATACGCGACTTTCTTTGTGCACAGTCGCGTGTATACGTGACTTGGTCATTATCAACCCGCGTATTTGCAAACCCGTGATTTTAAACAAATGATTCTACAGTGAAAATTCCTAATTTTTAACTTATGAACGGAAAAAATGAATAACAGGGATGAATTAAGAGCTTACCTAACAAATTCGGTGAAGTTTGACGGTCTATTGCTCCTATTTTGACGAAAGAGGCTTTTTCTCCAGAGCACTTTTTCCCAAATCAACAATGTAACAATGACCCAAATATGAGGTAACTTGTGTATTTATGCCCAAAATTGAATTTTTTTTGCAAAAATTTGTTATGCTTATTTTTTCAATCTATCTTAAGCTGCATAACCCGGATGCTTGGAAGTGCCCAGATTGGTATATTTTTAGGTAAATTTTGATGAATTCGAGATTTTTTCCGATTTTTGATCCATCACTGCTGACCCATCATGGTAGGTATATGATCTTCACTGGCATATAGGTTATGGAATCCACTTTTCGTTGCATTTTGCATACTAGCCTCCATTCTGATCACTTGCCATAGGGTCGATCCCATCAGGTCATGAGTATTTTACCCATTTCACTCGCCGATTATGTAATCATGACTTGGTGGTAGAGCCTTCCTTTACATGGGCTTCCTAGTTAGTTCCTCACTATCATTTGTTGCCCATGCTGCGTTTTATGTAGGCTCGGGAGTCCTCTTTAGTCCCGCCATGACTTATGTGTTGAAGCTTCATTCTTCTTCTTCTCCACTATCATTTTTCTGGCTATTACCCTAGAGGCTCCCTGGTGTTGTTGAGTTGTATTACTGCATTGCATATTGACTACTTGTTTATCCCAGCCTTTAGCCGGCTTCATTTTTGACTCGATGTTTAAGCCAACTTTTGACCTTGAATATATGTACAAGTTAACCATTGCATGCACTTGGCTATCGCGACTTGACACCCTTTTACCCATGGATGGAACATTCCTCTAAGTATCGCCTTCCAGTTTCCACCACCTTGCATTGAGCATAGGATCATTCCAATCCCCGGAACTAGTGCATCTGTTTCTTGATACTCGTTCTATCCATTGTACCATAGCATTCTTTTATTCTTTTTCAAGCTTATTATATGAAAAAGACAAAAAAAATCAAATATAACAAAAAGAGTGAGAACGGGATATAACTTCGTAATTTGATGGCAGTACAGTATCAGTTTGTCGCCCTTGAACAAAAGCACATACACTTATATATTTCCTTCATTTGGGATGGTTTTAGTTTTTGACCTAGGTTCAGCCTTTGCCTTGTTTCACTGGTCAGTCCTCCCCCGGTTGGTTATCTCTTCCAATCATATGGAGAGTTTGTTTTGCCTCCTGCATAAGAGACTTATACAGTGTCACTTTTTACTGCCATGGTCATCACGAGTCGTGCTTTTTTTCAAGGGAAGTCTAACCAGAGTCGGCCATTCTGTGGTGTCTCTTGACTCATTGTTCAGTCGGCCTTCCCGATTTTGTCAGTATCTTGTTCTATCACATCAGATGTTTTGGTCTTCTGCTCGTGCTGGTTTGAGAAGGTCCCCATTGACTTCTTGTCAACGGGTTTGTCTCTTATCGACTACGACATATTGCTCTGAGAGGAGACCTAGAGCCACACCCCGACCCTATTTCCATCATTGATAGGTGACCTTGTGCTCAGCATTTTATCATCATTATGGGTCTTTGACTGAGTGGTTTCCCCTGTGTTCGACGTCAGCATACATTATCACACTTGGGATTCGTGCAGTACCTTGATTTCCATTTGACCCTATCGGTGGATATCTCGCCTTTGTGTCAGCTTTCATTATTGGTTGGTTCAGAGGGTTTCTTCCGTGCGCTAGCTTCATCTTGTGCATGTCGGAAACATACTTCGGTTTGGTTCCGTCACTCTACTTCGTCCGATTCCTTCCAAATCTTGGCCTGCGGGTTACACTCGCGCTGGACTGATGTGGGATGCCTTAATGCCTTCCTTCCAGCAGATCTTTTCCCATCGACTCTGACTCATTGCTCTGGGAATCAGGTCTAGAGTCTTTTTGTCAGTACCTTAGGGTTTGCAGTCATCAGTGGCAGACTCT
The DNA here is from genome assembly GCA_034641835.2 of Pinus albicaulis. Classification (NCBI taxonomy): domain Eukaryota; kingdom Viridiplantae; phylum Streptophyta; class Pinopsida; order Pinales; family Pinaceae; genus Pinus; species Pinus albicaulis. The sequence continues at coordinate 129,414,207 of CM076574.1, read as the reverse complement.
TCGCTATCGACAGTGGGGACTCATCATTGCCTCCTGATTGGTAGATTCTTTCAAGTGTTCGACTTCAACTCATTCATTCGCACTTGTTAGATTGTACTGGGGCACCTTGACACTCATTTTCATTATTGGTGGGTTGTCTCACGTTGGTTAACGGTATACACCATTGACCGGTAATCCAACGATTTCTCACATGGTCGACTTCAGCTCATTTATTCCCATTGTGTAGAATTGTGCCATAGTGATCGGTGAAGACCTCGGGTTGCATCAACATTTCTCGGTTCACTTTTGACAGTCCATTTAGTTTCTGCTAGTGATACCGTTCACCCTTATATGTTGCAGTGTCAGTGCAGCAGCATCTTATATGTTGGCTCCCGAGTTGCGTGATTGTACCATGTGTTCCACCCCTTATGATTTGGTACTTGGAGATTCAGTTACTTATATGATCAGACATCCAATTTCAGCATCATTGATCAGCTTTCTATATGTGATACTTGGACATTGATTCAGACTTGTACTTCCGGGCCATGCTCAGATGATTCATTATGTACTTTCAGTTCAGCTATACTTGTATCCATTTTGGATCTATTCTGTACTTTCGATATGATGTATTTTTGACTGAGCATGGGTATGCCCGCCTCAGCATGAGTTGACTCTTTGTTTTCTTTCATTGGTTTTTGGCAGGCTAAAATCTGGTGAAGTCCTCCCTTGTCCTTGCGAAGTTCTTTCTATGTGCATAATACATTTCGGCCATCATGTACCCCTTCTGACCTCATATATTAGGGGGCATCTGTTATAGCATCATTTTTCACCCTCATGTGATTCATGATTGTCTCTATGGCCTTGGGCACCCATTCCCATAGACTTGAACAAAATTCATAAAAAACAGTGTTAAAAATCCCATACGCGGGTATGCCCAGACTTTTCCGCATGTATACGCGAGTCCACATGTACTTTTCCGTGTATGCCATTAAAATCATTAAAAAATATATAAAAATTCCCTATTTTCGGGCTGGGTTGATGGTTACTCCAGTAGTTCAACCACCCCAGCACGTGGCCAACTGTTTCCAACTAATTGAAACTACTTTGAGGGAGTATAAAAGCCCCTCATGTGCATGGCCTAAGGGAGAGAGAAATTCTATAGATATTATACTCTGTTGGAATCAATTCAAGTTTGAATTCCCGTGCCTCCTGCACTTTCCCAGATTTTTACAGGAAACCCTTGTTTCCTGGAGATGTTCATTCATTTATATGCCATATCGAGTGCACAAGTCTTGAAAGTATCTTAGTAAGGCAAGGGCGGGACGAATCCGGACGACGGTCTGTTCGAAGATCGTGGAAGGATTCAGGTGATCTCTCCACTTTTTATTTCTGTACATGTTGTTCGCAATAATGAAGAACCATCTTGTTCCTGAACTTATGTGTTAATATCTATTTGCATATGTGAAAAGATTGATTATTAAGCATTTATTATTGTTTATATAATGTTTCACATGGATTACACTAACATTTAGGAGAAATATATGCTGTACAACTAGGTTTCCGTGCATGTTCTTTCTTGTTTTCCAGGTTGAAGAGGAAGAAGGGTTGCTGGGGGTTTGGACCCCGCGGGATCTACATCGAACGTAGGACTACGGGTGAGTTCTACTATCGTTGTTATCTAGTTTTTAGCATTTAAGTATGGTTGTGTGTGAGTCCTTCTGAATAGCATGCCCTGATCTGTGGAGGTTTTGACCCAACAAACCTCTAGGGTGTTTTTCCCCGAAAAAACATGCACCAAGTATTTTATGAAAAATATAAAGAAAACCCTTCATCTTTATCATGGACTGCAAATTGTTGTGATCAATCTCAGAACATCATACAATACTTGTTAGATATTGATGAGGATTTGGTTAATATGCACCCTGAAGATCTCTTAGCAGCAATTCATGATTTTCATTCTCAAAACATCAATCATGACAGCCAAGAAGAGTTAGTCGAGGAAGAAATCAATCAAGGTATAGAAGAAAACCCACAAGATCTCTCTGAAGGAACAAGTGATGATTCACCATCTCTTCTAGGTGAGGCTCAATAAAACATTCAGCCTCAAAATCAGCCTTCACAAGAAAAAGAGAATTGTTGTACTTCTATCCAAAGAAAGAGAAAAATGCCTCCTCTTTTGGTTGAAGAGGAAATAAATCAGATGTTAAACATGCAACTAGCCTCTAAACCTTCATGTAAACAAAACATTCCTATTGTTTCTCCTACTAATTCCATCTACCATAAATCAAAGAATGAACTTATAGATCAATTCAAAGAAGAACAAACTGATAATCCAATATGTTTGATTGGTGACACTACTTATTTTGATGAGTTTCCAAATTTTGATCAATCTAATGATGATATCCTCCAAACAAAAACTAACTTTGCAAAGCAATCAGTAATTGGTTTGTGGGAGGAAGAGCATTTTCATCAACTTCAAAGAAGTATTAAGCCAATTCATGCCATCTATGCCACCGATGAGGAAATCCTTGAAAGTTTAGAAGTGAGGAGTCTCTAACTCTTTGCTCTACTTCATTTCAGTCCTTTAGAAAGAATTTTCATATGATTGGAATTCAACAGTCTTTCAGTTTTGATGATGAGGTTGGGAAAGATAATGAGTTTCTTGAACCAGTTGTTAATGAAAAGCCTTTTCCTAAAAGGGATGAGGAAATCATTTGGGACACAAAATCCTCCTCAGCTTCATAATTGCAGCCATCAAGTCCCATTGAATTTCAAATTGCAAATGAAGACTTGGAAAATTATAATCACATAAGAGTTGTTGAACTGCCTTCACAAGAAGACTTACTGCCAAGGAGTGCTCCTACTCATCAACATGATGGCCTCCTCATAGAATTCATCCCATTCATTCAGAATACATCAAGTTTTCTAGAGTATAACATTGTAATATATGATGAGTCTACCAATTCAGATGATCATGAGGAAGAGGTAGGGTTTCTTTCCCAAAAGAGTCCCAAGCATAGCCAAGTGGAAGAAGGATCAGTCTTGAATGGAGCTTATGTCTCAAATCCTCTAGATCAGGTATTATTCCAAGATCCATTTGTTGTTTTCCTTGAGAAATCTAAAGGAGGAGTGTGTTCTGCCAAGAACAGTTTGTTGCAAAGTGTGAGAAAAATTTTAGGCACTACTGTTCGGAAACAAGTAAGGTGGAAGTGGCATTTTTATTTCTTCAGCACTCTCAAAGAGCTGAAAAAAGATCCCTCATGGAATCATATGCTTCATTGGCTGTGTTGGAAGAGAGATTTCACCAAATGAATGTATATTATGTATAGGTTAGATTAGGATATATAGGCAATCAAATAAGTGCAGCACTATGAGCATCCTTTTACCTTTACTTTTAGATTGTTTTGACCAAGAAGAGAGAAAAACAAAAAAACAATAGAAAGAGGAAAAGAGGGCAGATTCAAAAACAAGGTACAAGCCCCATACCCAAAAAATAGTGATATTGAAAGTGAGCAAGTCTAAATTCCACTACTGATCCAAAATGATATCTTGTTCAGTCATCTAGCCTACTCATGGCTGAACATGCTTTAAATTTATGTTGATAAGATAGTAGTAGAAACATTGATTGATAAGATCATTTCAGACTTGGCTTATCAGTAGATTTGATTAGGAGAAATAGAGATGGTTCTAAAAAACTCAAAATCTGAACCAAGAAAAGGAAAAGATAGCTCTAAATAGATCAAAACCAGAGCTGGAAAAAGAATAGAAGGATTTTTATAATTTTCAGATCTTAAGCCTTCACAATTTTGTTTTATTTTTCTGAAAATAAAGTCTATGTGAAAATTGTAAATAAATCCATAGACACTATAGAAAATCAGACTGCTTAATCCTAATTTAGCTATGTTTTAAATTTTTGTTCTAAAATTATAGAGAATGCATATCTGTCAAACAGCTTAATCTTGACAAATAATAGCTTAGGTAGAGAATTGATTGAGTTCAACTGTTCAATCTGAACTCATGGAGGTTATAAGGGTAGCAATAGATCAGTTCTTCCTATTTTTGAAAAGAATAAAATGTTGATGTAAAAGGGTTTGCAAGTCCAAATGCACCTTATTGAAGAAAAAATTCCAGGACAATTACGATTGGGTAGGTAGTGATGTTGCTTTGAAGAATGTCATATGCTGTAGATTACTGAAATGTTGTCAAATCCAAAGGTAGCCAACAAAAGAAAGAAAATAATGCTTCCCAATGGATGAGGCACTGGTCCGCTGAAAGCTAGAAGATTGATAATTGAGGTTCTGGACACCTAAAAAGACAGTTTTCCTCCACAAATGGAGCCACTGTTAGCCATCTATAATTTTCACATATTCAAAGATGGATAAACAGGTCTTTAGCCTTCAAGAAACAAATTTCATGCAAAATTTGTGACTTCTTGAAGCCTCTTTGTGTTCTTTATCCTCAAGAAATCCATTCCTTTGATAATCTTCATTCAAAATTCCTCAAGAAGCCCTGTTGTTATAAAAGAAACTGTTTTCAGCCATTTTTTCCATCTTTTCACCTTCATAATTTCCTCCAAAATCCCTCCATTTTTCACTCATTTTTCATTTATCCTAAACATTCATCTCATTCCCCTAAAAATTTCCTTTCATCCCTCATTTACCCTCATTTTCCCATAAAAACCCTTCAAATCATAAAAAAATCCCTTTTTGAATGGTTTAAAGCTATCCTTTTTATCCTACCAAAAGCTCTAAAAAACCCAAAAAACCTCATTTTGGCCTTATTCCGCTCTTTTATATGAAATAGGCCTTAAGCGTTGTTCGGCTTAGCCTTAGCCCCTTTTTCCACCATAAGACCGCGCTCTGTGCCCAAGCGCATCGGCCCATCGGCACATCGCAATTCCTATTTCTTCTTTCCCAGACCCCTACTCTACCAATATGCCAATCCTCCGATGAGATCGGGACCGTCCAGTCCCCAAGATCTGACAGCCATCGCACTTCGCCATCACATCACGCTTTCGGCACTTCATCGCATCGGCACATCGCATCTTCCATGTTTCCTCGTTCCCATTCTCTTTTCCCCCGCCGATGCAATCCCCCGAGTGAATCTCCACCATTGATCTAATCCAAATCAGACGGTTCTTGATCCATCGGAGATCCTCGTTTTTTCGTTCCCATTCCTTTTTTCGCCGATGAATCCTCCGTCGATTAGATCGCGACTGTTTATCTCTCCCAGATCTAATAGTCCTCCTTCCATCGCCCCGTTTCTCCCCATCGACCAATGGCCTCCGCTTCTTCCCACCGATATGTTCTAGACCGTTGATCTGGTTCCCTTAGATCTGACGGCCATCGCTCAATTTTCTTTATAAATCCCGCCGGCCCCACCCGACTGCACTGGGGCTTTTCATAGCATTTTCTTTCAATCTCTGTCGTAGATCATCCCGATCCGATGGCTCTCACCCAGCCCCCCTCTTCTCTTTCCTTTCCTTCCCTGCTCCATTGTTTTTATCGAGTCATCCTCACCATAGATCTAGAGCCTCAAGCTCTGATCCGACGGTCATTACACTCCCGACCCATAAACGTTTGCCCCCCATCTGACTACTCCACGGGGCAATCTCCACCATGGATCTTAGAGATCCAACGACCATCATCCGTTCTCCCTATTTTCCCCCTCCATCTACCATTTTCCCCCGGAATAGATCGCAACCGTTGATCTTTACAATCTAATGGCTCATGCTTAACCTCACCAGTTCACCCTGCCAACCAATTTCTCCACTACACGCCAAAATTTTTGACATTACCATCGGGCCCCACCATCCATCCATCTCAAAACTCTTCAACGTCCATGCTGATTAATATCCGTCAATCTGGATTGCCCATATCGGACGGCCTTAAATCCTCTTCACGCCCGATTTTCCCAAACCCTTCCATCGTGCAACTTCCATGCGAAATGGGCAGTTTTAGAGGGACACGTGTTGACCTCTCAACTATGTCGCGTTCATTTGATATAATACCGCTTACCACTTAGCTCCCGTGCGAATGCCACTTATGGTATTCTTGAAACTGCCAATCCATACTTTTGCGCCACAAGTAGATTTAAACCCTGTTTTTCATAGTTTCCTCCATGGAATCCACTCTGTTGCATCCACCTTCTTCCACATTGCTCCTCCACCCCTCGTCGATGCCCTTTGAAGCAGTTTAACCAAAAAATGCAGGTTTTCATAATATGTTTTATGTTTGAGTGTAGGTTTAATGGAAACCTGAAGTTTACAGGCTCGCCCATAGCCACATTTAAGTTTCAAGTGCACGGGATGACGATCCTCAGGGTTCTAACAAGTAAGATGGGAGATCCAGGGTTTTATTTCGAGCATTGGATTGATGCAATCACAGAAACCCCTACAAACAAGAAAACGAAGAGATTAAAGGTTTAATCGAAGAAATCAAAGAAAAGCAAGGATTAGCATAAAGAGAAAGGATTAAAGCACAAAGTTCGAATATTTAAGGATTAATCCGTGTTACACATCATTTTGTCACCGCCCCTGCAATCCCTCGTCCCCTACATTGGAGGACTATTCCCATGACCTGTGAACAATAAAATGTCCTGAAAACACCTTGATGGCATCCTTCTGCATAAGGGCAAGAATTATCCTCAAGAACATTTCCTCTGAAAAACCCTAAAAAAGATGTTTTGGCCTTGGCGCGGGTGTCCAATTCATCACTCATGCTGACCTGGAAAAGTTACACTAGGCCCGCGCCATTTGGCGCTCTATCCCTGTGTCTCACCCGCGCCAAGCCTATTTAGGAATGTTTTTTAACAATAGAAGGTGGAAGTTTGATTCTAACAACTTCATAATGAATCATCAGAAAGAATTCGGGTTGTTTGACTCCGGATCTCCTTGTTTAGGAAATGGTTTTCCACCTCTCATGGAACCTTCCAAAGAGATAGGACTCTGTCCCATGATTATAGGGGTCCCAAACTCCATTCCTCCCTCTATAAAATTCTTCCCTCTCCATTTTCAAGCTAGCTAAACTTTTAGGAAGGAAATTATAGCTGAGTGAAAATCAAGAGCAGAGCTAAGGAGAACCTTATGTGAGAGAGAGTTTTGTCAAATCCCTGACGAGCTTTGTGAGACACGTCCCGTTGGAATCCTGTCGAAGGAACATCACGATGTCAAAGCACTGATTGTAATATTTCTCTCGTATCTCAATATACATGACTCTGCTATTGGTTCCATGATTTTGTTTGTCCATTATATAATTCAATTTCATTCGTTCCTCTTTGATTGATCAATAGTTATAAAATGTGAAATATTACGTTGAATTTTGTCTCTCTTCTTTGCATGTGTATAGGTATCTAGATGCAGCGAGCTCACCGATCATGACCTGTCCAGCTAGGAACGGAAGTGCCACCTCTTCTTCAACAACAGCAACGAAGGAATCACGGTAAGCGATCTATCGCAATTCTATCTTTTGTAACTAGGAATCAATAGCTTTACGTGTTTCGATTGTTGCTAGACCCACTCTAGGGCTAGTGGGATCACCTCTGTCCTCAGAGGGGATTTACCTCCACAACAATTTGGCGACTCCACTCACCTCTGTCTGCTGCCTTTTACCCATGATACACCGGACACAACATTTGGAGAGATTACCTGCACGTAAGTTAAGTCCTTGGTTGATTTCTCTTTCATTTCTACCAAGGTGTATATGGCAGTTCACGGATATCTGGTACATCCATTTACCTAGATTACCAGAGCAGTCATTTTCGATCTTTACTGACTCCATAAATTTGAAAATATCATCGAGCACTTGTCCTTTCATGCTCGTTTCCAACCTGAAAGTGATAGAGTCACCTTTTGCCAGTTTCTTGACTCTTAAAATATGAAACAATAGAATTTTGTTTCAATGTCTTAAAAACTAACTACCTACGAAATATTCCTGGTTAAAGTTAGTTTCCTTAGGGTGTTGTTTTGAGTTGTTTCCGATGGAAATTTTTCCGGAGTTCACTAACCCAGGAACCCCTTCCGAAGGGAATCCTGGTTCTTTTCCTGCTTTTGGGAATGTTGGTGCTCCTTATATGGAAACATTGTTCCTTCCTGGTTTAATTGTTGGATTGCCTATATGGTTATTTTCAATCTCGGTGGTCCCGAGTGTTCTGTCCACCGTACAGCCATCTCCTCCACCTGAACAACATCATGTTGATTCTAAAGTGGACCTCTCCCCTTCTTCGCCTATTTCTTTGTCCTCCTCTTCTACTTTTCCTAGTTAAATTTTGGATTCTAGTAACCAGGTCGCTAAGAAGAAGAAGAAGAAGAAGTTAGATAAGCGAGAGGCTAAGGCTGCAGCTAATGCACTTAAGAAACCATCCATTGCAGAACCATCCACGCTTCCACGAAAGGTAAAATTCCCTTGCATACTCTGCAAGGGTAACCATTTGCTTCGAGAATGCCCTAGTATTCCCAAGGTACTTTAAGCATGGTCTGACGGCCGTCCGTCGTTGTCTTCTAGAAGTCATATTGCTAGCACGTCTTTGACTAGCTCTGATAACGCTCATAAAAAACAGGGCAAGATTACCAATCCCTATAATTTGTGTGAAGGGCATCATGCCATTCACCTTTGTCTGTATATGGATGAAGCCAAGAGAGTTTTGGACAACACGACTGTTTCTGCACCATGCCTTCCGGCTGGTTACAAACAGCTTTCTTTGAGTCCTTCACTAGTTTATTATACGATCAGTCAAGAGTCATCCTTGCTTGATCCCACTCCCCCGAAAATTCACCATCATGAATCCATCCCTGACCAACCATTGGTTGTGGGATCAGTTGAGTTGGCCCCATCTGTGGCGCACCAGGTCTTTTCCGTTGAGAGTGGATCTCACATCCCTCATGTTCTTCTTGTTTCTTCAGATTCCTCGAACTTGGAGAAATATTCTCCTATCCCTGTACCTCTGGAAGCTACTCCTCCACCTCCCATGATGGAGGTCCCGGAGGATACTCATTTTGCCTCCATGATGGAGGTGGTGGAGGATGCTCATTCTTCTCCCGTAACACCAGGGGAATACCATCTCGGTTCGATGGTAGCCCCTCCAAGTAGTTTGGTCGCTGCCTTCAATTGGGGTCGATTCGTAGGTTATCGCCTTCCTTCTTATGTGCCCTTTGAGATCACGGTACAACCATCCCATCTGGTCGTACCCAGCACCATTATAGGTGAAGGCGCGTCTATTAGTATTTTATCCTCAATTACTTGGAAATATTTCGGTTCGCCGCTGCTTGTGCCTATTACGCAAAATCTATTGGCATTTAACAGAGGAACTAGTCAACCATTAGGGATAATTCCGAAGTTGCATGTTACTTTGGGAGGGAAAACTATCCATATGGACGTGATGATTGTTACTGGCCCCTTGGACTTTAATTTACTCTTGGGCTACGATTATACTTATGCCATGGGAGCGCTTGTCTCCTCCTTCTTTTGTGTGATGTGTTTTCTGCACCAAGGTCAGATCGTGACCATCGATTAGCTTGCGTTATTTGGTCCTAATATGGCAGCTAGCCCACCATAATCCCTACTGGATATTTATACACCGGTTGTTTCATCCACGCCACATGTCAATTATGTGGCTACCTGTCCTATGCCTGTATTCAATGATAGTGTCGTTGTACATCGTGTACTGGGGGCATTGGGTCCAGACTTCCAATATGTTTTCCTTCCATCAGATGGGAAACCCTTGGAAGCTATGAATTATTATTCATTATGATGAGGTCTGTTGGAGCATGGTTCATCTGCTTGTGTCAAGCTCCTTAAACCATGAAACAATTTCGTCGGAGCAGAGTTTGTTTTCTTGTGTCAAGCACCTTAAAAAATGAAACAAGGTCTTCGGAGCAGAGTTTTTTTTCATGTGTCAAGCTCCATAAAAAATGAAACAAGGTTGTCGAAGCAGAGTTCATTCTCTTGTGTCAAGCTCCTTAAAAATGAAACAAGCTCTTTAGAGCACAACTCCTTTAAAAATGAAACATGCTCCTTTAAAAATGAAACAAGCTCATCCGAAGATAGTTCGTCTTCTATGTCAACCTCGTTAAAAAATGAATTAGGTCTAAAGGATAGTTCTTTTAATGTGTCAACCTCGTTAAAACAATGAAACACGTTCCCATTCAATTCAAGTCTTTTTTTAGATCTCGTAAAATCCCAGTTGAGTCTTTCCCTTAATATTGTAATTTGAACCTTCACTCCATCTGCCTTTCATATGGATTGAAGCTTGGGGGGCATGTGGCTCGAATTGAGTCACCATTTTGGGGGCATGCTTACCTTTTCAAGCATAGTTTGTTTCCACTTCAAGCTCATATAAAAATGAAACTGGTTTCAAGCATAGTTTATCTTTGTTTCAAGCTTGTGTAAAAATGAAACCTTTCCCATTTTACCTCTCGTGATTGCCATTTTATCAGCTTGTTTTTTCAGATGAGCCTTGGTTTTCTCATTCCACCGTCCCCATCTGCTTGGCCGATCATACGCCTTCACTTGATTGTTTTACCCAACCCTGAGGAACTGATGCGATGAGTGGTCTTGTTAGCCAGCCTCTTGACCTTTACTTGTTCTTAGCAGTTCCACCATTACCGGAACCAGTTGCTACCCTTTATACCACTCGTTCCTCCAGGTGGAGTCACCTTTCAACTCTTTTCTGACTCTCTAAAACTAAAAAGATTGCCAAGACACTTTTCATTTTGAGCTCATTAAATTGGCTGTGAAACGACATCTACTTAGTATACGTTTACCCATTTTTCGGGTTGGGATATATTATTTACAAAAAAGGAATACCCTATCCTATCGTGACTAGGAGGTTCTCTCAGACATAGTTTCTAACTTTTTGGATCTGTGGGACTACCTTCGAAAAGGGATTTTTGGAGTTTTCTTTTCTGAGTCTTTTCAAACTCTTTAAACATGAAAAGGCGTCAAGTTCTTCCTTTTCTAGACTCGTTAAAAACTGATGACATCGGACTCCATTGCAATTACGTTAGTCAAGTTCCTCATTCCTAGGGCTCGTTAAATGTACTAGGTTGGATTTTTCCGAAGGAAATACTTACATCGCAAGCACATGCTATCCCCTTTAAGATTGTTTCCAATAATAATTGGGGTACTCGACAGAAATGGTGGGGGAAAATGGAACCAAAATCATAGTCGTATCGGCAGTATGTTGCTCTTGAACATGGCACTTGTCTGCATTCATGTCAGGTTGGGGACATCTCATCACGTTATATGCTTGCCTTCATGGGTTTGGGTAATCTATTTTGACTAATCATCTTCTCTTTGCAATGTCACCATGACCTCAGATCCCTTGATGTCAAATAATTCCAAATCCAGTGTCGTGTCACCTATATGTTCAAGAGAATTTGGCCTCTGTTGTTTTCAACCTCCATCTGATTCTCTGTTGGTCTTGATTCACAAACATAATATCATATTCCTCTGTCTCGTGTCGATGATGTGGGAAAAATTATGGCCCACCTTCGATCAAGGTCACTTCCTGTCGACTTCAGCTCATTATCCAGGAAGTTTATCTAGGGACTCCCTTCAGGTGCCTTGGATCTTGCATGCCTCAATGGCAGGTTCTTCGCATTCGACGCAAGGTTTTCATTATTGGCCTTCGATCGGATGATTCTACGGATGTTCGATGCCAGCTCACTGTTCACATTCTGTGGATTGTACCTCTTGTACCTTGAGAGCCATCATCATTATTGGTGGTTTCTCTCGCGTCTGTTAACGACTTTCATTATTGGCTAGTAATTAGACGATGTTCTTGCATGTTTGACTTCAGCTCACATATTGGCATGCTCGAACTTGTACCTTTTCAGGTCAAGATGGAGCGCAAGACCCTGTATTTTGTCTGATGAAATCCAGGCTACGGGTTCTTTGTGGATTATTTTGACTTATTACATGACTCTTTTGATTGGATGGCTGCGACCATACCTGAGTCTACTTGTTGATCCTTATTTTACTGGATGGCTACATCCATACCTTGGATCTCAGTTTTTGTACACTTTGTTATGGATGGCTACGCCCATACCACATATCATGTATCAGAGATATCAGTTGTATTTGTACTCGCAGGTCTTCCGACGACAGTGTTTTCAGTTGAACGCATTCTCATAAAGCATTTCACCCCTCCCTCTCTCTCAGACCTCATGCTTTAGGGGGCATTTGTTACACAACATTTTTTCACCGTCCCTGCAATCCCTCGTCCCATACATTGGAGGACTATTCTTGTGACCTGTGAACAGTAAAATGTCCTCAAAACACCTTGATGGCATCCTTCTACATAAGGGCAAGAATTCTCCTCAAGAACATTTCCTCTGAAAAACCCTAAAAACAGATGTTTTGGCCTTGGCGCGAGTGTCCAGTTCATCACTCGCGCCAACCTAGAAAAGTTACACTAGGCCTGCGCCATTTGGCACTCTATCCCTGTGTATCACCCACGCCAAGCCTATTTAGGATTTTTTTTTAACAATAGAAGGCGGAAGTTTGATTCTGACAACTTCAGAATGAATCATCAGAAAGAAGTTGGGTTGTTTGACTCTGGATCTCCTTGTTTAGGAAATGGTTTTCCACCTCTCATGGAACCTTCCTAAGAGATAGGACTCTATCCCATGATTATAGGGGTCCCAACTTCCCTTCCTCCCTCTATAAAAGCCTGCCCTCTCCATTTGCAAGCTAGCTGAACTTTTGGGAAGGAAATTATAGCTGAGTGACAATCAAGAGTAGAGCTAAGGAGAAACCTGTGAGAGAGAGTTTTTTCAAATCCCTGACGAGCTTTGTGAGACATGTCTCGCTGGAATCCTGTCAAAGGAAGATCATGACGTCAGAGCACTGGTTGTAATCGTTCTCTCGTATCTTAATATACATGACTCTGTTATTGGTTCCATGATTTTGTTTTTCCATTGTATAATGCAATTTCATTCGTTCCTCTCTGACTGATCGACAGTTATAAAGTGTGAAATATTTGTTGCAGGTTGTCTCTCTTCTTTGCATGTGTACAGGTATCTAGATGCAGCGAGCTCACGGATCGTGACCTGTCCAGCTAGGAACGGAAGAGCCACCTCTTCTTCGACAACAGCAACGAAGGAATCATGGTAAGCGATCTATCGCAATTATATCTTTTGTAACTAGGAATCAATAGATTTTTTTTCGATTGTTGCTAGACCCACTCTAGGGCTATTGGGATCGCCTCTGTCTGCAGAGGGGATTTACCTCCAAAAAAATCCACAGTTTAAAGGATAAAGACAAAGGGTTAAGAAATAAATGAATGTTTTAACGAAAAATAGAGAAAAGACAGTGAAGCGAGATTAACAAATGATCTATACTAAAGGATCTAAAAGCACAGTTATTGACTAAATCAATCATAGAGCAGTAAGACTGAGTATTAAAGGCAAATCACATATTAAAGGCCTATTACCAAGTGTAAAGGTTAAACAAAGACAGCATCTTAGGCTAAAGCAGTATTGAACACATCAACACAGAGCAGTTATTCCCTTAGAAATATCTAACTGACACATTGAACCTACTTTCTATCCATAAAGCCAATTAAATAGTTATTACACAAAATAATATATTTTAAACTATCAGGACAATTATTGTAAAGATAAAGATAGGCCTCATATTTAATATTTTCACCTGTTTTATCCTTAGAAAGTAAAGACAGAGTTATTAAAACATAGAGGTATCTACAGATGTTCCTACCTTATGCCTTGCATGGTTTTCAAGGCTAGGAACATATTTACTCTGTCATTAATAACATTTTAAACCCTAGAAGAGTTCCACCTCCTCATTTGCAGTATAAAATACTGCATTGGAACTCATTGTAAAGGTTGTATTTTGATGACTGATGTTGGAATAATACATATTCCTTTGAAGCTCTTTGAAGAGAAATTGATGTCTTGGAACTCATGCATGATCTAATTTGCTTGTTGAAGGAGAAGGATTGCTTGCAGGATCCATAGGCTTGGTTGATGGTGAAGTTTTCTTTTGTTTATGTTTTCTAGTTTTCCATTATGTTTTCTATCTTGCTATGTTGCAGTAGGACAAAGAATTTAGATTAAGAATTTTTTTCTAATGGCACCTTAAATCTGTTTGTCCTTCACTACCTTAATGTTTTCTTCTGCTAAGATACATTAGAGAAATCATTTATTTTCTCTCTAACAAATTCTTAGCTTGTCCATTTCTTGAATAAATTAGATCAGTTAGCATCAATTGTGATTTATGGTTAGCCCTACATATTGTTGCCACTTAAATATTCTGTTCTTGGAATCAAATTTTTTTCTTGGTTAATTATCTGTTTTCAGACTGAAATCAAATGGATTAGGTTATGCTTATGCCTTTGATTCTCTTGTTGTTCTTATCAATTTTCTAACTCCCTCAGTTTACAAGTATATAAAGGATTCTTTTTTAGCCCTTTATTATTTTGTTGTTCTCAATATTTAATGTCCATTTCATAAATCCATCATAACCTTAAAAGATCCACCAACCAAGTAAACTTGCCCTGCAAATTCTCTTAACACCATTGATGAACTTATCTGGACCTTGTTAAACTCCATTGCCCAATGACTTAGCAATCTTCCATGTTTCCTATCTAAAATCTATCAAAGTATCATACCCAACCAAAAAACAATCAAAATACCTTGCACTTAACATCTAGCCTAAAATTAACCTCTTAAAAGCATCAAGCTATATCTTTACAAACATATTGAGAGATCCCTCTCTGAGACTAGGAGGGCTAGATCCTAGAGCTCTAAAGCTTGGTTTGATGTTACCCTTGTCATTTGTATCTCAATAAATCTAGCAAATTATGAGGAGCTAACAGTACTTAGATCATTACCATGGTTAACTATGAGTTGTTATCCACCATTGAGAATGTGACAAGTAAGTACCGTTAACTCAAGTAATGCCACCTCAACCATTAGGGATGATGTCATCCCCAAAAATGTGATTGGTTCTCATAAAGTGAATTTTGATTGTACATTTTCCTTAGGAGGCCCATTTTAGACCTCAAAATTCCCCTAATGCTATATGCTTGGACCTATCATGGAATACTGGATTAACCGAGAGTTTAATGCAACTTTGTTTATCATAATGTATCACCATCAGATCCATATGAGAACCAAACAAAACAAACAGAATCTTCCTCATCCAGATGACCTCACAAGAAACCTGATTGGCTGCCATGTACCCTGCCTCTGCTGAACTAAGTGCTACAGATCTCTACTTCCTGTTGTACCAAGAAACTATTGTCGATCATATGCTAAAGATCCCCTGATATGCTCTTTTTGTCTGATGAACTGCCTACCCAATATGCATCGATGAAGCCTTGAAGCTTCACTCCCTCTTTCCATTTGTACCATAATCCATACTCTATAGTTCCCCTGAGATATCTCAATACATTCTTCCCCGCCTTCCAAAGGATCTTGGTCAGCTTAACCATAGCTTGACTCGGTCAGTTAACTGCATAGCAAATGTTTGGTCTGGTGTTCACCAAGTACATCAATGAACCCACAAGCTACCTATAAATAGTAGTGTCCACTACCTCACCTAAAGTAGCATCCTCCTTCCTCTAGTTTCTCGGAAGAGGAGTCTCCATGGGTTTACAACTCTCCATGTGAAACTTGCTCAGAATCTCTTTGGCATAATTTCCTTGAGAAATAAATAGCCCACCATAACACTGCCATATTTCCAAACCAAGGAAATAGTGAAGGAGTCCCATGCCCTTCATCTCAAACTCTCTTGCAAGATCCTCTTTGCAAGAAATTATGAGTTTCTCATCACCTGTCAAAATTATATCATCAACATAAAGTATGATAATCAAGAGCTTACCATCAACCACAATCTGGTATAGGTTTGCATCCGCTTCACTCTTTTTGAAACCCAACCTGGTGAAATAGTTGTCAATTCTAGTGTACCAAGCACGAGGTGCTTGCTTCAGCCCATACAGTGCTCTATTGAGTCTGCACACATGCGACTCACTGTCAAAGATCTCAAAACCTTCTGGCTGATCTATGTACAGTTCTTCCTCCATAACTCCATTGAGAAATGTAGTTTTCACATCCATATGATGTATCTTCCACCCCATTTTCACTGAGAGTGCAAGGATAGATCTAATCGATGAGTACCTCGCAACTGGTGTGAAAGTATCCTCATAGTCAATCCCCTCAACTTGTGAGAATCCCAGGGCTATAAATATAGCCTTGTACTTCTCCACACTTCCATTTGCCGCATGCTTCACCTTATAGATCCATCTAGATCCAACAACTGGTTTTCCGAATGGTCTTGGGACAACTTCCCATGCATTTTTCTTGACGATGGAGTGATACTCCTCAACCATGGCGTCAACCCAAATTGGTTGTTGCATTGATTCCTCAAAGGAGGATGGTTTTTTCACAATACATTTTCTCATAAGAGCCATGTATCTAGTAAACCTGTCTGGACACTCTCTTTGTCTGCGCAGTGAAGTAGGTGCCCCTACATGTTTTTCCGCATCAAGTCTCAATCTATAAGCTTCCATGGTGTGCCTTCTACCATTTCTGGTGGATGGCTCTACATGAGTGTTTTCTGCCACTCCATGATCCTCTGCATGTGGTTGATCCACATCTTGAGGTTCAGCCTTTGGAACCAAGAGTTCCTCATCTGCATGAAAATCCAGCTCCCTCTCAAGGGACAATCACAAGGCTTTCTCCTCATCAAATTTTGTATCTCGTGTCACAACATTCATCCTATTGTTTGGAAAATACACCGAATATTTGTGGGGAGCATTATTGTACCCCAAATATATCCAAATCTCAGTTTTTGGTTCGAGCTTCTTCCTAGAATCTTTGGTCACATGGCAATAGATAGATTAGCCAAAAAATTTAAAATATGAAACATCAGGTTTCTTACCAAAAAAACCCTCCTCTTGTGTACTCATGCCAAGTATCTGATGAGGACTACGGTTTTCACAAATACCGTTGTGTTTCATGCCTTCGCCCATAGATGCAACAGTAGGCCTTGATCATGCAACATCGCTCGTGTCACACCCACAATTGTTTGTTATTTCTTTCTGCGACCCCATTTTGTTGAGGGTTACGAGGCGTAATAAACTCTCTCTTAATTCATTCTTTTCTACAGAATTTCTTGAATTCATTGGAGATGTACTCACCACCATTGTCACTCCTCAGAGCCTTCACACACTTCCCCGTGTCTTTCTCAACCAGTACTTTGAACTCACAAAATTTTGAGAACGTCTGATATTTCTTCTGCATGAAGTAGATCCAACAGATTCTAGAAAAATCATCAAAAAAGATCGCATAATACCTGTGCTTTGTTGTAGAAGTTGTAGAGAATGATCCACACACGTCTCAGTGAACTCTCTCAAGGATTTATGTTTCTCGTACAGTCGTTGCATGTGTCTATTTGCACAAGAGTACCCTTGGGAAGTCCTGTAGAAATATGTTGCATGAACTTCATGGCTTCATGGTGTAGATTGCCCAATCTCATGTGCCATAACTCACCCTCATCCCGGCTCACCAATTTTTCTGCCTTACCCATCAATGCTACACATCCATCTACATCAAGTTTTTAGAGATTCTTCACACGAATCCAAATCTTCTTGGCTTTTCCTATGGATTTGTGTCGAAGGAAATATTTCCCTTCACTGAAAACCACATCATAACATCTATCCTCCAATATTGCGACTAAAACTTAAAAAAAATTCAAGCCTGGTACATGCATTACATATTTTAATAAAAAGGGTTTACCTAAATATCTCTAGAAGGTAAGTGTACCAATCCTAGTAGCACTGTATCTCTGGTCATCACCCATTTCAATATGCATCTGGAGGTCCTTCTCCTCCAAGCTACTGAAAATTTATTTGTCTCTCGTCATGTGGAAAGATGCACCACTATCCAAGTACCACACTGATCACATCACACTTGACACCATGCATGCGATGAGTGATAATTCCAACTCAAATTGCGAGGCCAAAGCCTCATCAGCTGCATATCCTGAAGCCTACTTGTTCTTCTTCTTTTGTGGATAATTAGTGGCATAATGTCCATGCTCGTGACAGTGAAAACACTTCACTCTGGACATGTCACGCTTCTTGCCTTCTTTTCTGGTCTCATATTTGGAATAGGATTTCTTTCCCTTTTCCTTCTTCACCTTACCAGCCAAGGCGTAATTTTTCTCATCATTTGTATTAGATGAGGATCCATCCCTGGTATTCCACCTGAATTCTTCTTTCACCAAATCCGACCAAAGTCGCTCCCAATCTGGCAGCTTCTCCCTCCCATTGACAGAGTCCTGATAACTATGCCAACTCTTGGGAAGGCCTAGAAGCGCTAGGCTCACCAAGTCATCATCCACGATAGTATTTCCAATGCTCCCAAGCTCATCTCGACATTGGAAAAACTTGGTTAAATATTTCAGAATAATGTCACCTTTCTCCATTTTTATTTTCCTCAGCTTGTCTTTCAGTGCCAATTTTCTGTTGTCACTGCTACTCTGAAACAGATTTGTCAAAGCCTTCCACATTTCATATGGAGTCACTTTTCCATGGATGCTTGAGGCAATGTGGTCTCGTACTCCCTCCAATAAGATCCTCCTCGCCTTTGCAACCTTCTTTTTCCAAGCATCAAGAAGAGCGGCATCTGTTGTTGCAGGTTTGGGAATGTCATTATCAATTAATTATTTCAACCCATTGTCCTCCAAAACTGCCTCCATCCTATCTTTCCATGCAATATAATTAATTTTCCCTTGATTTCATACTCCAATATGAATCCATTGAAAGCCATCTTGATCCATTGTCGCACCAAAGAATACTTTTGCAAATTCAAATGCTATTCAGTCACAAAATCAATTTCTTCTCCACTATAGTGATTTCATGTTCTCTGATACCATGTAGAAATTATAAAAAAAATATGTATATCAATGGATTCAATATTTTCATGCGATATGCTAAATAAATATATTGAATCCTTCTAAAAATCATTTGCGGAAAATAAATACGATTGCCAATCATAGCAAGTAAAGAAAGAAGAAAATCAAACCACAACACAGGTATTTTCCCTGGGAAAGCTTACTACTCAAAACCCCTCTATATTTTACTGTATATTCACCAAGTAATCATGAAACAATTACAATGCACTCTTCTCACAAGAGTCTCATGTACTCTCACAACTATCTCACACTCATTCGAAAAAAATCGACCAACACTTAGCCAATTTTCACCCTCTGCCTAGCCTGCCTTGCTTGCACAATTCATGTGGAATGAAATCCCTATTCTTTAGGAAATTTAGCCTTCCAAAACTGCGCAATTATCATGGGAAATCCTATGGTTTTTTTTACTACATGTGGGCAACCTACTAATGATACAACTAATAGTTAACATCCCTTTAACCTTTAGCTCAACTGGGTCTCCATTGGAACTGACATGCATGCAGCTATTAATAGTAAATAATAAGTTTCATGACATATCACTACATGTGAATTAAATATGACTTAAATTCACTTGACCTCTCACTAGTGCAACAAACAGTTACAACTAGTTCAACTTATTTTAACTCAATAAATTGAGTTAACTGATTTCTCATGCATTAAACTAATGCACTAACTGCAAATCAAACTCCATAACTAATATAATCACTTTGCATGCCTCATCAACCACCCTCAACTCGAAATTCATGAGGTAACTGATTTTATCACACTCAGTTAACTATTACAAGTGATTATGAGATAAGATTACATTTTATTGTCCAATTTAATTAAGGGAAAATTAAAGTAGACACACATTTCTTGTTGACTTTTCAATAATTCTATGGTTTTTTTCTCTCAGCCACCCCATTATATTGTGGGTTGTGGGGTGTTGTCAACTCTCATCGAATGCCTTCTTTCACACTGAAATTTTTAAATTCATTCAACATGTACTCACCTCCATTATCGCTCATGAGAGCCTTCACCTTCTTTCTGGTTTCTTTCTCAACCAGTACCTTGAATTACATGAACTTAGAGAATGTCTCATCTTTCTTCCACATGAAGAAGATACAACACTTTCGTGAGAATTCATCAATAAAAAAGACAAAATATTTGTGCATGGCAATGGAGGTCGTCAAGAAAGGTCCACAGACATCAGAGTGGATCCTCTCAAGGATTTCATGTGCTTTGTTGTCCCTCTCATGGATTGTGGATTTTGTGCACTTCCATAAAGTACATAATTTGCATACATTTTATTGCTCAAGTGCTAATTTGGGGAGGCTTGTGGCTATATGTTGCGTGATATTGTGGCTATCTGGCCATGATGCAAATGGCCAGGTGTTCTATGCAAAAATTCACTGACATCATGGCTTTGCACCTTATCCTACTTGGTGCTTAATGCAACATAGTACTCCACATCTAGCTTATACATATTCCTCACAAAATCCTCGATTTTCTTCACCTGTCTCGTGGTTATATGTCTCAAGAATGCATTTCCTTTGCAGAAAGTCACATCATAACCATGTTCTTCCCAAACTGTGGCAGAGATGAGATTTTTCTTTAGGCCTGGAACGAACATGAAATCCTTGAGCTTGAGGGGGGAGCCTAATTCCCTCTGAAATGTGATTGTAAAAACCCCAGTAGCACTTTAACTTTCATCATTCACCATCTCAATGTGCATCTGCAAATATTTTTTTTCCAAGCCACTGAAAAAGTCTCTACACCTTGTAATGTGGAACGATGCACCTGATTCCAAGTACCACACACTCCCCATCAATGTGATGGCAATGCATTCAATAAGGGTAAATTCAAGCTCAAATTGTGAATCCAAAGCTTCAAATTTTTCTCCTCTTGAGGTATTATTGCTTGCCTTTTTGTGTGGACACTCCATGGCATAGTGCCTGAATTCATGAGAATGGAAGCATTTAATTTTGGAAAAAACTTCTTTTTTCCCCCTTGAATGGATTCTAGTTTGGATTGATATTTCTTCCCTTTTCCCTTATTTTCCTTTCCAACCAATGCATTTTTTCTTGATCCTTGCCTTTGGATGAAGTCCCATCTCTGGTATTCTGCCTTATTTACTCCTGTACAAAATCAAACCATAAGTGTTCCCAATTTAGTAGTTTCTCCTTCTTGTTCACTGAATCTTGATAGTTATGCCAGCTCTTGGGAAGGCCCAAAAGGTATAGGCTTACCAAGTCTTCTTCAAGAACATTTACACCAACCCTGCCAATTTCATCACGAAATTGTGTAAAATTGCTCAGATAATATGGAACAGCATCATTATTATGCATATTGATATTTCTAAGTTTATCGTTGAGTGCCAGGTTCCTGTGGTCACTGTTATTCTCAAAAAATTATGTCATTTCGTTCCACATTGTGAACAAATTTTATTTTCCATAAGTATTTGAGACAATGTGATTCTGTACTCCCTCCAATATTATTCTCCTAGCCTTGGCTACATGTTTCTTCCAATGAAAAGGGTTATGGGCATCAGAATCAGGTGGTTTTGCAACATCTGTATTGATGTATTCTAGCAATCCATTATCATCCAATACCTCCTCCATGGGATCCTTCCATGAAGAAAAATTAGAGGTGTCTTCCAAGGAATACTCTAGTCTTAGTCCATTGAAGGTAATCCTCTCAGTTCTGAAGAAATCATGTTTCACTAAACTCCAAAATCGAACCTCCTTAGAAACAACTTCGAAATCTCTCCTCTATTGTGAATCTTGCTCTGATACCATGTAAAAATTATGTTGTATATTTTCAATTTCTTATGAATTTTTAATCAAAATCACAAGACAAAAACCTACTCTATTTCTCTGGAGACATTAATTCACAATTTAGAAAAAAAATATCAGACAGGCAATAAGAAATCACACACATGCAAATAGTATTTTTCCTGGGGAAAGCAATATGCTAAAAAACCCAATGCCTACTTGCTTTAAATCATATTAATAGAGATGTATTACAATTGCTTTTCTCAATTGAGCACAACCTGCAAGTGAATAACCTATCTTTCTGCTCACTAAGAAGTTCTAACCCAAACTTATTCAATTTCTCCCTCTGCTTGAGATCTTATTTCATTGTGTTGTTCCTTGATAAATTAAGCCCCTAATATTTAGGAATTTCTCCAAAATGGATTGTGCAATTCCTTAGGTTGATCATCTGACTGCATGCAACACCTATACACTCAATACTAGTCTACAATTGATGTTACATTGCCTTGGAATCTCCACCAACTCCTGGGGAACTAAAATTCTTTGCATGAACTATCTATTTTGGGTTGATTGATCAGTTAACTGGATGATCGTTGATTTTGATTGAAGTTCCATTACACAACTGGCCCTCCACTAGTTCCTTCAACGGTTGGAACTATTTTAACTAAACACAACCTAAGATAAATGACCTTGACTGCTACAAATTAGGAATCACACATGCTTAACTGAAATATAACTCCTCCAACTCAATTTTTCTAAGTAAAATGGGTGACACAAGCCATGTCATACAAGTTAACATCATCCAAGTTGTATGTTGATGTGAAAATTCGAATTTTCTCAACTTAATCAAGGAAAAATCAAATTAAGAATGTCTTGCTTCATTTTTCAACATTTGAGCCAAACCCACAATCAATGCATGCTTACATTCTAAAATAAAGTATGGTTATCATTTAATATTTTAACTTCATACGGATTTTTTAAAACCTCTCTTAAGTAGATGATATGAGTTCAATTATTATTTTGTATAATTTCAAACGTTACATTTTTCACTCATGCGGTATTTTAAGTGTCATTTATATCATTTAAAACAATAAATTTCACATTCATACAGTATCCATATGTTAAATGATGATATACACATGTACCTTTATTAGCACTTATTTCATCAAAGTTTAATTTATCTATTCCCTAAAATAATTATCCTCAAGGTATGAAGAGGAATAATATTATAATAAAGTGAATAATGTCTCATCCATGAGTGCACATATAATATATGCATAACCCATGGAGAATTATAATTTACAAGTCCGTATTTTTCAAACAATGTTTGGAATGCATGTAACATTCTAAAATCAAATAGATTTTCAAGGGCTCTTTCAAAGTAACCAATGCACCTAATTCACATTAATAATTTTTTTCAATAACATCTACAAAGTTTTAGTGCACCTATTGAACATAACATATGGATGCCCTTGTTTCAAAAGGATGCATGGATGCCCTTGTTTCAAAAGGATGCATTTCAAGCCTCTTCAAATACAACAACAACATAAAGATGCATGTTTATTAGTAATGCACTCAAATATTAAGTGAAAAAATGAGTAAAAATTTTATTTTGTAAAATTGATTTTATTAAAAACAAGGTCCTTTATAATAAAGATAAAAGAGGAGTAATTAGAATTAGGGACTTTGTGTGGGATAATATGGAAGATGTAATTTTAGAATGGAATTTTGTTAATGTTAATCTAGAAAATGGAAATAAACCTAAAATAACAAATTAGTAGGGCCAAGGTACATAGCTGCATGTTTGGAAAGGTTCTTATTTCATAGTTATTTATTTTGGTGGTGTAAATTTATTTCCATGAAGGTAGTGCCTTCAAGTGATTCAGACAACAATCCCATAGTATTATCCTTTGAGGCAATGTAGATTCTAGGTCCTCTCCCTTTTACATTCAACCATCTCCATATTTAGAATGTTGAAGTTATGAATTTAATAGAAACAACATGGAGTAAATAGATCATCACGAAATCTCTTTCCTTTGATGTATAATCAAATCTCAAGCCAATAAAGTAGGCACTAAATCAATAGGTCAAGTTTTCATATATTCAATTAAACCAGGAAAGAAAACATTGCCAAACTAATTGGAATCCCTACAAAGAAACATGGTGTCATTAGAGGTCATTTATAAATTGTTTTAGAAAATATAGACATATATAATAAAATTTTTTCTTCATTTCAAAAGGAAGAAAGGATTGGAGATTTAAATCACATAGCTTATGGCTTCAAGCGGGTGGCATTAACACTTCCTTTTTCATAAGCAAAGAAAATCTAGGAGACAAAAAATATATATTCAAAGAAATCAATCTAGAGGATGAAAGCACTTGAATGATTTTGTAGAAGTAAAGGAAGTAACCTAAACTTGTTTTGAATAACTTTATAGAAAGGAAGATAAAGAAAATCCATCAAGTGTGAGAGATTTTATATCACATTCTAGACTTAGTCTATGAGGAATGTAATGATACATTTATTAAGGAATATTAAGAATAAGAAGTCTTTCAAACAGTATCCAGACTTGAATTAGAAAAATTACCAGGACTATATGAATTTTCTATGCATTTTTTATAGCATGTTGATCCATTGTAAAGTTTGATTTAAAGACAAACCATCATTTTTTGCAAGGTTTTAACCCATCTCTCTATGTAACACAATGTATGTTGGATATCCAAAATCTCACTCATTTCACCCTCTTTTCTTTCACGTTCCTTCAAAATTTGTCATATTTCACAGCTCCATAACCATACAATAAGACCATCTTCATAATTAAATATGGGTTTAGACACGTTATTTCCAATACATTTATTTTGGTATCTTAAGTGAATTTATGGTTAAATAATAGAAAAATAATATGTGCTAACTTATATATACAAGTTAGATGAGTTTTGTGACATGTATAGGCATATTTTAAGATTCCAAGAAACTCTTATTTGGCCTCCAAGACTCAAATTCGAATTTTCTCTTCAAACTCTTGAATATTTGAGGAAGATTTGAGATCATTGGTCAAACACATTTCATGGAGAAAGATCATGGAAGTTGTCATAAGTGTCTCTTATCAAAACTAGGAGATATTTGTGAGAGGATAAGAATATATGAAAATTTCTAGATGTCAACACATGGTTGTAACCACATGAGATATTTGTGGATCTAGAAGAGATTTGTGGATCTACATTTATGAGTTAGGTATCTTAGTTTTTGTATAAATAGGAGTGTCTTCTCCTCTCAAAAGGTGTGAAAAGTTTAGGAGCTATGTTCATGCTTCAATGTAGAGTTTTGGATGTTAAGGATTGGCACTATGTTTATGATTGATGTAATGAATACCATTCTAGTTCACATTGATATGGTTGTTCCTTCATTTCGTGTTTGATCAAGAGTTTTCTCAACTTTCTGCCTCTCATGCACTTTGGGATGGCCACCTAATGAGTATGGGATGTATTCTAATGTTTTATATTTTTAATTTCCTTATGTCTGTTTTAAGCCTTTTGATTAGATGCATTGTTTACATTATTTCATACTCATTCTATTTATGTTCTTTTGCATGTTAAGCATTATTGATCTCATTTCATAGATTCATTGCTTTTCATTTTGTTTGGTAGATATTCATGAATGATTCTAATTTGAAAATGCACACATTAGTAATTTTGTTTGATCTCTCACTGCTTTCACAATAGGTTGACTTTAAATTTCATAGTTTAAGAATTTAATGCTTTCTTAATATAGGATTTATTGCTTTCTAGATTAAATTTCCTTTCAAGTCATTAAAATAGATTTACTTTCCTGTTGATAAAGATAGATTTACTTTCATGTCACTAGAATAGTTTTATTTTCATGTCAATAGAGTAAGTTTACTTTCATGTCAATTGTCATTTCAATTTCATAGATTAAAATATTATTTTCCAAGTTTCAAATTTGAGACTTTTGAAAAAGTAAGTGTGTGCATACTCATCTTAGACATTTTTCATGAATAGGTTTTCCATTATTTTAATAGGTTAATGTACTCTTAATTGAAAGTCGATTTCTAGCATATATTGTGCATGTATGCTTTTCAAGTTCACAAACCCAGGGTTTGAAAATTTAATGACAAGTACCTTAACTAAAAATTAAATTACCCAACAATTTTTGTGTCATTTACGGGGAAGTATACAGAGGGGTTAAATTTTAATCTAGGATTCTTTTTTTAAGCTTCAATCTCATTTTTGTTTAGTTGCATTCATTTTTATATGCATAGTTAAAATTCATGTTAAAAATCATTTAGATGCATAAATTTCAATCAATTTTGTAATATAATAGTTTCGACACTAATCCATTTATGGACAGGAAATCTAGAATGATGATCAAGTGTTTCTTGGAAAGCAAGGATCACATTGAAGATTGGTTCCAAACAGTGGCTATGCCACAACATTCATCCATTCTTCAACAAATCCTCGCGCCAAATCCAAATGTGCAAATGGTCTCTCATATCCTAATGGGAATTGAGGTATATTTTTCAAATTTAGATGTGAGCATACTAGATGTTTTGATTCGTAAATGGATTCATTGGAAATACTCATACACTAGAAAATAATAATTTTTATTTTTGAAAATAGAGTAGGATAGACTAGGGGAATAAAACCAAGCTTGGTGATGATTTTAAGTTTTTCTTTTAAATTTTTAAGTTTGATTTCATTGTCTTTAATTTTTCATTTTTGGTGGTGCAATAAGAACCACCTTGCTCACTAACCATTGGTAGGAATATCTACAATAAAAAGATTTTTTGTGAAGAAGGAGAACAAGTGGAGTTTAGAGAGATAAAATTTGATGTTTGAGATCAAGTCTTCTTACTTTAATTCCAAATTTCAAATGAATAAATAATTGACAAAACTCTTGAGTATGCTCTCTTCTTGCGCCTTGTTGCGACCTGGAAAATCAGAAAGGAAAGTTGGATAAGTTAGCTTTGAAATTTCACAATAAAATTCATAGATCTAAAAAAATTGACTAGAAGATCTAAATTTATTATTGAATCTAAATTTTGTTTTACTTTTGACCTCCAATTCATAATTTTATTTGTCTCTATTTTCTATCAAAAATTTCATTCAATTTTATTTGTATCACTTAAATAGAAATATGTAATTTTATTTAAAATATATATATATATATAACAAAAACAAAATACAAAATGTAGAAATTAAAATGAAGATATCTCACAAACTAGGAACTAGGTTCTCGTAATTTTTGGAAAGGAAGTGCATAATATTCTGATGAACAATCCCTGTAAATTTCAGCCCAATCCGCTTCACGGTTTTCGATAAAATGAAGATCACCGTGTAAATCCATTTCGATTATATCTCCATATATATGCATTGGATCAATATTATTTTTGGTATGACGAAGCATTAGGACCATAGGAACCTACCTACAAAATTTCAGCCCAATCTTATTTGTGGTTTGTGAGAAAATCATTTCTAAAGTTTACAAAAAAATTGAGTTTTGGTTATTTTCCCAAATTTTATAAGAATAAATTGGTTGTGAGATCCATTGTTTTGTGCAAGAGCATGAGTTCAATTGAAAATCACACATTTGGTGGCATGAAATTGCTTTACAAATACCCAAAATAAGTTAGACACTTGGATTTTTTCTCAAAAATCCCAAATTTATTTTGTTGGTGGTTTGTCAAATTTTTGCCTTGTTAGTCAAATTTGTCTAATGGTTAATATTTTTAACTTTAAATAACATTTTATGACTTTCATTTTACAAATTTTGATTGTGGCCTATTGGTAAGTCTTAGAAATTGTAAAATAGAGGTCATGAGCTCAAATCTAATAGAGGACAAAATTTGTTAATTATTTGAAAAAAATTCCAAACCTTAACTAGGCAATAATTTTACTATTATGTGGCAACATTTGATTGGTCCACGTGGAAGTGTATTATTGGTCAACATTACAAAATCATCGGCCAGCTATCTTCCACGTCACCTTGTCCAATCAGCAGTCCACATAACTACCACATCATCATCTTCCAAGTCATCATTGCCACATCATCTGCCACATGGCACTCCTCAGTGTTTCCACGTGGCAGCCATGCACCAAATTTTTACTGTTTTTTCCAAAAATCCAATAGATCTACCTTTCTCATACGACATACATTGGAGGTGATTCAAGCATCATTGGAAATACCTTAATGAGCACTACATAATGAGATAATTTTCATTAGCATTTGAGACAATAAAAAATGGTTATTGTTTTATGAATTTTATAGCAATTGGACTTCAAAAGATTATTAATTCATTAAAAACATGTTTATAATATGAATTGAATTTAACCTGGTTTTTCAATCACTGAAATTGAGCATCAAATGAAGAAATTATCAACAAACACTAATGAGTAGTCTAAGCGCACAAGCTTCCTGACAAGTAAAAAGTGCATTTTAGTTTTATTTATCTTCATTGAATTTGTTTTATTAGCACTATTTATGAATTTATTAAGAGAGACTGGTCACCTCTCTCCTTCGAGAATCTTATGTTTTATTGCAGATTAGTGCCAAGCTTTTGCAAGTTTCGGGATGATCAAAGAAGATCAATTTATGCACAAATGGTTCTCAAAGTCGAATTTCTTTTTCAAAAAGAACATGAAGAACTCAAGTCCATGTCAAATCACATTCATAATTCCGTTACTAGTTATTCATTTTCCGATTTCTAAGCTTATATTCCATCCATGAATTTACATCTCCCTACTACTATATCATGACTGCAAAACCAATTTCCCTTTGCAAATTTTACACTTTCCCGCCTCACTTGCATTTCATCCCTAACCCATGAATAAATTCATTCAGGTCACTTACATAATGAGTTACCCCATTTTCCTTTTCCTTTCTGCAAAATAAATTATGCTTTATAAACTCAAATCTTTCATCTATGGTCATCTACATCATTACTTTATGCTCGCGTTAGATGATGGGGAATTCATTAAGGCTCTCCTTCTAGCAAGTCTTGACCATTTACTTCATCACATTATCTGAGTTCGAGACTAGAGTTATTTTTAGTACCTTGAGGCTTGCATGCCTTAATGGCAAGTTCTCTCACCAATGAACAGTAGGAATACATCAATGTCTCATGTTTGTCGAACCTTCTAAGTGACTCGACTTCAACTCATTTATTCGTACCTAGTAAGATGTACTTGGGCATCTTGATTATCATTGACATTAATGGTGAGTAGTCTCATGTTGGTTAACAACATTCATTAATGGTTGGTAATCCAACAATTTATTTCTATGTTCGACATCAGCAAAATCTATTCATATAGAAAATAATTATGCCACGTTACGGATATCAATGAAGACTATATGATTCTGGCAGCTTGCAACAGTTTTCTAATAAATAAAAATTCAATTTTATAGTTCAAAACCAATCTCAGCAATAATAAGGCACAAATATTCCAATTTTGAATTCCATCAATTATTCATAAAACCAAGTGTCGAAGAAGCAGATCAGATTCTTTCACTTCACATTCCATGATCCAGCAGTAACAACCAAGATCTCACACATGCATAACTTATTGACTTTTTACGTAGGTGAATGTGTATTGTTTTTGTTGAGATTCAACAAGATGATGAGCTTAGTGAAAAGAGTCACCTTCACTAAGTGGGCCCGCAGGCTATTTTTGGCACAAAGTCCATTTTTAGATGTCTATTTTTAGACATGTCAATCATATTCTATGAGTTTCAGGATGCTATTTGTGGATGGTTGGTCAAGTTGGAAAAATAGATGGACTTCTATTTTTAGTAGATTATTAATGCATCCATTTTTAGATTGCTGGCCTAATAGTGATACCAAATGACAATAGTTTCTATTACCATTTGGACCCTAAACATTATCTTATTCTCTTGGAGCACTTCAGTTAAGTGCACAGATGTAGCACAACAGCTGACAGAAAGAATTACGCTATTCCTGAGGGTTTACTGGAGCTAATGCATGGAGACTTCAGTTAGAACTCATGTGACAGAGTTTGGTGGAGTTATAGAAGTAGTTGATGGAGTTGTATTTAGTTTAACTCAGTTAGACTCAGTTGAGCTAGTTGTATCCAATCTAACTGATTGATACACTAGTGAGAGTGGTGTGAATTAATTAGTTAATTAATTCACTAATTAATAACTCATTAATCAACTGAAGAATACATCAGTTAACTACAGTGCATGGCAAGTTCAGTGGAGACCAGTGGAGAGATAGGTGAAAGAGAAAGTGTGACTATTAGTTGTGACTATAGTGATGCATTGATTGCATCCAACACTCAGTGGAGATGC
Source organism: Pinus albicaulis (assembly GCA_034641835.2). Classification (NCBI taxonomy): domain Eukaryota; kingdom Viridiplantae; phylum Streptophyta; class Pinopsida; order Pinales; family Pinaceae; genus Pinus; species Pinus albicaulis. The sequence goes on along the minus strand of CM076574.1, from coordinate 129,384,211 downwards.
CAATGAGTATTGCGCAGTGAAAGCTTGGTGAATTCGACTTCATTCAAAGCCATTCTTCAGCAGGGATTGCGCAGTAGAGGCAGGCTAGGATGTGGCAATGATCAGTGCATGGATTTGCAAGATCGGGCCTGATTAGTGTGTAGCGATTGTATTGTACTGAGAGCTTGACATGATCAGCTTTGTATGAGGATTGTTACATGACATCTATGACATATATTATATACATATATTTTGGGTTTTCGGCTTAGGGCTTTTCCATTATAGAAAACAAGCTAGGTTCATATGTGTGAATTTTTATTGTTTCATGTATGTGCATTGCAATCTTGATTTTATTTCATAAATGATCAATGGTGGAATAGATTTTTTATTTTGCATGAAGTTAAAATAGTGTGAGATCAGGAGAATATTGGACATATAACACATAATTTATATAATTTATACATGGTATTGGATTTGTATTGATCATTGGAGGATATTGCAATTATTGAAGCGGTTGAGTTTTGTGTTGGTGGAATTCGAATTTGCTGCAGTGTTTTCTTGGTGTCGAAGTTGAGCATTCATTGAAATGTATTTCAACGGATTGTGATTGGAGTATGCCCTTAATGGGAGCTCGAATTACATAGCATGGAAGAACAGGATGGAGGCGGTGCTGGATGATAATGAGTTGAAGGAGTTCATCGATAGAGATTTTCCTAAGTCGAGATCTAGCGATGCAACCACACTTTACGCATGGCAAAAGAAGGTAGAAAAGTGTCAAAGGATTCTGTTGGAAGTGTAAAGGACCACATTGTGTCCAACCTTCATGGGAAAGCCACTCCATTCTTAATTTGGAAGGCTTTGACAGATTTGTTCCAAAGAAGAAGTGACGAGAGGAAATTGGCACTTAAAGACAAGCTCAGAAAAATAAAAATGGAGAAAGGCAACAATATACCAAAATACCTCACGAAGTTTTTCCACTGCAAGGATGAGCTAGGAAGTGTGGGGTTTACTGTTGATGAATAAGACTTGGTGAGCTTGGCTCTCCTCGGGCTTCCGAATATCTGGCATGGCTACGAAGACTCTGTCAATGGATGGGAGAAACCGCCGGGATGGGAGCGACTTTGGTCGGATCTTGTGCAGGAGGAGATAAGGCGAGGTACCAGGGATGGATCTTCATCGAAGAATGAAGATGAAGAAAATTGCGCTTTGGCTGCCAAAGCAAGGAAAGGGAAGGGGAAGAAAAATCCTTCTCAATCCGATGCGAAAGGCAAGAACCAGGATTTGTCCAAGGTGAAGTCTTTTCACTGTCACCAGCACGGACATTTCGCCACTAATTGTCCACAGAAGAAGAAGAATAAGCAGGTTGTTGGATCTGCAGCTGGAGAGGCCTTAGCCTCGCAGTTTGAGCTAGATTTTTCTTTGATCGCATGCTTGGTTTCAAGTGTGATGGGATCGGTGTGGTTTCTTGACAGTGGTGCGTCTTTCCATATGACCAGAGACAAAGATTTGTTTAGTGATTTGGATGAAAAGGATCATGGAGTGCACATCGAGATGGGCGATGATAGTAGATACAGTGCGACTAGTATCGGGACCATTTCCTTTGAGAGGGAGTCTGGTAAACCTTTCATATTGAAGGATGTCATGCATGTTCCATGATTGAAGAAGAATCTGATCTCTGTGGAGATGTTGGAAGACAAGAGTTATGATGTTGTTTTTAGCGAGGGAAAATCCTTCCTGCGCAGTAAAACAACGATTCAAACCAGGAGGATAGGGATTCGAGTTAAGAATCTTTATCAATTTTAGGTAGATGGCTGCGCAGCAATGGCAGGAAAAGCAGAAGGAGTGGTGAGCCAGGATGAGGGCGAATTTTGGCACAGGATATTGGACCATCTTCACCATGGTGCTTTGAAAATTTTGTAGAAGATTTCTACCGAGCTTCCCAAGGGTACACTTGCACAGTCAGATCAGTGCAAGGGATGTACTTTGGGAAAATTTGTGAAGACCACTTTTCATGAGAGAATTCACATAGACATGTGTGGACCTTTCTCATTTTCTTCAACAGCAAAGCACAGGTATTATGTGATATTTTTTGATGACTTTTCTCGTAAGTGCTGGATCTTCTTCATGCAGAAGAAGAGCGAGACACACTCAAAGTTCTGTGAGTTCAAGGCGCTGGTTGAGAAAGAGTCAGGGAAGAAGGTGAAAGCTCTAAGGAGCAATAATGGTGGTGAATACATCTCTGGCGAATTCAAAGAATTCTACAGCAAAGAAGGAATTCGAAGAGAATTCATAGCGCCTCATAACCCACATAAGAATGGGGTCACGGAGAGAAAGAACAGGAGATGTTGCATTATCAGGGCCTTCCCATGCACTTGTGGGCTGAGGCATGCAACATTGCAGTTTATGTGCAAAATCATTGTCCTCATAGAGTACTTGGCATGAGTACACTCGAAGAGGAGTTTTCTGGTAATAAGCCTAATATTTCTCATTTGAATATTTTTGGCTCACCTATTTACATTCATGTGACGAAGGATGCCAGGAAGAAGCTAGATCCGACTGCAGAGGTTGGGATATTTTTGGGGTACACAGAAACACTCCATAATTATCGTGTGTATTTTCCAGACAGTCGGATGACTGTCGTGCGATGGGATATCAAATTTCATGAGGTGAAAGCCACGAAGTTGTCACTTGAGAGGGACCTACACTTGCATGTATATGAGGAGCTACTTGTTCCTAAATATGAGCCTCAAGATGTGGATCAGCCACAAGAGGAGGTTCATGGAGTGGAAGAAACCACTCATGCAACGCCAAACATCAGAGGGCGGAAGCGCACTACAGAAGCTGAGCAACTGAATCTTGATGCAGCACAAAATGTAGGAGCACCTACATCAGAGCGCAGACAAAGACAGTCACCTGACCGATTTACTGGAGACATGGCTCTGATGAGCAAGTGTATCGTGACGGAGCCATCCTCTTTCTAGGAAGCTATGGAGGATCCCGCATGGGTAGATTCCATGATGGAAGAGTATGATTCGATTGTCAGAAATAGTGCATGGGAGATTGTCCCAAGGCCGAACGAGAAATTAGTGGTAGGTTCGAGATGGATCTACAAAGTGAAGAAAGCTGCTAACGGGAGCGTCGAGAAGTACAAGGCAAGATTTTTTGCTCGGGGCTTCTCACATATCGAGGGTATTGACTATGAAGAAACCTTTGCACCTGTCGCAAGGTATTCTTCCATACATACCATCCTTTCTCTCTCAGCACAGATGGGTTGGCACATTCATCAAATGGATGTGAAGATTGTGTTCCTCAACGAAGTCATTGAGGAGGAGGTGTACATTGAGCAGCCTGAAGGATTCGAAATCTTCAGCAGTGAGTCACATGTGTGCAGGCTCAAAAGAACATTGTATGGGCCGAAACAAGTACCTCTTGCTTGGTACACACGGATAGATAGTTATTTCACCGGACTTGGTTTCGCCAAGAGTGAGGCGGATCCAAACCTATACCAAATTGTGGTGGGGGTAATTTGTTGATCATTGTGCTTTATGTAGATGATTTAATACTAATAGGTGATGAACTGTTGATACACTCATGCAAGGAAAATCTTGCAAAAGAGTTTGAGATGAAGGACTTGGGCCTCCTTCATTATTTCCTGGGATTGGAAATTTGGTAGCAGAAGGGTGGACTATTTTTGTCTCAAGGAAAGTATGCCCGGGAGCTACTGGAAAAGTTTCACATGCAAGGCTGCAAGCCTATCGACACTCCTCTTCCTGATGGTTGGAGGAAACGGGATGCTACATTGGCAGAGGTAGTGGATGCCACTGTTTATCGACAGTTGGTTGGTTCGCTCATGTATCTAGTCAATACACGACCGGACATATGTTATGCTGTGAACCAGATTTCACAAGCTATGGTTAAGCCTACCAAGCTCTTTTGGAATGCAGGAAAGCATGTCCTGAGGTATCTCAGGGGCACATCAGGATATGGATTGTGGTACAGACAGTCGGATGAGTTGAAGCTGCATGGCTTCACAGATGCAGATTGGGCAGGAAGCCCAACAAACAGAAAGAGCACATCTGGAGGGATTTTCAGTATCAGATCTATAGTAGTTTCTTGGTACAACAGGAAACAAAGATCCGTGGCACTCAGTTCAGTGGAGGCCGAGTACATGGCAGCAAGTTTGGCTGCATGCAAGGCTATATGGATGAGGAAGATCCTGGTCGAGTTGTTCGGTTCACACTTAGATCCTACTATGATATATTGTGATAATCAGAGTTTCATTAAACTCTCGGTTAATCCAGTATTTCATGATAGATCTAAACATATTGACATCTGGTATCATAATATCAGAGATTGTGTGCAGCGGAAGATCATGTTACTTTCTTACATTCCTATGGAGGATCAGGATGCAGATATTCTTACGAAGGCGCTCACTAGGAGAAAATTTGAATACCATAGAGACAGGATCGGGGTGGCAGATAATCCCTATCTTGTTGAGAAGGAGTGTTGAGATTCAACAAGATGATGAGCTTAGTGAAAATATTCACCTTCACTAAGTGGGCCCACAGGCTATTTTTGGCGCAAAGTCTATTTTTAGACATGTCGATCATATTCTATGAGTTGCAGGATGCTATTTGTGGATGGTTGGTCAAGTTGGAAAAATAGATGGACTTCTATTTTTAGACATATTGTGCGGAGTCTTTTTTTAGACTACCAATCTAAAAATAGATATGTCGAATACTATTAGCTCTTAATAATATTTGGACTCTAAACATTATCTTATTCTCTTGGAGCACTTCAGTTAAGTGCACAGATGTGGCACAGCAGCTGACAGAAGGAATTATGCTATTCTTGAGGTTTTACTGGAGCTAATGCATGGAGACTTCAGTTAGAAATCATGTGACAGAGTTTGGTGGAGTTATAGAAGTAGTTGGTGGAGTTGTATTTAGTTTAACTCAGTTAGACTTAGTTGAGCTAGTTGTATCTAGTCTAACTAATTGATACACTAGTGAGAGTGGTGTGAATTAATTAGTTAATTAATTCACAAATAATAAATCATTAATCAACTGAAGAATACATCAATTAACTACAGTGCATGGCAGTTTCAGTGGAGACCAGTGGAGAGGTAGGTGAAAGAGCAAGTGTGACTATCAGTTGTGACAATAGTGATGCATTGATTGCATCCAACACTCAATGGAGATGCCAATGAGGATTGCGCAGTGCAAGGTTGGTGAATTCGAGTTCATTCAGAGCCATTCTTCAGCAGGGATTGCATAGTAGAGGCAGGCTAGCAGGTGGCAAAGATCGGTGCATGGATTTGCAAGATCGGGCCTGATTAGTGTGTAGCGATTGTATTGTAATGAGAGCTTGATATGATCAGCTTTGTATGAGGATTGTTACATGATCTCTATGACATATATTATAGCGTCAGTATAGGTTGTTTTAGCTTCAAAGCTCTTCATTAAAAATAAATCAGAATGAGCATGTGTGATTTTTTATTGTTTCATGTGTGCGTTGCAATCTTGATTTTATTTCCGCAAATGATCAATGGTGGAATAGATTATGTATTTTGCATGAAGTTAAAATAGTGTGAGATCAGGAGAATCTTGGACATATAACACATAAGTTATATAATTTCTACAGTTTTCTAATATTTAATCATTAATTCATTGAATGCTAAAAGATATGTATTTGGAAAAATTCCCATGCAAAATTTATTTCCTTGTTTTCCAAGAATAGAAAACATCTTTAGTTTGGAGGAGGGTATTCATTACCATTTTTCATTTCCATATTCCATAACCTCATACATTCTTGACCAACATGGTTTTCCCAGCTGAATGTTGTTGCTATTTTTGGTTCTCTAAAGATGGATATGTTTTGTAAGAGATTCAAATTTTGAGCAAGGATTGATTGATATGTATATGAATAAGTATTCATTGGGAATACATTCTTAAGTATTATTTGTTGCAGCAAGAAGAAGAATATAGAAAAAGTGTTGTCACACAAGAACCAACACTTTAAATAGTTATGGTTGTCACACAAGAACCAACCATAAGAGCTACCACTTAGATATCTTTCAGATAAAGAATACTTTTAAAAAGATGCAAGTCTTGAAGAATATCTCAAAGTCACAAAATGAATTAATATTCTACCTCATAAAAGGCTACAGTACATGATAATCAATGAAAAGTTGCATGAGGACGTGCAACATATTCAGTTAGAGAGAATTTTGGATCTCCAAAATGTCATTCATTTCACCCCATTGTCTTTCACGTTTCTTCAGAATTTTTCATATTCCGCGGCTCCATAACCATACAATAAGACTGTCTTCATAATTAAATATGGGCTTAGACACATTATTTCTAATACATTTGTTTTGGTATCTTAAGTGAATTTATGCTTAAATATTAGAAAAATAACGTGTACTCACTTATATTGTATGAGTTTTGTGACATGTGTAGGAAGATTCCAAGAGAGTCTTATTTGGCCTCCAAGACTCAAAATCAAATTTCCTCTTCAAACTCTTGAAGATTTGAGGAATATTTTAGATCATTGGTAAAACACATTTCACAGATAAATATCATGGAATTTTTCATTACTATCTCCTATCAAAGCAAGGAGATATTTGTGAGAGGGTATGAATAGATTCTAATTGCTAGATGTCAATACATGGTTGTAACCACGTGAGATATTTATGGATCTACATTTATGAGTTTGTTATCTTAGTTTTTATATAAACAAGAGTGTCTTCTCCTCTCAAAAGGTGTGAAAAAATTTGGGATCTATGCTCATGCTTCAATGTAGTGTTTTGGATTTTAAGGACTGGCACTATGCTTAGGATTTATGTAATGAATACCATTATGGTTCACTGTGATATGGTTGTTCCTCCATTTGGTGTTTGATCAAGATTTTTCTCAACTTTCCACCTCTCATGCACTTTGGGATGGCCACCTAATGAGTATGGTATATATTATAATGTTTTATCTTTTTAGCTTCTTTATGTTCATTTTAATTCTTTTGATTAGATGCATTATTTACATTCTTTCATACTCATTCCATTTATGTTCTTTTGCAGGTTAAGCGTCATCGATCTCATTTCATAGATTCATTGTTTTTCATTTGTTTGATAGATATTCATGAATTATTCTAATTTGAAAATTCACACATTAATAATTTCAATTTATATCTCACTGCTTTCACAATAGTTTTCCTTTAAATTTCATAGTTTAAGAATTCAATTCTTTCTTAGTATAGAATTTGTTGTTTTCCAAATTAAATTTACTTTCAAGTCATTAAAATAGATTTACTTTATTGTTGATAAAGATAGATTTACTTTCATATTATATAATATATTTATTTTCATGTCAATAGAGTAAGTTTACTTTCATGTCAATTGTCATTTCAATTTCATAGATTAAAATATTGTTTTCCAAGTTCCAAATTTGAGACTTTTGAAAAATAAAGTGTGTGCATACTCATCTTAGACATTTTTCATGAATAGGTTTGACATTATTTCAATAGGTTAATTCACTCTTAATTGAAAGTTGATTTCTAGCATATATTTTGCACGTATACTTCGCAAGTTCACAAACCTTGGGTTTGACAATTTAATGAAAAGTAATTTAACTGGCAATAAAATTACCCAACATTGTACAATATCCTAGCCAAAGTCAAAGAAATCAGGATGAAAAATATTCTTTCCAAGGTTATCTCTAATAATCAAGATTATTTCATGTATGGAATTAATATTATGGATAATATAAAATTAGTTTAAGAGGAAAGCCACTCTAGTAGGGACAATGAAGGAAAGGGAATGATAATTAAGATGTATATGGTGAATGCCTTTGATCAAGTCCAACATTATTTTCTTCTTTATGTCCTTTTAAGGTTTGGATTTGATTAATCACTTATCTCATCCACTCAAGCATGTATATGGTTTCCTTTGATAGCTCAATTATTGAACAATAGACTTACCTTGTTCATCAAAGGCAAAAGAGGCCTTTTCCAAGGTTGTCCACCTCTGCCCCTTAAATATATTACTGTGGTTATGTTGTTGAGAAATAATTAGAAACTGAAAGAATAATAGGCTAGATCTAAGGAATAAAATCCAAGAGAGCGGTTAAATGGAATTAACCATTCATAATTTATGGATGACACTCTACTGCTAGAGGCTACTTATTGTGTTATTTCAAAACACTTTAAATAAGTCCTACATGGTTTTATCAACACCTCCAGTGGGAAATTTAACAATCAAAAAACCTAGAAATATGGTTGTAATGTCTAAACAACCCAACTTCAATTCATTTAGAGAATAATGGGACTCCATAGTATAATATAAGTTAAACATCTTTTAGCTATTTAGGAATTGTAAGGAATATTGAGAAAGGTAGCCAAATTTTTTCAGCATTAAGGATCTGGCTTGTTGAACCCAAAAAACATGTAATATTGACTCTACTCATATATCAAAGTTCAACAATTCTAGCCCTAATAAATATCATGTAGTAGTTTGTCATGGGTATCAATAATTTCTTCTGGTAACGAGGTAAGTTCAATATCACAAAATATCATCTAATCAATTGGAACATGGTCAAAGCATCAAAAGAGTGAGGGGGACTAGACATAAAAGATCCAACAATCATGAATTTCACAATGGGAATGAAGTTTTCATGGAGACTTTTCATTAAAATGGTAAAAAAATACTCATAAAAAAATTATTTTTCATAAATAAAAAATGACGTCTTAATAAAACACTAGAAGGAAGGACATGTTCCTTGATTTCGAAATTTTGTAAGGATAAAACACCTTTCATATATACCAAGTTTATGTGGATCCCAAGAAATGGTAAGTTAATCAATATATGGTCTAATAGGATTCTTGGAAAGCCTCCCTTGGAAATCCACGATATATATAATCTAAACATTGGGTTTTGGCGAGATATTAGTGAAATTTTTGGACATCTCACTTTGGAATGAAAAAAAAGGTGGGTGGGATAGAAAATATTTCCACTCCAAAGGACTTAGTTGTCTCTTTAGAGATTCTCTACAAGCACTTTTTTGGGTGATCACTAGTGCATATAATAAATTTGAAAAGCGAGGATGGAACTCTAATGTATATGTTGTCAAAAAATGGTACATTAGCATCCTACAAGAGTATCCTAATTACCCACCATTAAAAGACATGGTAGTATATTCATAATGGGGATTCACTACCAAAAATAAATGCCTTCTGCTAGATTTTAGAAAATTGGAAATTGTTAACAATAGAAAATTCTACTAAAAACTAAATAGAAGTGTTGGTTGCTGCAAATATTTATTTAAGTCAACTAACAACACTCCACATTAAATATAAATTTGGGGGGTGTCTATTGTTTCAGGGTTACATGCAAAGTTTATGTAGGCCTCAAGTCCCTTTCTAATGCTGGTGGTTCTAATGATCGTGTAGTTGGAAACTCACACTTTCAAATTAAATCACATTCAAATAATAAAATATAGGAACCCAATACAATTCATTTCACTCCATAAACTAGAACCAAATCTCAATCAATAAGAAACTTCTGCTAGAAAGGAAATATACATTCATTCTATAAAAGGATTCTCATAAATCATAATGTCTATAATAGACTCTTATGTTAGTAGAAATCCAATATCTGCAAGTAACATCAATTGAGATACTCTATAAAAATAATGATCAAACCACTCTACAATAAAAATTAAACTATGTTGCAACTAACAGGAAATAAACAAATAATAATAATCGAATCACACTACAGGTAACAGGAAGTGAAAAATATATAAGTAGTAATAAATAAACCAATTTGTGAATAAAATAAATCAATAGCCTTGTAAGTAACAACATTTAAATCATTCTAAAATTGAATGTAAACAAATCACCCAATAGTTAAATCAATCTGATATATCAATGCAACAGAATCCCAATTCCAACAAATCAACCTCCTTAAGATACATTTGTAAGTGCTAAGTTTTGATAATTAGCAACTACTCACACAATCAAAACATAAGGGACTATGAAACTCTTATGATAAATCTAATTAATAAACAAAATTGCATCACCTAAATAGTGAAGGGGGGCCTCCTTCACAAATTAGGGTTGTGAAGGCTTACTCACAAATTAATGCTTTAGATTATAGAGAATTGCATGCTATATTATATGGAAAGGTAATGAAATGATGATCTCACCATGCCTTATTCATTGATACAACTCTTGTCTCTTACTACGTGTTCAACTCCTATGTAACCCCAAAGGTCCATTAACTTATACAAATCAGATGGGTAGTGGCCCAACAAAATTTCAAAACAAAATAATTCATATTAGGGCAGAATATGCTATGGATATCTATGGTGTTACATTAATTATTAAAAATAAGGATAACGCGTTATATAACATTCTAAATTATTATAACGGTTGATTCTTATCATACCATATTTGTTGTCATGTTGGCTCATTTGTTACTTTCTTTCTTGAGAAGTGGTCAAAGACCAAATGCTCAAGCGCCATCGGAATTGTAGGAACAATATATCGTGGTCCCAATAGTAACAGCATACCAAAATAAATCATGTGATAATTTCCCTCCCTTGTGTCGATGCCACTTGTTTTCAACCAATCAAATGCACTTTTCTAGACCACCACATAAGTAATCCAAAACTAGGTGGAAATTACTTAACGATCCTATATTATCACTTAAATAATATTACTTGTAGATAAGGTTGTCCCTTGGTCAAAATATGAATTATAAACAAAATATCATCAAGAAAATGATAACATAGTAAAATTAGGATAGTTTCAACACAAGATAAATTGGATAACAAATGGTGCAATTCATGGGCTCAACATCTCCCCCCAGCTTGCTCTTCTGCATGTCTCAATGCAGCCAAAGTCGATTGAGGTCCTTATTTTCCCATGAGTATGTTTCATGCAAAGTGTTGAGTTCGTAAGCCTCCTATGTATCTTCTCCTAGTGCCTTGAATAATTTTTACACCCTAACTTATGCTCCCCAAAAAAATTTCAGTGTCTCTATTAGCTCGTACATTGGTATCTACCTCACAAGGGGTATCCAAATTAGGGGTAACTGAAATTTCAAGCCTATACAGTGGGAACCCCTTTGTTATATACATTGTAAATATTTTTTCAAGCACCCCATGGATATTAGGAGATTTGGATACCCAAAAGTCTCTTTGGTTTTAATAGCTAGCGAAGATAACTTTCATCTCCTGTTGGAACCTTGTAGCGCATCAGTGACTATATCATCAATAAATTTTACACACTGCTCAATGAATTTTGTTTGAAGACTTACATCCATCATTGAGAGACTAGTTGATATAGTGATGATACCTTGGGTCCTAATACACTCACTTACATTAACAGGTTTTGCTTCAACCCTAAGTTCACATGTGGTGTGTGCTCGTTCTATATTTTCCTGAGAAATTTTCCACTTAACCTAGTGCATGAGGTGGGACACGAAGTCCTGAGCTAAAGTTCCCTTATGTAGGATGTAGGATTGAAATTCCTTTCATATGAAAGAATGAAATCATGAAAATAAAATTCATATAAATAATATTGTGTGGTTGTATCAGCTTCATAAAAGGCCTTCCCTAAGGCTTTTACATATGTGAACTGATAGGGCATATCTTCAATAATAGTTATAATCTTAAAAGAAATAATTTTTTATTGTAAAAAATGGGATATACTAGAGATAGTGGTAAAAATTTCAATAATTCATAGACAAGTGACCATGTTTTTTTATTCTCTTTATTTAATTCTTTCACCCATTCTTGTGCAACGTGAAACTTTCCGAAATCCTCCTTCCATTGTATTTTATTTATCATGTAGAGAGTCAAATAATATCCTCTTCTCCTTTCCATACCCCTGATAATTTGTTGATGCTATTAGAAAAGAAAAGTACCCTTCTAATAGGACATTGCTATAATTTTCCATTTATCACATTTTTCTTGTAGGAATACAAAAGAGGAAGATACTAGAGTGGAAGATCCAACTTCCTTGTTCTCTATTTTTGTTTACTTAAATGTCTCCCTAAATTGTATGTCCTGAGGCTTTACTTCCTACAAGATGGAGTCCTTTCATTTCTTTTTCCTTTTTAACTAGGGTGTTTAACTTTGTTTCACTTGGTGGCTTCCTCAATTGGCTCTTCAATATCCTACTCATTTTCTTATGTGTCTATTTTTCCATTTTTTATTTTACTATTCACCTTATTATAATGGATGGTTTCTTATCATTTCTTATAAAATTATTCACACTAGGTTCCCCTTTCATTCACAATATTCACAACATCCTTAATTCCAATTGTTTTTTTTATAGTTGATACTTGTGTCTCAGCTGCAGCATCAATCTTCTCATTCATGCCAGGTTTTGGCACATCACTTTTCTCTATAGTTGGTTCTTGTGTAATAGATACAGTGTCACTTCCTTCATTCGTGCTAGGTTCTTATGTAACTTATGCTTCATTTTCTACTATAGTTGGTTCTTGTGTAGCAGCTACAGTGTCACTTCCTTCATTATTTTCTGCTGCAGTTTGTACTTGTGTGACAGTCGCAGTGTTAATTTCTTCATTACTTTGTACCATGGTTGGATCTTGTGTGATATATACAATTTCAACTTCATCTTCCTTCTTTATGCTTATGATATCCTTGATGCTAGTTGGATTTTCTGTAGATATTTCTTGTGTAACAGCTACAGTGTCAACTTCTAAATTTTTCATAGGTTCTTGTGTGACCAACACATCATTATTTACTATAGTTGGTTCTTGTGTGACCGACACATCATTATTTACTATAGTTAGTTCTTGTGTAACAACTATAGTGTCCATTATATCACCAATTACTTCATCAATTTCATCAATTATGTCGATATCTGGTTCCTGTGGAGTAGGATCGACATCATGTCTTCTCAATATTGGTGGTGTGATAGGGGGTGCTTTATCTAATTCAAGTCCCATTAACCTCATTCTCCCCTTAGGTAAAAATGCTACAAAATATTTAACAGTCTTCTTCCTCTCCCAAGGAATTACTAGCGTCACATCTAGTGTTTATGTGGTTCTAGGAAGTTATTATTCTTCATCTAGAGGGTTAATTCCATTGTTTCCCTCATTTTCCTCCAAGGGTAGCAGGATGGGCTCACTAGATTCACATTCATCTTTAAAAAAAATGGGATCATAATTATGATCACAAAATACTTCCTCACCCTGCATAATCTCACTTATTTCTCCTATCTCTTCTTCACCTCATTTCCCCTACACTAGCTCATCCGAAAATCCTTGGAATTGCCCCCATATTTATTGAGTATTCCTCAATTCGTAAAGGAACAAAAGTTTGACTAACCTATGACTCGTAATTATCGTTGTGAGGTGCTTCACACCCATCACAGCGTGAGCCATATGTTGAATTTTTTTCAACATGAAATATAGAATGCTCAACAAAGCAGTATGTCATAGTTATGATAACAATTTTAGGTGGTCGGAAAAGTTTACAATGTATCGGCCTTCGCATGTTAAGTAATTATAGACGAAAAGGGATAGTACATTCTTCCAAACATTCGGCAAGAAGTCTCAAACATATCCTTTTCCACATGAATGTAAAATTTCACCTTCCTTGGTGAATTCCTTTTTTGTTTCGGCTAGTGACATCCTTCTTCCAAACCATTGTTCTCCTTGCTCAGGAAGCCATGTCACCCTCATATTGCTTCTTTCATTACCGTAACTACCAGTACTTTGACTAAATATTTTTCATCATCCAAGTTATGGGTGGACTCTAATGTAATTCATGTATTGAAGCCTTATAAATTTTCTAAGTATACCACCATCCTACATTCTGAAAAACTGTTAAATTGTTTGATTCCCCTGCAACTATGCCACATTCTCTGGTTCATGGAAGACTATTGATCCTCCCATTCTGTAAACTGTATTCAGCCTTATTACCATCAACTAAGGTTGATACTATTACTCAGTTGTGAATGCAGCCCATGGTGTGATAATGTTTTTTTTTTTTTTTCTAAATCGATAAGTTTCTAATTTGAATTGGGTCAGTACGACTTATTTTAATTAGGTATGATAATGATAAATGTAAGTTATAGAAATCAAGGGTGGTGCCTCCCCCAAAACTCAAGCATTTGAATGGCCACGTCCATGGGTGGGATAGGTGATGGCCATGTCATAAATCATATTTATTTAGAAGTACTAAATAGGTATCAAATAGTCACATACACAATTTGACCTTACCATAAGTGAGGCGGAAGTTGTACCATTGATAGTTGATGACACGATGAATTGTAATCATGTTGGCATGTGGTGTATGGAGTACTGCGAATTTAGCGGTAAAATTAGTGTGGTTATTGATGAAATAACGATATCAACAATTATTTTGGAGATGCTAGTACTTAGGAAATATTGGAAATTGATGGTGTTGTTACTTGAAAAGTGTCAACAACTTATGGTATTGTTACTTGACAAGTATCGACAATTTTCTTGTAAAAATCACATCATTTCTGGAAATAAAATCATAAGGTAGAATATAAAAGTTATTTAAAACTAAATGACTAAGAAAATATTACTATTATTATTACTGTTTGATTTCCAAGTGTCATCTAATTGGTTAACATATCTCATTTATCCAACTACACTACTAGGAGATTTCATAGTTGAAAATCTATTTATTTGTTTATTTATTTATTTATTTATTATTATTATTATTATTATTATTATTTTGCTTATGGTGGAGGTGTAGATGTGGAGGACTACTTTCCCTCAGGAAGAATTGTTAACCGAAGGTTGGCAATGACATTCTTGTTGAATGAGTCCTTTGAAGTTGGGTGATGATACAGGTGAAGTTTATGCCCATTAGAAATTAAATGGGTACGTTTTCCATCTATGGTTTCTAGTTTGATAGTCCTGTTATTGAAGATTTTGTCTATCTCATACAGGCCAACCATCTAGTGTGCAATTTTCACTTGAAGTCCTTAAATCGAGAATCATATATAATTTCCCAATACCAAGATTCGAATAAATTTTTCTTGATTAGCTTATTGTTCCATTTATCTCTTTATTGTTGCATAATATTTATGTGTTTTACTGCGGCCAAATAAATTTTGTTGAGCTCGTGAAGTTTCTCTAACCAATTCTTTTGTGCTACTAATAAATCCAAACCAACTTTTATTGCAATCCTGAGTGTGTTGATTTTAAATTCAATGGGAAATATGGGGCACTTCCCATGCACTAGCTCAAATGGAGAAAATCTTCTTGTGCTTTGCCAAATTTTCCTATAAGTCCATAAGGCTTTGGGAAGTAGTTCATCCCAATCACTAAGATGAATGAATACTATTTGAGTGAGGATGTTCTCTGGTGCTTTGTTGGTTCTTTTGACCTACCCATTTTCTTATGGGTGGCAGGGAGAAGTGACTCAATGTTTAACCTTATATTTATCAAGAAGTTACTTGATTTTATTGGTTGTAAAATGTGCTCTGCCATTGGTGACTACTTCCCTTGGTACTCCATATAGAATGAATATTTATTCATATAATAAGTCAATAATAGCTTTATTTGTGGTTTTTGATAGTTCTCTTTCCTTGACCCATTTTTTCATGTAGTCAATGCAGACCACGATATCAGATTTTTTATGTGATGGAGGATTGATTGGGCCCATGAAATATAGGACCAATTTCTCAAATGGCTTTATTACTAGTTGTATTTGTAATGGCATTTCATAAAAATAGATGGGTTGGCACATCCATTGGCATCTATCGCATCCTCTAATATATTTCTTAGCATGTTGGAATATAGTGGACCAACAATAGCCCATACACAACACCTTATGGCCTGTTCATTTATCTGTAAAGTAGCCACCACAAGGGCCATCATGACAAGCCTTGAGAATAGCATGGACTTTGTCCTCCCTAACACATATGCAGATTGTTTGATCAACCCCTATGTAAAAGAGGTATCCATCTATCCATGATAACTTGTTACTTTGGTGAACGATCTTTCATCTTTCTAGTGGACAAACATGACTTTGAAATTTTCTTGTGGCAAGGAAATTTGTAATGTCCACATACCAGGGTGTATGGGTGGACACTGAAAACATGCGTTCATCCAGAAAGTTGTCTTCTACCAAATAATAGTCAATACTCACAATAAGCCTAGAAATAATATATGCAACTACATTATATTTACCAGGTTTATCAATAATTTCAATATCAATGTCTTGCATTAATAACAACCATATGATAACTCGTGCACTTGTAATTGGGTTATTAGCTAAATATTCAGTAGTTGAGTGGTCTGTGTACACAAATATAGGGTAACTAGTTATATAATGTCTGAACTTTTAATTTCAAATATGGCAACAAGAAATTATTTTTCTGTTATCGTGTAATTCAATTCCATTGGTGAAAAGATTGTGTTGGCATAATAGATGGTGCACGGCTTCTTATCTTCTTCTTATCCCAACACAACTCTAAAAAAAATGTCAGAAGCATCTAAGGTGATATGGAATGGAAATTTCTAGTTAGATCCATGTAACGCAAGGGTTGTAGACAAAAGTGTTTTTAACTTATCAAAAGCAATTTGATAATTTTTAGTCCATAGAAATTATGCATATTTCATAAGTAACACATATAAATGGGATGCAGTTTTAGAATAATTTTCAATTAAACAATGATAATATCCTATTTTCCCCAAAAATATATGTACCTCTTTATGTTTTTTGGAGGCAGTATGTTCAAGATCACTAGAAATTTGGTTAGATCAACCTAAATACCAATGGTTGAGAGGAGATGTCCCATAACTACTCCTTATGTAATCATCATGTGGATTTTTTTTAACTCAATGCAAGATCAGCCTATTTACATCATTAGAGTGTGTTTTTCTAAATTAGATAATGTTTCATTGAATGTAGTTCCATACGGTGAAATTATCCATATAAAATTCAAGACTATCATTAATTAGGTCATAAAACATGCCTAGTATTGCACGTTGGAAGGTAACAAGTGAATTGAAAATTCCAAAAGGAAGAACACCACATGTAAATGTGCTCATGGAAAGGTGAAGGTTGTCTTATCTTGGTCTTTTGTGGATATTTGAATTTTATTATATCCACTAAATCCATCAAGGAAAAAGAAATACATTTTTCGTGACAGTGTGTCCAGGACCTGGTCAATTGAAATGGCAAGGGAAAATTGTAATTTTGTGTGCCTTTATTCTCGATAATCTACATAGATTTTCAAATTTTCATTATTATTTGGGAAGATCACAAGAGGGGAAACGGACTTATTGTCATATATTGGATAAATAAAATTAGCATCCAACAATTTCCGTAGTTCTTATTTAACCACATCCCTAAGGGTGATATTTATCCTCCTTTAAGGTTGTTGCGTAGGATTATAGTCCTTAATATAAATGAGATGTGTGCAAATATCAATTTATATACCCTTCATATCCTTATAATCCTTAGCGAAAGCTTCCTTTTCCTTCTTTAAGACTTGTAACAACTTATCAATCTACGTGGGGGTCAAATTTGGATTGATGTTCAATATTTTTCCTAGCTCAATTTCAATGGACATACTATTTTGAATGATTGTAGTTTGTATTTCCTCCTCTTATGTTTCTAGATCATGATCCTCATAATCGTCATTCACTATTGTTGCTTTTATCAGTTGGAGAACAAGCCATGTGATAGATGGGGAATTACTGATAAAACTATTAATGATATCATCCTATGTGTCATTTTTAAAGGCCAATGATTTTAAAATTGTCAAAACTGGTTGGACATTATCATTTTTAGGTTCAAAATCAGCCCATATGGGATCTTCATAAGCTATGATAGGTTTTGTTGGGAGATAAATAGTCTTAGTTTTTGTATAATCCCTATGAGAAATCATCATATTTCCAATTCTACATATAATGTAAGCATAATTTGTGGCCAACCATGGCCTTCCCAATGTCAAGGGATGATCATCAACACAATATTTTATCTAAAGGACCACAAATTTTGTTGGATATGCCTAAGAGTCTACAGGAACAATCATGTCTTCCGTAATCCCTTCTAGTCAAATGGTGGACAGATTTGCTAATTCAAGAATAGCAGGGGTAGATATGAGGAGTACAGATCCTAACATATCCCAAGTTTCTATGGTCATGATGTTAATAACTTCCCCTAAATGCACTAATGTGTTTGAAATAGTTTTTCTTTGGATTTGGACTATGACAATCGGATTTCTGGGACCATGATATTTGACACGTGTATCCCCCCAAGAATAAAATTAGATCATTTCCCCAAAACGTGAATAGAAGGTGGATCCTTGGGTTTTATCCCTATATTTTTAAGACATAGGTCCTGTTAGTCTCCTATACCAATAGGTGTCATTTTTCATGATTGTCTTGATTGAACTATGGAATATGTTCAAACCTTTTTCTTGAGCAAAGGTGTTCCATATTCTTGAAAAAAACCAAAAAATCAAAAAATTTAAAAGATGTAAAGAGGGTATACCCTAAAAGAAAAATCAAAGGGTAAGAAAAATAAAATGGTCAAAAAAGTGAAAGAAATGAACCCCAAACAAAAAATAGACCAAGGAAAGTGTGCAAATCCAAATGCCACTACTATTTAATTTTTGTAAATAAGAAATTGTGTGCAGCTTGTCAAACTTTTGCCACAATTTATGAAGAGTCAAACTGTTTAAACTTGACTTATTCATATTTCAATTTCATGTTATAGAATATAGAATAAATATCTGACCAAACAGTTTAATCTTGGCAGATAAGTAGATAGGTAGAGTTAATAAAAGGTGCTCAACAGTTTAATCTGAGCCCTTGGATGTAATAAGGGTAGAAATAGATAGATTTATCATGTAAAAGAAAAGGTTGAAAAGGGTTTGCAAGTCTAAATGCACCCTAATAAAGAAGTGAAAATGGTAGTAGTAGATAGGGTAGGTAGATGGTGTTATAAAACTGAATGTTTTTGATCCTTTACTTTCATCACAAATACTGAAGCAGGAAATACACTGGAAAATCACAGCAAGCAAAGTC
This sequence comes from Pinus albicaulis, assembly GCA_034641835.2. Lineage (NCBI taxonomy): Eukaryota > Viridiplantae > Streptophyta > Pinopsida > Pinales > Pinaceae > Pinus > Pinus albicaulis. The sequence goes on along the minus strand of CM076574.1, from coordinate 129,365,187 downwards.
AAAATCATTAACTTCCCTCATCACTTTCCCCTTAAAAGTTTTACTAATTCCCCCCAAAGTACTAAGGTATTTGGAGATCAAAGAGGCTCAAGGCATTTCCTTGACTTTTGGAGGGACCGGACCCTCGGCCTAATGATCAAAAAGACCTAAGTACTTGAGATAATTCATCATTATAATCATTCATCTTTAACCTTTTCCTAAGTAAAATTTCATTTTGCTTAGGAAAATTATGCAAAATTCCATAAAAATCCCTCAAAATAACTTACTATTCTAAGTTTAAGTGTTGAAGATGAGATATTGCAATTTACTTCAGAAATTGTCACTTTCTTAGATGAGCAAAGTGTTTTGAGTTCCTTTGTCCCTTTGTCATATTAATGTTTAACTCTAGTTACTAAATCCCTAGTGAAAATGCCTTATCCTAAGTATATAATTCCTTTTAAATTAATATCCCAAAAACCCCTCTATTATGTTTTAACCAAAGTATTTACTTCCCAAATATTCATTGAAAACCTGCTTCATATGCCCTTTGGTTAAATATATCCTTATATCATAGTCCCGCCCCTATGGTAATTAAATAATGTTTATCTATTACCATATAAATAGAAATATCGAAATAACGTTTAAACATATAATTCTATATGTTTAACACAAAAAGAATAAACCCGAAGTTTTATTTTTAAAACCAAAACTTCGGAAAAGCCCCTATGCCACCGTGGCCCATCCACCTGGCATTCCACCCGACGTTTCAACCACAATTGAAACCCCGCCGCGACCCCTCTTTCCATTATACCATGGGATTAATTAATTATTATAATTAATTAATAACCAACTACCTCCACCAATCAACTCCCGCCCGGGGTGATTAATTAACGATAAATATATTGGGCCCGCACCATTTAACTTCCCACCATCTCCCCGTCATTTCAACCGTCGGATCGCCCCTCCAAAGATCAACGCTCCTCGGCAATTCCGCTACCCATTCTTTGTCAGAGCTTTAACGCTCGGGGGCTTGGTGGTATTTAACTAGTCTCTCGTCCACATGTCGATACTCTAATGGAATCGCTTCCCACTCGTTCAATACCATCTTTGTCCATAAGCGGTGCGGGGACTAACCGCTTACCGCCCGGCCCCCCTACCCCACGTCAGCCCGTACCAAAGTGACGTCACTCCTCGAAAAACTAAAAACCCCTTTTTTGACTTTGGAAATAAAACAAATTCGCGTGTTTTTATGTCATTTTCATCATTTGAACGCGATTGTGCTTTCCGCTACGAATTTCAAATTTCCACTGAAATCCACTGTTCAATTCGATTTCGCTCCAGAATTCTGCCAGACCTGTGTTCAAGCATCCTCCTGCTACTGCCTGATACCTGTTAAAAGCCAGCTTTCCTCCAAGAACAGGTATTTATCCTATAGCGCTTCGAACTTCAAAAGAAAGTCTGTTTTCCTTGTTTTCCACTGGATTAGTGATTAAATCTTATCACTGAGATCATTCCCGAGGTTTTAAAACTATGAATTGTTCCCCTGAAACTGCAATTGTGTTAATTTCCTTCATTTAAAATTGAAATTGCACCCGGCCTGTGAAGAAAAACCAGAAACCTCCGTTTTGAATCCACAAGAACCAAAATGGAAGCCCCGGCAGCTTTGAATGTAACTCCACTGAATGCCCCCCACCGAGAGTTAGAATATTTGCCTTTAGTAGATAAAGATTTCCAGATTAAAGACTTGCATTTTGATGAAAGTCCCCTTCTAAGTTATTGTCGCTGCAGAGACGAGTACTCGAAGGGGCAAGATCTCATTGGGTTGTGGGAATCCAATCTCCCGAGATATCTCATCCCCTCAGTCATTTCTTTCCTAGAAATTATCCACTATTGCCATTCTAACTATGATCCTACTCAGAGAGCTGTAATATCCCCTGACCAGAATGTTCTTTTCCACATTACTCCCCAGGCTATCAATGCAATGCTACATTTTGAACCAGATCAAGAACTAGCACCTTTGTCTATAGAAGCACTGATTGAAAAGTCTAATCAATTGACCCCGGAAAAATTGAAGTCCATTTGCCAGAATTTCATGTTGCCTGAACATCAACCTAAGGGACTTCCCCCCTATGGTTTTTTTTTATTTCACTAAGTTGGGAAGGCTCATCCTAAATATGATATCTTTTGTCTTGGGTTTCAATACCAGTGAATATGTTGATGAGATAACCCTAGTTTTGCTGTCTATCTTTTCTCCTGGGCAACCTCCTGAAGTTAAATATGACTTTGCCTCCTTCATAGCCAATAAGATCCATGATCAGTTCATGAGGCTATATGATGAGAAAGTTTTTAAATATTCCTCAGTTATTTATCATCTCATTATCTTCTATCAATCAGAAAAGTTCCCTTTCCCTGTGAAAAAGCTTGATGCCAAGGGAAACCCTAGGTCAGTTATATTTTGGTCTCCCATAATTCATTCTTCCCATAAATCTCCATATTCCTATACTGAGTTCATCGATATTTTTTATATCCTGCAACTACCTTGTTGACAGGAATCCCTCCTCCAAGGCTCAGTAATGAAATCAAGAAGACCTTGCAACTTTCAAGGACTTATAAAGTTGGAGATTGGTATTTATATCAAAACCATTCAATCATCAGAATCTATGGATGTGAATTACATCCATTCAAGTTGCCAAGATATGTGCCCATGAGAATTTTTGCCTTGGAATATTTCAGGCAAATGAATAATTTAGATGTGATCCATTTTTGTAGTGTGAAGAAGAAAGCCCAATTAAGGATCAAAAGTCAATTAGGTCCTTTCATCTGCAACTCTAGGGAGGCCGAGCGAGAAGCAGAAAATATACTACAAAACCATTGCAAGTTCCAAAGAAGTTTTCGTTGGGTTCCTTATGACCCATTTGGTTTTATCTGTGAAAAGAGAATAAATAACAAGTCATCCCCTTACATACACCACAAGATTCCTCAAATAGAACAATATGCCAATCAAGATGAATGGGTGGCAGAAACACTAATTGAGGAAGAAAGTGAAGAAGAAAAAATGAACAGAATAACGAAAGATCTTGAGAAGAAGTATGACCTAGAATCTTGTGGTCAAGTGCAGGTACCTGACATTGGCACTTCTTCAGCAACAAATCTACAGCAGACATTACAGGAAAGCAGTTCACCAGTGGCAGTAGAACCAAAAGGCAAAGGAAAGGAACCTGAAATTCAGGTCATTGAAACCTTAGTCATGGCAGAGAAACCTCAAACTTCCAGAGCACCTGATCAAACACAAGTTTCTCCCACTCAGGTAAAACAGCCTGAAGTTTCAGAATTACAAACTCCATCCAACATGGAAATAGGAAAGAAAAGGCAGGTTCCAGACACTACTCCTCCTAAAGAGTCCTCAGGAATACATCAAGCCAAAAAACATAAACCAGATCCACTTCCAGATGTGGAAATCATAGATGAGGTGTTTGATGACGGAAGAGAAGACAGTCAACTAACTGGTTCTGTTAGTGTGACCCATACAGAGCAAAAAGGAAAAGCTTTTCACAAGCAGTTGACTACTGAAGTATCCTCCTTTAGGCCACCAAAAACAGATACAGGGGATATAAAAAGAACTTTTATTAATATAAAGGCAAAGAATGATCCATTAAGAATGAAGGTATATGATCAATATTTGAAAATGGCTCCACATAATTAGGAAAGGTTAATGTCAGCATTTGACATTTCACAAGGCAAAATGATGATGAGCCACTTCAAGTCAAAGGTGCCAAAACCCATGTCAGCAGCTGATTATATTAGAACAAATTTTGAGGTCCTGGCAAAGGATATTCATCCTTTGGACCAGATAGAGCTGCATAAACAAATTGGGGAAATGGTGTATTCCACTCTTACTAATAAAGCCATGGCAGCCCTAACGCTGCAAGATTCTTTAAATAATACAAGTGCCCAATTGCAAATTGAGAAGGCCTCCTCTCAGGCCAAAGATAACAGAATAAAGTCTCTGGAAGACATAATTATCAGCTTGGGTCACAACCCCAAAGATATTAAAAGCATTGAGGCATTAATAAAGAAGAAAGATGATGACATAGCTGCACTGAGAAAGCAGCTGAAATTGCCAGCCTCAAGGCACCCCCAGACCCAAGAAGTTTTGAAGGGGAATTCACAAGAAGAGGTAATGGAGTTGCTCTTAAAGGTAACTGAGCAACTAAGTGAAACAGAGAAGGGATTGGAACAAGCTTTACAGGAAAAAGAAGCTATCAAGCAGGCATCCATCACAGAAGCTACTACAACCACAGGTACTACAACAACAAAGCAGCAAACAGAGCCAGCGCAGGTAAACACTTCTGGTTTAAGTTCTGATGAGTTGATAAAACAAATGGAAAGTTTACAATTAAGAGTCACAGAACTTCAAACCACAAAGTTACAATTAGAAAATTTGGAGCAGAAGTATGATACATCTAAGAAGACAGTTGCTGATAATGCCAAGGAAATTAAAAGATTGGACAGATTAGTTAAGGCTCTAGAAAAAGATCTTTCACTAGAAAAGCCTTTGAAGGAAATAAATGAAATTCTTTGGGGTAATATAATTGAGTTAATAAAAAGTATTTGGCCCTCTATTCAAGCAATTTTTGAACAAAATGACTTGCTTAAAGTAGCTCAGGAGGAAATAAATAGAACAAGAAGTGAATTAAGAGGTAGACCTGAGCAGGCCAATCAACTTATTCAATTTTTGAACACCCGAACAAAACAATAGCTTGCAAGACTAGGAATTGAAGACAGGACCGGCACTATTTTGATGATAAAAAGAGTTTTCATCAAAAGAAATTTTATGCAAAATTTAGAAAGGAAGTGTGCAGATATTTTGGATGATATTAATGCTTTGAGAGAAAAATTTCAAGTTTTGTTAGACAGTGGGTTACCCAGTCCAATGCTCTCACAGGACCAAATAATGGAACTATAAACCTATGTCAAGAAAATAGAGAGCCATGCTCAAAATACAACTGCTAGTTCTATCAATTTACCAGAAGCAACTTTACCAACAGGGAGAAATCTATATGACAGGTTGAAGAATTTATTTCATCTTGAACATGAAATAAAGTATTTGTTCCCTGATGAGCCCACTTTTTACAAACTCATAGAGGCCGATGAGACATTGAGAAAACTTAAAAGGACTATAATACCAGATGATCAATGGTGGAAAGACCTATTGGAAATTCTATAAAAATTATCTTTAGGATGAGAATTTTATCTTTTTACCATTATGTGAAAGATAAAAATGAGCACAGATGAAAGAGTATCAGTTGAACAGGTTAAAGATTATCCGTAAAGACAAAGAGTATCAAACAAGCAAAGAAATTACTCCAAGGGACAGCACCGGGCCCTATTTCAGCACTTACCTCCAGCACATCAGCAAAATGAGGAAACAACACATTAGCAGTTACTTATTATTCTATCCACGAGACCATTTGTCTCTTGTTTATTTGTAAATCACTCCTTAGTCACCCTAGATTATTGGCTAGGTTAGTGTGAGATTTTTTCAAGTATTTCTTGTATAAATAAACCCTCAAAGAGAGTATTGAAGGTGGATTCTATTACTTTGCTGTAACATTGAGATTTTCGGAATAAAAGCATTTTGGAGAAATTTATTCGTGGCTTACTAGATGAAGATTTGAAGCTCAGGACTTTTTGCAGGATTCATGTGTTGGACTGCAGTTCAATACGTCTTTCTACCCTTTGTCTTAAGTTTTATATCGGTTTATAATATCATTATGACCATTTCTGAATAATTTACATAAAGGATTGAATTATAATTTACTTAATTGTACTCTGATTTCAGATGTGATTGTTCTTAATGTTTTCCTCTAAATTGGTTATAAGCATGAATTCTTAAATGCTCTTGCTTTGCTAATTTAAACATTGTTGATTACTATAATAAAGAATTCTTCATTGCTCTTTGTTTGTAGTCACCTCATTTCTTTCTTTTGAACATGGTGAAAGATTCTTAGCTTCCTTTCATCCCTTCAAGATCATCCCATCCTCTTTAAATTTTAAGGATTGTTCTCTGTCTAGCTATCTTGCCCTGTAAAGCCATCTTGTGTATAGAATAGAAATCCAGTAAAGCCATCCTTTGACTCCATAGCCCAATGGACTGAAAACTTTCAACCTTGCCCTTAGTTTGTGGATTCCACCATTTTCCAAACAAACTCTTGGATCTATAACTAGCCTAAAACCTTCTAAGAACAAAGATAAATCATAAAGAGAGAGCCCTCTCTGGATGCAGATTGGCTAGATTCTGCATCTGAAGGTTGGTTTGTGGTTACCTCGGGTATACTTTCCTTTTCCACAACTTCAAGGAAAACCTGAGTGATAACAAGTCCCAAACAAATTTGGCATAAATCGACATGTCTCTTGTTTCCTGTAATATTGGAATCTTAACTCACAAATTTTGGAGCTCACCTAATAAATTGAACTCGGGTTTTGGAGTTGTCTTAACTATTTCCAACCTTTTCGGCAATGGAGGAGTAACATATTAGATGCTGGTTGGGCTATAAACAACTACTTATGTTTTTGTTGTTACTCCAGAGCTTACAGTATGCATGGAGTCCCCTTTTATTCATGAAATTATCTCACTTCAGGAGGTGAGCATTCATCCTCCACTTTTTATGTGATTAATGATGGGTTTCATGGGTGAAATTTCTTCCTAGACCTAAGTTGTACACCATTAGATGTAAGATATATAATGATATATGCTAGGAAGTTTGAAATTTAAACCTATTGAATCATGATATTATTGGATTTGGTGTAGCTTGGATGGGTAATTGAGGTCTAATAGAAGGACCATTTGTTGTGGCATTGATTGGTGCATTTACAGAAAATTACAATTGAGGCTATGGAAATAATAATGGGAAAAAATACATCTGAGGTGTTGGGAATTGTGGCCCATAGAGAGGAATTTCACCAATTCAACAGTCACGATGGATTTTTCACTAGTTGAACTGGCCATTATATTGAATAGACCAAGTATTATAAAATTCAGAGAGTTCTTGATTCATACCTGGTGTTTGTGTGGGAAACAGCTTCTTTGATCCTAAAACGTAAGTTGGCTCGGCTTCCTCACTAGTGCCCTGGTAGACCACCTTCAATACAGGTAGATACCGACGTGACTTTCTATAATGTTCTTGATCACAAATTCAACATACTTAACCAACATTAACTAGGAATTACCTAGAGGAGTGTTTCATCCCACATTTCGGGCAGAAAATGGCCAATTCCTTTTCAACCATCAATTATTTTTGCTTAGCTTGAAACACATCTAGTTGTGAAGAAAATGTCCCAAGGATATTACTCTTAAATTCCTCTAACAACTTTCAAATTTCTACATGAGTTACTCCCCCACTGGCTTATTTTATGGCCTTAGTAGGAAGATCTCTAATTCATGGTCTACCCCTAGTTGTTCCTCATGAACATATTTTACACGTGTCACACGTGTGTTTCCATAAATCCACTAGTGTATTTGAATTTTTTTTTCTTTGGATTTGGATTGTGATAGTCATATTTCCAGGACCATCATATTTGATAGTTATACCCCCCTAGAATAAAATTAGATAATTTCCATAAAACGTGAATAGTAGGCAAATCCTTGGGTTTTCTCCCTAGATTTTTAAGACATAGGTCCCGGATATTTTTGGCATAAATCGAAATGTCCCTTATTTCTTATAATAATGGAATCTTAATGCACAAATTTTGGAGCTCACCTAATAAATTGAACTTGGTTTGTGGAGTTGACTTAACTGTTGCCAACATTTTCAACTATGGAGGAGTGACAACTTAGATGTTAGTTGGGCTAGAAACAGCTACTTGTGTTTTTTTGTTACTCAAGAGCTTACGATATGCATGGACTCCCCATTTTATTCATGATTATGTCTCACTTCAAGAGGTGAGCGTTCATCCTCCACTTGTTTCGTGATTAATGGTGGGTTTCATGGGTGAAATATCTTCCCAAACCTAAGTTGTACACTATTACATGTAAGAGAGATAATGCTATAGGCTAGGAATTTTGATATTTTAGCATTTTGAATCATCATATATTTGGATTTGGCATAACTTGGATGTGTAATTGAGGTCTAATAGAAGAACCATTCACTGTGGCATTGATTGGTGCATTTACATGAAATTGCAATTGAGCTTATGGAGGTAATAATGGTGCCAACTACATCTGAGGCATTGGGAATTGTGTCCCATAGAAAGAGGAATTTGACCAATTCAACGATCGCGATGGATTTTTCACTGGTTGAACTGGCCATTGTACCCAAGGTGAAAGGTATTAGAATTGTTGAGGATTCTCTATTAAGGATAAAATATTTGTTTATATGGATAATTATATTGAATAGCCCAAGCGGTGTCATATCAAATAGACAACTGGAGGCAATTAGGGCGAAGGAGGCAAGTAGGCTTCCACACGCTACTTGCGCACATTAACGGTTCCTCACACACTCGGGGTTATGGCACCTTGGTTCGTGCACCATATCTCTGCTATATGGTTATAATACATGTTGTTGGGTTGTGTGTACACTATCTAAAGTGTCTGGGAAATGGTGAGTGTGAGGTGGTGAGAGCATCCTGTGTTTCCACATTTGAACTAAAGCCATGACTTGAGACTCTTGTGCAGGTTCAAAATTGGAATGGTGGGAAGGCATGGAAATGGCTTTGGTTTAGTGTTAGGTCGTGGGATCCTGGCACTTCTTCCCCTACTGTGAATGGATCTGAGACTGGTGTGGCAGCTACTGTTGGAAATATTGTCATTGATGGCAAAGGAGCACAAAGGAGTAGCACCAGAACCAGCAATAAGACAAATAAGCAAAGGTAGAAGAGGTAGAAAAGGCAGTAAATGAAGGCTCAAGACGGTGTAATGGTTATATGAATAACCAAAATAACAATCTCGGGAGAGATTCGCAAAAGCAGCAAAGCAGCAGAGGCAGCGAATGTAGCAGAGAAGCAGCAAAGGCAACAGAGAAGCAACAAAGACATGCAGCAAGTGTAAGAATCCCAAGTTGGAGTGAATAACGTATAGATGAAAAAGCTCAGGAGAGATCAGCGAATTTAAAAACTGAATAAAGCTCGGGAAGGATAGCAGAGATGTAGAGGAGTAGCTACAGCTAAAAGAAGGAAAATCAACTAAGCCAAAGAACTCTTAGAAGAATTCCAAGGGAGGCAATCAGACGGCAAATATTGAATCGCAGAATCAAAGTATTAATCATTAACGGCATATATTAGAGTCGGCGGAAGAGATGAATAAGTGTCATGTGAAGGATGAGTGGATGGTTAGTATTAGATCGCAGAAGTGAAGGTGAGAGATGAACGGCAAATATCAAATCGCACCAGGAGACTGTTGAGATTGCAACAAGATGATGAGCTTAGTGGAAAGGAGTCGCCTTCACTAAGTGGGCCCGCAGGCTATTTTTGGTGCAAAGTCTATTTTTAGACTATGTCTATTTTTAGACTATGTCTATTTTTAGACATGTGGATCATGATTCTATGAGTTGCAGGATGCTATTTGTGGAGGGTTGGTCAAGTTGGAAAAATAGATGGACTTCTATTTTTAGACATATTGGGTGGAATCTATTTTTAGATTGCCAGTCTAAAAATAGGGATGTCAAATATTATTAGCTCTTAATAATATTTAGACTATAAACATTATCTTATTCTCTTGGAGCACTTCATTTTGATGCCTAGAAGTGGCGCATGCAGCTGAAAGAAGTAATTACGCAATTCCTAGGGTTTAGTGGAGCTATTGCATGGAGGAATTCAATTAGAACTCATGTGACAGAGTTTGGTGGAGTTGATTGAGGAGTTAATGGAGTTGTGTTCAGTTTAACTAATCTAAACATAGTTGAGCTATTTGTATCCAGTTAAATTAATTGATACAATTAGTGAGAGTGGTGTGAATTAATTATTAATTAATTCACTAATTAAATACTCATTAATCAACTAAAGAATACATCAGTTAACTTCAGTGCATGGACAGTTTCAGTGGAGACCAGTGCAGGAATAGGTGAAAGAGCAGGTTAACTATCAGTTGTGACTATACCGTTGCTATTTGCAACACACAGATAGGTGGAGTAAGCCCATGAGGATTGCGCAGTTCAGGCTGGTGGTTTATCTATATAAAGAGGCCATCCCGTAGCATTGAAACACACAATAGAGGTTGGCTATCAAGTGGCAAAAGTTTGGAGCATGAGTTTTGTTAGATCTAGCTTGATAGTGTGTAGCAAGTGAGGTAGTGTTGAGAGCTTGCAAAGAGCTTTGTACTATGATTGTTACATGATCTCCATGACATGTATAATATACATATAGTTGGGGTTTTCAGCTTTAAGCTTTCCCATTAAATATTGTGTTCATATGTGTGATTGTTTGTGGTTTTAATGTATGCATGCAATTGATTTTATTTCCGCACGTGATGATCAATGGTAGAAGAGATTCTATATTATGCATGAAGCTAAAATAGTGTGTGATCAGGAGAATATTGGTGAATAATATATTAGTTATTTAAATTTATACATGGTATCAGAGCGATATTGATCATCGGAGCAATTGCAGAACATTGAAGCGGTTGAGTTTTGTGCTGGTGGAATTCGAATTTGCAGCAGTGTTTTCTTGGTGTCGAAGTTGAGATGTCTTTCAACGAATTGCGATTGGAGTATGCCCTTGAGGGTAGCTCAAATTATATTGCATGGAAGGAAAAGATGGAGGCGGTGCTGGATGATAATGGGTTGAAGGAGTTCATAGATGTTGAAGTCCAAAAGCCTACTTATAGTGATGCTGCCGCACTTGACGCATGGCAAAAGAAGACAGCAAAGTGTCGAAGGATTCTGTTGGAGGGCATGAAGGATCACATAGTATCTAGCCTTCATGGTAAGGCTTCTCCATTCTTGATGTGGAAAGCTTTGACAGATTTATTCCAAAGCAAGAGCGACCAGAGGAAGTTGGCGCTCAAGGACAAACTCAGGAACATAAAGATGGAGAAAGGCGACAGTATTCCCAAGTACCTCACGAAGTTCATCCAATACAGGGATGAGCTGGGAAGTGTGGGGGTGACTGTTGATGACAAGGACGTGGTGAGCTTGGCTCTCCTTGGGCTTCCGAAGAGTTGGCATTCCTATCAGGACTCTGTCAATGGTTGGGAGAAATTGCTAGGATGGGAGCGACTTTGGTCGGATCTTGTGCAAGAGGAGATAAGGCGAAGTACCAGGGATGGATCTTCATCAAAGGCATCTGATGAAGAGAATTGCGCTTTGGCTGCTAAATCAAAGAAGGGGAAGAGCAAGAAAGCTTCTTAATCCGGTGTGAAAGGCAAGAAGCAGGATATGTCCAAGGTGAAGTGATTTCACTGTCACCAACACGGACATTATGCCACAAATTGTCCGCAGAAGAAGAAAAATAAGCAGGCTGCTGTGACTGCAGCTGGAGAGGCCTTAGCCTCACAGGTTGAGCTGGATTTTTCGCTGATCGCATGCTTGGTCTCAAGTATGACGAGATCAGTGTGGTTTCTTGACAGTGGTGCGTCTTTTCACATGACAGGAGATCGAGATTTGTTTACTAATCTGGATGAGAAAGATCTTGGAGTGCACATCTAGATGGGCGATGATGGTAGATATAGTGTGACCGGTATCGGTACCATTTCCTTTGAGAGGGAGTCTGGTAAACCCTTCAGATTGAAGGATGTGATGCATGTTCCAGGATTGAAGAAGAATCTTATCTCTGTGGCGATGTTGGAAGACAAGGGATATGATGTTGTCTTTAGCGAGGGAAAGGCTTTCTTGCGCAGTAAGGCAACTGGTGAGACCTGGAGGATAGGGGTTTGAGTTCAAAACCTTTATCGATTGCAGGTAGATGGGTGCGCAGCAATGGCAGGCAAGGTAGAAGGAGTGGTGAGCCGGGATGATGGCGAGTTGTGGCACCGGAGATTGGGCCACCTTCACCATGGAGCTTTGAAGATACTGCAACAGATTTCTACTGGGCTTCCTAAGGGCACCCTTAGGGTACTCTTGCGCATTCAGATCAGTGCAAGGGATGTACCTTGGGAAACTTTTTGAAAGCCACCTTTCACGAGAAGGATAGTCACGCCACGATGATCCTTGAGAGAATTCACACAGACATGTGTGGACCTTTCTCAGCAGCTTCGACGGCAAAGCATAGGTATTATGTGATATTTTTTGATGATTTTTCTCGTAAGTGTTGGATCTTCTTCATGCAGAAGAAGATCGAGACATAGTCAAAGTTCTGTGAGTTCAAGGCACTGGTTGAGAAAGAATCGGGGAAGCAGGTGAAGGCTCTTAGGAGCGACAATGGTGGTGAATTCATCTCTGGCGAATTCAAGGACTTTTGCAGTGCAGAAGGAATTTGAAGAGAGCTCATAGCACCTCATAACCCACAGCAGAACGGGGTTGCTGAGCGGAAGAACAGAACGATCGTGGGTGCTGCATGGGCAATTTTGCATGATCAAGGCCTACCCATTCACTTGTGGGCAGAGGCATGCAATACTACAGTATATATGCAGAACTGTTGTCCTCACAGGATACTTGGTATGAGTACACCCGAGGAGGCGTTTTCTGGTAAGAAGCCTGATATTTCCCATTTGAGGATTTTTGGTTCACCTGTTTACATTCATGTGACGAAGGATGCCAGGAAGAATCTAGAGCCGACCACAGAGGTTGGAATATTTGTGGGGTACACTGATACGCCCCACAACTATCGTGTGTATTTTCCAGACAGTCGCAAGACTGTTGTGCGACGGGATATAAAATTTCAGGAGGAGAAAGCCATGAAGTGTTCACTTGAGAGGGAGCCACACTTGCATGCGATGAGAGATATTAGGTTCCTAAGGATGAGCCTCAGATGTGGATCAGCCATAAGAGAAGGTTCATGGAGTGAAGAGACCACCTATGCAAGGCTAACCATTAGAGGCGTATGACTACGTAAGTTGAGCCACCGGGCTCAAGATGCAGCAGAAGGCTGTAGGAGCACCTACATCACACACAGACGCAGACGCTCTCCTAACTAATATACTAGATACATGGCTCTTATGAGCAAGTGTATCATGACAGAGCCATCCTCTTTCGAGGAAGCTGTGGAGGACCCCGCATGGGTAGATGCCATGGTGGAAGAGTATGATTCGATTGTCAAAACAGTGCATGGGAGATTGTCCCGAGGCCGAAGGGGAAATCAATGGTGGGTTCAAGATGGATCTACAAAGTGAAGCAGGCAGCTGACGGGAGTGTGGAGAATTACAAGGCAAGATTTGTTGCCTGAGGCTTTTCACAGATTGAGGGGATCAATTATGAGGAGACCTTTGCACCTGTCGCAAGGTATTCTTCCATACGGACGATTTTTGCTCTCTCAGCGCAGATGGGGTGGCACATTCATCAGATGGATGTGAAGACTGTGTTCCTCAATGGATTCATTGAGGAGGAGGTGTACATAGAGCAGCCCGAAGGTTTCAAGATCTTCAGCAGCGAGTCGCATGTTTGCAGGCTCAAGAGAGCGCTGTATGGGTTGAAATAAGCACCTCATGCTTGGTACACACGGATAGACAGTTATTTCACCGGACTTGGATTCTCCAAGAGTGAGGCGGATCCTAACCTATACCAGATTGTGGTGGAGGTTAAGTTGTTGATCATTGTACTTTATGTAGATGATTTGATTTTGACAGGTGATGAGCTGTTGATACTCTCATGCAAGGAGTATCTTGCCAAAGAGTTTGAGATGAAGGACTTGGGCCTCCTTCATTATTTCCTGGGATTGGAAATTTGGCAGCGCAGTGGTGGACTGTTTGTTTCTCAGGGTAAGTATGCCCGGGAGATACTGGAGAAGTTCAACATGCATGGCTGCAAGCCTGTTGATACTCCTCTTCCTGGTGGTTGGAGGAAGGAGGATGCTACTTCGGCGGAAGTAGTGGATGCCACTATTTATCGACAGTTGGTGGGGTCACTTATGTATCTAGTCAATACATGACCCGACATATGCTATGCTGTTAACCAACTTTCACAAGCTATGGTTAAGCCAACCAAGCTCTTCTGGAAGGCGGGCAAGCATGTATTGAGATATCTCAGAGGCACATCGGGATATGGATTATGGTACAGACAGGAGGATGAGGTGAAGTTGTGTGGCTTCACAGATGCAGATTGGGTAGGGAGCCCAACGGACATAAAGAGCACATCTGGAGGGATTTTCAGTATCGGGTCAACAGCAGTTTCTCGGTACAGCAGGAAGCAGATATCCGTGGCACTCAGTTCAGCAGAGGTCGAGTATATGGCAGCGAGTTTGGTTGAATGCGAGGCTATATGGATGAGGAAGATCCTGGTCGGGTTGTTCGGTTCACACTTGGATCCTACTGTGATATATTGTGATAATCAGAGTTGCCTCAAACTCTCGGTTAATCCAGTATTTCATGATAGATATAAACACATCGACATTCGGTATCATCATATCAGAGATTGTGTGTAGCGGAAGATCATGTTACTTTCATACATTCCTACGAAGGATCAGGATGCTGATATCTTGACGAAGGCGCTCACCAAGAGCAAATTCGAATACCACAGGGGCAGGATAGGGGTTGCAGATAATCTATATCTTGTTGAGAGGGACTGTTCAGATTGCAACAAGATGATGAGCTTAGTGGAAAGGAGTCGCCTTCACTAAGTGGGCCCGCAGGCTATTTTTGGCGCAAAGTCTATTTTTAGACTATGTCTATTTTTAGACATGTGGATCGTGATTCTATGAGTTGCAGGATGCTATTTGTGGAGGGTTGGTCAAGTTGGAAAAATAGATGGACTTCTATTTTTAGACATATTGGGCGGAATCTATTTTTAGATTGCCAATCTAAAAATAGGGATGTCAAATATTATTAGCTCTTAATAATATTTAGACTCTAAACATTATCTTATTCTCTTGGAGCACTTCAGTTTGATGCCTAGAAGTGGCACATGCAGCTGACAGAAGGAATTACGCAATTCCTAGGGTTTAGTAAAGCTATTGCATGGAGGAATTCAGTTAGAACTCATGTGACAGAGTTTGGTGGAGTTGATTGAGGAGTTAATGGAGTTGTGTTCAGTTTAACTAATCTAAACATAGTTGAGCTATTTGTATTCAGTTAAACTAATTGATACAATTAGTGAGAGTGGTGTGAATTAATTATTAAGTAATTCAATAATTAAATACTCATTAATCAACTAAAGAATACATCAGTTAACTTCAGTGCATGGACAGTTTCAGTGGAGACCAGTGCAGGAATAGGTGAAAAAGCAGGTTAACTATCAGTTGTGACTATACTGTTGCTATTTGCAACACACAGATATGTGAATTAAGCCCATGAGGATTGCGCAGTTCAAGTTGGTGGTTTATCTATATAAAGAGGCCATCCCATAGCATTGAAACACGCAATAGAGGTTGGCTATCAAGTGGCAAAAGGTTGGAGCATGAGTTTTGCTAGATCTAGCTTGATAGTGTGTAGCAAGTGAGGTAGTGCTGAGAGCTTGCAAAGAGCTTTGTACTATGATTGTTACATGATCTCCATGACATGTATAATATACATATAGTTGGGGTTTTCAGCTTTAAGCTTTCCCATTAAATACTGTGTTCATATGTGTGATTGTGTGTGGTTTTAATGTATGCATGCAATTGATTTTATTTCCGCATGTGATGATCAATGGTAGAAGAGATTTTGTATTATGCATGAAGCTAAAATAGTGTGTTATCAGGAGAATCTCGGTGAATAATATATCAGTTATTCAAATTTCTACAGAGACATTTTGCAAATCACAACTTTTAAGAGTTTAGTGTTAAGGCGTCACATGGTAAGTTAAGTTGGTTGCGATGCGAAGTGAAGGAGCCACGTGTTAGCACTGTGCAGGAGTGCACATCGCAAATCTTAGAGGATATTGTTAATATTTTGTATAGTATGGTAAATTGTATGCGATGCAATGAGGGAAGAGCCACGTGACAGCACTGCGCACCAGCGAAATGAGGCAAGTCTTTGTAGGCAAAGCAAAACTCCAATTTAATACTGAAATGAGTGAATTTAGTGTTTTAACATCCTGAATATGTTGAGTGAGGAAATGAATGGGTGGAAGGCAAGAATCAGGCCTGTTCACTTCATATTCCCATACAGAATACAAACAGCCATGAAGTAATTTCAATAAATGATGTTATTGTAACGTGCATAAAGAGGTGAGTGAGTGGAAGAATAATAAGGAGTAGATAGAGAATCTATGAAGATCTGGAGCTAATATAAATCAGAATTGAAGGCTGGAAGGGTAGTAGTGAAGAAGGAGTAAAACAAAGCTAATATCTAGGTAAATCAACATATGATTTTACTGAAGTGTGAGGAAGTTGGTGCTTCCATGTCAAGTTCTAGCTTGATATATGTCTAGTTGTAGTTGGTTGAGGTAGGAGCCTCTTGTGGGTTGTAGCTTGCAGAAAATAGTTGGGAGTTAGAGCTTCCTTGTAAGTTGTAGCTTGCACAATTTGAGGTAGTAGCCTCATGTAGGTTGGAGCCTACAGAAAATCAGTGGTGAGAGGGAGTTGGAGCTTGTCTTTGCATCACAACAATAATAATATGTGGTTTTCTCCCTTATGTTTTTCCACTTATATCTGCTATATATATGCTTGATGATTTTGTGTTGATGTTATGTATTTAATATGCTTAATACTTGTTGCTCACATATTAATATTATCGTTTCATTATACATTAAGTTGATCATGAAATGAAGGTTTAAATGAGTTTAAAAGTACATAAATGTATTAAACTGATTCACCCCCATATCAATTTAACTAAGGGTTCAACAATTGGTATCAGAGCCAGTTCCTTCTGTATCAGTTTAAAAATTGGAAGGAGATCCTAGGTCCCCAAGATGGCTAGCCTAGAAGGATGCTCAACAAATAAAGACCCATTTTTTACTGGCACAAACTTTGTTTTCTGGAGAATAAGAATGGAGACATACATAATGTCTCTAGGAATATAAGTTTGGGCTGTTGTGGAAGAAGGATATGCTCCAAAGGATACTGACACAGAAAAATATGCCAAACAAAATTTCATAGCCAATGCAAAATCCATGAATGCACTTTTGAGAGGTCTGTGTGAGTAAGAATTTATAAAAGTAATGCACAGTGTGGCAGCCAAATAAATTTGGGATACATTAGAAAGTATCCATGAGGGAGATAAAAAGGTGAATATGGCCAAACTGCAAGCCTATAGAGCTCAGTTAGAAAATGTAAAAATGAATGAAGATGAAGATGTAGCCAGTTTCTTCTTAAAAGTTGCAGAAGTTGTGAATAACATGAAAGCTTTAGGAGAAACCATTAAGGAATGTATAATTGTACAAAATATATTGAGATCTTTACCATCCGGGTTTAACCCTAAGATTTCTGCCATAGAAGAAATAGCAAACTACGAAACATTTACCATGAACAAATTGCTTGGAAACTTGACGGCCTATGAGATGAGACTTCCAAAAGGGAAGTCAAATGTGAGGGAGGTAGCCTTTAAGGTTGATAAGTGCAGAGAAAATAAGGAAGGTACATGCTCCTGCTCTAATGAAGAAGAGGTCAATTTTTTTCAGAATATTGGATAAATGCACAGGTAAATATAAAGTTAAGCTTCCATTTAGGTGCTTTAATTGTGGAATAATGGGGCACTATGCATATAAATGTCCTCATAATAAAATGGAGAATCAGTCAAGAGGGAAAGAGAAAACCAATTTCAGCAACAGGCCGAAAGGGAAGAGATTTAATCGAAGATCATTTTATGTTCAACAAGATAGCAGTGCATCTGATAGCTCGGATGAATCCCTCAATGAAGAAGGAACATCAAAATTTATTTTGATGTCCAAGGAAGAGTTTGAGGAATATCTCCTAGAATTTGAAGATGAAGGTGAGGTAGATCTTGAGGGGGAGTTAATTAGTGCCTTGGAGGAAATAAGCAGACTTAAACTTAAGAGTAAGAAACAGAAATAGATTCTTCTAAAATATGCAAAGACAGAACTAGATTCAGAAGATCTTATTAAATTGAAGATTGCACTAGAAGAATCAAGGAAAATAGAGGATATTTTGAAAAGAGAAATAAAGGAGAAAAATCAAGAGCTAGGAAAGTTGGAAGAGGAAGTGGTAAGCCTGAGGAAGAAATTAGAAAAGGTCCAAATTGAATTACCTATGAATATTTCTCAAATGAAAAACTCTAGTCATTTGGACAAAATTCTTAATGCTCAAGGATCTCCTCATATAAAGGCTGGGATAGGATATGAAGGAGAAACTAGAAAATCCAAGGTAGAAGATAACAAGAATATCAATCTTGTAAAATATGTAAAGGATAATGAAGTAGCAAAAAGGGAATTCTAAGAATTAAAATCTAGAAAGACCATGATATATAACAAAACTATTAGAAACAAGCAGCAACCTCAAGTGACAAAGAAAGAAACTAAGAAACAGTCAACTGCAAAAGACTCATCCACTCCTAAGGATGAATTGAAAAATTCGGAAGATGTCAAAGGAGCTTCCTTCCTCCTGTGATAAATATCACTTGCTTTGCCTAACAAAAACCTGGACATATTGAAGCATATTTTAAGATAAATAAAATCCAATCCAACCAGCAAAAGATGCAATAAACGAAAATATTATCTCAAAAAACTCTCTCTGCCAGAGATAGATACTACTTCCATGGGTATTGTTTTTATTGTAAAGGGTTCGATGATAAAGCCATGGAGTGCAAAACACATATATAGAGACTATTAGTGTCATCCTTTGCAGCCTTTCTTCAGTGATCAAACATGCTCTTACAAAGTGATCTTAAAGTGTCAAGGTCAAATTTTGTCATTTCAGTGAGTCTTCAAGTAAAATTTGGTCACTAGGTATTAGGTCTAGGGTTTGCTTTTACTCTTGTCAAAGTTGTCCAAATGTCGGTCCATGTCACCATTCAGCTGAGTGTACCATCATTGGAAGGGTTTTCATCATCATGTCAAGTTCCACTGAGTCATTTACACCTTGTTCATGTGAGTTGTGCCTAGGTAGAGTCACTTTCCCTCTCTAGGGTTTTGAAGGTATCTTCTTTTGGATGGTAAGAAATAATCGGAAAAACATAATATCTGATGTTCCTTACATGCTACCCTATCAGCAATTGCCTTATTAATAGCCCATCACTAAAATTGAATTCCTCATTTTCGCACAAACCCTAGTTTCTTGCTACAACTTGGCAATTTTCTAGGCTAGGCCTGTGTTTTGCCCTTTTGAACCCCCTCCCCTCACTCAATCTCTGAAATTAAACTTTCCCCTACTTCCTAACATCCCTCCCTACTTCCCAAAATTTTCTCAAGAATTTAGAAGCCCCTTATCCCCTTCATTTCGCTTCATTTCGACAAATCCCTTGTTTCACGCATCGGGATAGGTTTCACTAAAATGATGTTTCTGAAAAATAAAAGATGAATTTTCGAAAAATGAGAGATTTTTTTGTCCAAAATAGGCCAAGGAAGAAAAAACTCCTTCAATTTTTAAACAGGTGTCATGGTTTTAGAGAAATGTCAAAAATACCGTTGCCTCAGGAGAATTGAATGCACCTCTGAAGTGACCTTGGGAAAATCAATTCTCCTAGCTGGGTTGGAAAAATGACTTTCTTGATGAGTCAAATGATAACTATACACAAAGATATTTCCAATGAGCTATCATAAGCTCAATTTGGAGCTGAGGAAGACCTTCAAAAGTTGACTGCAACAGCACTCTTCCCTGAGGCAGCCTCATTTTTCTCATTTTGACCAGTCTTGGGAGATTTGATTTTTGACAGAGTAAATGAACTCCAAATTGAAAAATTAGCTATTTATGGGGCGGCGCATTGGGAGAAGGCGCGGCACACTGAAGGTGCGCGGTGCATAGAGCCATTTTTCCATGTGTAAATTTACACAGGCACGGCGCATCCAGCCTACGCAGTGCGTTGGGCTGGTGCGCGGTGCACAGAGCCTCCAAGGCACAAAATCATCACCGCTTCCAAATTTTCCAAATTGACTTAACCTCTTGTGATTTGAGTAAGTCCGATTGATCTTGCTATTGTGGTTAAGTAGTGTTTGGTGTGGTTTCAAAGGCTGGTTGGAGAATTTGAATGATGTCAACATAAACTTCATCTTTTTGACAAAGGCTGCTCCATAGGGTTTTTATTTGAAATTTAAAGTTTGGTTGTTGGTGCCAATTGGTTTGAACTCTTTTCCCCTCTTGTGGTTCCCTTCCTCCTCACTATCACACTATCATCATACAGTCTTACCCCTTATTCCCCTCTGTCCCAAAACCACTTATATCCCTTGTTACCATTTTTTCCCTTTCCCATCACCATAATCCTCTCATCATTGTCAATCCTCTATTCCCTATCAATATCACCCTCCCATATCATTTGCGAAGAGTTCCTAATTTGCGAAGAGTTCCTAATTTCTAAATACCCAAACACCACATTTCTAAAACACAGTCAAGTGACTGTTATTGCCTTCTAATTACCACTTAACAAGATCCCACTGTCCACACTGCCTTATCTCCACAGTCCCTTCCTTTTGGCACACATTTGACACTGGGATACAAAGACACCAAGCCCTCATTTATCATTTTCAATCAACCAAACATACACTTCACATATGCCTTGCAACACCATGACGCACACGGACACATCATACAACAAGACAGAGATTTCACCACTGAAACTGCATGCACCAGGAGGGCACTGAAGCGCCGAAAAAGGCCTGATCCACTTCAAATCTTGGCCGAAGCTTCCTTGGCTGAGCATGATATTTGATGAGGGACTTACAACCCAAATTTCAAGGAATTTGGAGAAAATTTTGTCATTTTGAAATTTTGGTCGCAAAACAGATTTTTTCGCCTGACGCGTCGCGCCACCCGACGCGCGCTTATGATTGGGACGTCTTCTGGAGGAAAAATTGATATTTTTGGGTTTTTTATGGTAAATTATGCATGTTCAAAAATGTCTGAGAGATTTCATCAAGTTCTGGGTGGTCTTAAAGGTCAAAAACACTCCAAAAATGGCCTTTCTGCCACTTTTTGCACCAACAGGAACCAGTCTTGGGAGATTGCAATTTTGGAGGGGAAAATGACATCCACATTGAAAAATTCCACTTGGGTTGGATAGTAGACAGGCAGGGATTTCCAACGAGCTATCATGAGCTCGATTTGGACTTCAGGAAGTGCCTCAAAAACAGGCTCAAAGTGGCGCGACGCATTGAGTTTTTGGGCGCGGCGCATAGAGAAATTTGGCCTCATTTTCACTCTTCAGCTCAGAATTTCGCCCAGTTTTGACTAATTTCACTTTTTGATGTAATTCTTGATCTATTTTGATGTAATTTCATGACCATGATGTAAATTGGGCATATTTTTACTTGTTCTAGAGGATTCATTCACTAAAAAGTGAAAATTAAATGAATGAATCAGTTTCCTTCCTTTTAGAGGCAAGTTGTTTGGCTGCCTAGATTTCAGTTCCATGTTTAGAATTGGTTGAAATAGCTCCTAGAAGGATGATCTCGACCCCTAGAGGCATGGGAATGGGTTAGGCTTGCCTATATCATGTATTTTCTGAGTCATTTTCATGGTTGGACTCTTAGGAAAAGTTTGGCACCTCATTGTATATCCATTTTCAGTTTTTGGCAAAGGAAAGACCAGAGTTTTGCAGCACTTGTTGGGATCCTTGTGGCTTCTAAGTTTTGATGATGTTCTTCTCATGTTATTGTAAGTTTCATTAATTTTATATGTATGCCATTTCCCTTGTCTTTGCTTCTGAATTAAACAAATGATTAACTAAGGTATAATTCATTAGTTTGTTGGTGCTCTGCCTTAAACTTTTGTTTAGTTTCATATGTTTTCATCAGTTTGAAGAGGATCCTTGCACTCTCTTTCCCTCTTCAGTGCCTCAGCAGTCTTTTCAATCCATTCATTTTATCTAAGACATCAAATCCACTGCCTACCTCACCCCAACTTGAACTCTGCAAGAAATTGGCCTCATCCCCAAGCCCGAAAATTGCCTTTCCCCTTTTTCCAACAAAATCCCAAAAAAATCAAAATCAAACCCTCCTATTTGTTTATCTAGCCTAAGATCAGTTGTTTTTTTAGTCATCTCAAGCCCCTTTGAATATTTTCATTGAGATTGACCCAAAGAGAGCCCTCTCCTGTTCTGGTAGGGCTAGCTACCAGACTGAGCGTGGTTTGGTGTTACCCTGAATCCCACCTTCCTTCAGCCTGAGGTCGATTTGGGTTATAACATAGTGGCGACCATACTGGGGAGAAAATGGTTTGCTTGTTGGTGTTATTTGTTTTATAAGCTACAGACGGAGCCTGAAGTTAGCCAGGTAGCCTTCGAAACGCTTTTTCTTTGCATTAGCGGAAGTAGATAAACGCTGCTTCAATCAATCTCCAGTCTAGCTTGTGAACGTGACACTTGACTTGTGAATTTCCCTAGTACATGTATCAAGTTCAGATCTGATGGTTGATGGTGGACAACGATCAAACATAAGAAGGCTGAAATCATTCACCTGGTGACTCCAATTCAATTTAGAGACTCCACTGGAGGACTAATCTGAGAAAATGGAAGGATCTTATACTAAGTTCAGGTATCCAAAATGGAATGGTATTCAGGATCTAGTCTACTTTATTTTAAATTACTTCTTTGTTTTTCTTGAAGCTGTCCTCAAAGTTTTTCAGAATTTGTTGTATGATAAAGGTGATCAAAATCTTCACTCGACTTTTTCAAAAAGTGTAAATATTGAGTTTCCCTTTGATCCTGGCCTCCTTACTTTTCCCACATCTTATGATGACTCTATTCAAAGCGATGAGCCTAAAGAAAACAAAACTGATCCCGCAGCTCTTGTATATACTCCTACACCTTGTATAGTCCCAGATAGGTATAAACCTCTTGTTTTACCTTCTGTTCTTCATGCTTTCCCTAAAAATTATGACCTATATCTACCAAGATTTGATGGTGAATGTAACAATGTCAACGCTGAGCAACATGTGCAGAATGTTGAGACTTTTCTAGATCTTTTTGAAGTTGATGACGAAGATGTTAGTATTAGGCTTTTTTCTCTTTCTTTGCAAGGCCAAGTGAAGAGTTGGTTCAAAGCCCTGCCTGATGCGAGCATCTCAGATTTCCAGCAGTTCGTCGAAGTTTTCCTCGACAGGTGGGTGATCGGACAGAACCTTTTCTTGATTATAGAAGAGTATAACCAGCTGAAAAGACTGCCAGGGGAGACAGTACAACAATTTTCTACTAGATTTAACCAAGTATATTTTTTGATGCCAGCTGATATAAGACCTTCTCCTAGATCTGCTCTCTTGCACTACCCGGGTGCCTTTGATCCGGAAATGGAGTTTCAGTTGAGAGAAAGGAATATTGCAACACTTCACGAGATGCAGAATAGTGCAGTGAATGTAGAGGCTCATTTGCTGATCCGAAGGGCAAGGTTGAAGGAAGAAGAGATGAAAAACATGGATCCGGAGAAATTAACATCTCTAGAGGTAAATCTTGACATATTGGTAAGTGCAGTGGAAGAGATGATGCAAAATAACACCACAAGGAATGAGTATAACGTTCAAGCCCATGACTTGCTGATTGAAAAGGAACAAGTGGCTGATCCAAAACATTTTGTTTCTTATCCCAGTTGTCATAGTGATTGTTTTATAGATCATTTTGAAGAAGAGAGAGCTGTTGATATGATGTGTATGCATGATGATGTGTTTTATACTGATGATTTGCCTCAGTTTGATCAGTATGATGATGATTATGTTCTCCAAACATAAGCTAATATTGCAGAAAAATCAGCAGCTAGTTTGTGGAAGGAGGAAGTTCACTTTCAGCAGCTCGAGTGCAGTGATCAACCGATGCATATCAGCTATGACAATGATGAGGAAAATGCAACAAATTTTGAATTAAGTGAAGGATCTTTGCCTTTTTTTTTTATTCGTTTCAGTTCATCAGAGACAACTTTCATGCAATCAGAAATCAACTGTCAACAAGTCTTGAGCTGGACCATCTTGAGGGCAATGAAAAATTTGTTCAAGACTTCTCATATTCAGATTTTCAGTCCCCGAATGCCATTGATTTTCAAGTTGCAGATGAAGATTTGGAAGCTAGCACAAATGATCAAATGATACAAGATGATTCCGTACCATTTTGTTTTGAATCATTTCATTTTTTGAAGAGTAAATTGCATAGTAAATATTTTAATGAGCAGTCTGTAGAAAATCATGTAATCTCATCAGAAACAATAGAAAATGGGTTGCAGGAGTCTTTTCAAGTCTTTCACGATCCAATAGCTGATGTGTTGGATGATGTTTGCAGTCGAAGTCTTTCTCCATTGACTATATGTAAGCTTGAAACATGTGCTGATATAAACTTGATCCGGCAGTCGATCTCTTTGTCATTTTTAGCAGGAGTCTCATCACAAAGCTCAAAACAAAGTTTGCATTCGTGGTATGAGGAGAAGAAAAGAAATTCATTGGATGAGCTAAGTCCCAGTGTGCATGAATTTCAAGATCCTTATGTAGTGTTTTTGGAGTCGGATAGAGAATCCATAGTATTCAACAGATCTGTTTACAAGTTTTCACGGGAGTTGCCTTTCAGTAGTTCTCTCTTGTTGTTCATAAGCGAGCACTTGCGTAGAATTCAAACAGCAGCTGCATTACTTACCTGGTTGCATTGGTTGTTTCATTTCACTTGATCAGGTGATGAATGAAACTGTTAGAGTAGGTTGTATTGAATAAGCTTCATATTGAGAATATTTTCTAGTTTTTCAGTTGTGTTTAAGTATCGAGTCAATTTTTGGTTGAGTGAGAGTCAATTTGTGTCGCCAAGTCATCATTTTTCAGTCATGCATTTCAGCTTCAATTTTTTACTCCATTGCCCAATGGATGAAGGCACTGTCTGCTTTCCAAAGATCTGTAGTTCTTGGCACCTCCAAGGAGCTACCATCCCCATTGGAGCCAATGTTAGTGTCAGCCTTTGCAGCCTTCCTCCAGTGATCAAACATGCTCTTACAAGGTGATGTTAAGGTGTCAAGGTCAAATTTTGTCATTTCAGTGAGTCTTCAAGTAAAATTTGGTCACTAGGTATTAGGTCTAGGGTTTGCTTTTACTCTTGTCAAAGTTGTCCAAATGTCGGTCCATGTCACCATTCAGCTGAGTGTACCATCATTTAGATGGTTTTCATCATCATGTCAAGTTCCACAGGGTCATTTTACACCTTTTTCATGCTTCAGTTGTGCCTAGGTAAAGTCCATTTCCCTCTCCTAGGGTTTTGAAGGTAATTTCTTTTGGATGGTAACATCATCAGCAAAACTTGTATCCTGATGTTCATATACCTTCCCCTATCCATAATTTACCTTATTAAACACTTCCCATCACTAAAATCCCCCAAATTCCTCATTTTCGCACAAACCCTAGTTTCTTGCTACAACTTGGCAATTTTCTAGGCTAGGCCTGTGTTTTGCCCTTTTGAACCCCTTCCCCTCACTCAATCTCTGAAATTCCACTTTCCCCTACTTCCTAACATCCCTCCCTACTTCCCAAAATTTTCTCAAGAATTCAGAAGCCCCTTATCCCCTTCATTTCGCCTCATTTCGACAAATCCCTTGTTTCACACATCGGGATAGGTTTCACTCAAATTATGTTTCTGAGAAATAAAAGATGTATTTTGGAAAAATGAGAGATTTTTTTTTCCACAATAGGCCAAGGAAGAAAAACCTCCTTCACTTTTTAAATAGGTGTCATGGTTTTAGAGAAATGTCAAAAATACCGTTGCCTCAGGAGAATTGAATGCACCTCTGAAGTGACCTTGGGAAAATCAAGATTTCTCCTAGCTGGGTTGGCCAAATGACTTTCTTGATGAGTCAAATGATAACTATACACAAATATATTTCCACTTAGCTATCATGAGCTTAATTTGGAGCTGCGGAAGACCTTCAAAAGTTGACTGCAACAGCACTCTACCCTGAGGCAGCCTCATTTTTCTCATTTTGACCAGTCTTGGGAGATTTGATTTTTTATAGGGTAAATGAACTCCAAATTGAACAATTCCACTTGGGTTGGAAAGTAGACTTAATAATATTTCCAACGGGCTATCACATGCCCAATTTTGACACCGGAAAGGCCTCCAAACGCCTCCTGCAAAATGCGTTATTTATGGCGCGGCGCATTGAGAGAAGGCGCGGCGCACTGAAGGTGTGCGGCGCATAGAGCCATTTTCCCCTGTGTAAATTTACACAGGCGCGGCGCATTGGGATGGTGCACGGCGCACAGAGCCTCCAAGGCACAAAATCATCACCGCTTCCAAATTTTCCAAATTGACTTAACCTCTTGTGATTCGAGTAAGTCCGACTGATCTTGCTATTGTGGTTAAGTAGTGTTTGGTGTGGTTTCAAAGGCTGGTTGGAGAATTTGAATGATGTCAACATAAACTTCATCTTTTTGACAAAGGCTTCTCCATAGGGTTTTTATTTGAAATTTAAAGTTTGGTTGTTGGTGCCAATTGGTTTGAACTCTTTTCCCCTCTTGTGGTTCCCTTCCTCCTCACTATCACACTATCATCATACAGTCTTACCCCTATTCCCCTCTATCCAAAAACCACTTATATCCCTTGTTACCATTTTTTCCCTTTCCCATCACCATAATCCTCTCATCATTGTCAATCCTCTATTCCCTATCACTATCACCCTCCCATATCATTTGCGAAGAGTTCCTAATTTGCAAAGAGTTCCTAATTTCTAAATCCCCAAACACCACATTTCTAAAACACAATCAAGTGACTGTTATTGCCTTCTAATTACCACTTGACAAGATCCCACTGTCCACACTGCCTTATCTCCACAGTCCCTTCCCTTTGGCACACATTTGACACTGGGAGACAAAGACACCAAGCCCTCATTTATCATTTTCAATCAACCAAACATACACTTCACATATGCCTTGCAACACCATGACACACACAGACACATCATACAACAAGACAGAGATTTCACCACTGAAACTACATGCACCAGGAGGGCACTGAAGTGCCGAAAAAGGCCTGATCCACTTCAAATCTTGGCTGAAGCTTCCTTGGCTGAGCATGATATTTGATGAGGGACTTACAACCCAAATTTCAAGGAATTTTGTCATTTTGAAATTTTGGTCGCAAAACAAATTTTTCTGCCCGATGCGTCGCGCCACCCGACGCGCGCTTATGATTGGGACATCTTCTGGAGGAAAAATTGATATTTTTGGGTTTTTTATGGTAAATTATGCATGTTCAGAAATGGCTGAGAGACTTCATCAAGTTCTGGGTGGTCTTAAAGGTCAAAAATACTCCAAAAATGGCCTTTCTGCCACTTTTTGCACTAGCAGGAACCAGTCTTGGGAGATTCCAGTTTTGGAGAGGAAAATGACATCCAAATTGAAAAATTCTACTTGGGTTGGATAGTAGACAGGTAGGGCTTTCCAACGAGCTATCATGAGCTCGATTTGGACTTCAGGAAGTGCCTAAAAAAAAGGCTCAAAGTGGCGCGACACATAGAGTTTTTGGGCGCGGCGCATAGAGAAATTTGGCCTCATTTTCACTCTTCAGCTCAGAATTTCGCCCAGTTTTGACTAGTTTCACTTTTTGATGTAATTCTTGATCTATCTTGATGTAATTTCATGACCATGATGTAAATTGGGCACATTTTACTTGTTCTAGAGGATTCATTCACTAAAAAGTGAAAATTAAATGAATGAATCAGTTTCCTTCCTTTTAGAGGCAAGTTGTTTGGCTGCCTAGATTTCAGTTCCATGTTTAGAATTGGTTGAAACAGCTCCTATAAGGATGAGCTTGACCCCTAGAGGCATGGGAAGGGGTTAGGCTTGCCTATATCATGTATTTTCTGAGTCATTTTCATGGTTGGACTCTTAGGAAAAGTTTGGCACCTCATTGTATATCCATTTTCAGTTTTTGGCAAAGGAAAGACCAGAGTTTTGTAGCACTTGTTGGGATCCTTGTGGCTTCTGAGTTTTTATGATGTTCTTCTCATGTTATTGTAAGTTTCATTAATGTTATATGTATGCCATTTCCCTTCTCTTTGCTTTTGAATTAAACAAATGAGTAACTAAGGTAGAATTCATTAGTTTGTTGGTGCTATGCCTTAAACTTTTGTTTAGTTTCATATGTTTTCGTCAGTTTGAAGAGGATCCTGGCACTCTCTTGCCCTCTTCAGCTCCGCAGCAGTCTTTTCAATCCATTCATTTGATCTAAGACATCAAAGCCACTGCCTACCTCGCCCCAACTTGAACTCTGCAAGAAATTGGCCTCATCCCCAAGCCCGAAAATTGCCTTTCCCCTTTTTCCAACAAAATCCCAAAAAAATCAAAATCAAACCCTCCTATTTGTTTATCTAGCCTAAGATCAGTTGTTGTTTTAGTCATCTCAAGACCCTTTGAATATTTTCATTGAGATTGAGCCGGAGAGAGCCCTCTCCTGTTCTGGTAGGGCTAGCTACCAGACTGAGCATGGTTTGGTGTTACCCTGAATCCCGCCTTCCTTCAACCTTAGGTGGATTTGGGCTATAACAGAGAATAGTGTATAAAAACTCAAGGTGAATTAAGAACAATGGTGGATTCACTCGTATACATAATCCATTCAGAAATACAATCAAATGTTTTTGTTGCCATAAAATTGGGCACAAGTCTCACAAATGTCCTCTCAAAGACTGTGGTCCATCTCCTCAGGAAATTTACCAAACAAATAGTTGCATGCAATGGAAAAAGAAGCTAAATAAGTGTGATCTGGTTCTAATAGCTCAAGATCATAAAAGAAAATTGTATGTGGACAGTGGGTGCTAAAAACATATGACTAGAGACCGAAGCAAGTTTATAACTTTTGATGAAAAGAAATCTAGAAATGTAACATTCGGCAATGATAGAGCAGGGAAAATCAAGGGAAAATGCTCAGTCAGCCTAAATAATGGAAGAGGAGAGGCTCAGGATATACTATTTGTGTATGGTCTAAAAGAAAATTTGCCAAGTGTTAGTCAAATATGTGATAAAGGCTGTGAGGTCCTTTTCAGAGCCCAAGATTGTGAAGTAATGTAATGTCCCTAAATATATGCTTTTAAGAATAGGCAGTTAAAGACTTTAAGGGTCAAAGTGAACTCCAAGGAACATATTTATTGTGGATATATTTTATTAAATTAATAAAATAAAATAAAATAGAAATTAATATGCAAATACTATATTATGATTAGAGATCTGCAAACCAAATCCATGAGGATGGATAAGGTTGTAAGACTTTCCCAGTCTTCCAAAAATCCTTGGAAGAAATAAATTAAATACTAAATTTAGATTGGAGATAAAAATCTAAAAATTTGCCCCAGTAAAGAGGAAATTACTAGGAAGAGGTGGAATAAAGCAAGAAAGCAGAAAAGCTAGCGTTAAAAGTACCTTTTGTGGAATAAACAAAGGGAAAGCCTAAGCACATAGGAAAGCAACATCCTGAATTAACTAGATGCAGTTAATGGAAATAGGCTGGGGGAAAGCAAGCTTAAATAAGTTGATTCAGGATAGACAAAGGGTTTTCTACCACTAGAGGAAAGGATCTCTGCTTGGGTGTGAGTTGTGGAGAAAGAGCTCTAAGGTTGGGAGGCACCTAGTCTACCTTAAGTGGTATGCACATTTAATTTGAATTGTTTTTTAATTATATTGAATGTTGTGATGAGTTACTGAAAAATTTAAATTAGTTGGATCTATATAAAATTCTGGGTCTGGATATATGTTTATGTTGTGGAAATTATATGAGTTAGAAATATATGTTGGTTGTTTGTACATTGAACAGAATTAACTATTGAGAAAATAGTTTATTCTGTATTGTGGTACAAACATACTCTGTCGAGGACCAACTCACAGAATGTCTAAAACCCAGTATTGGGTCTAGATCTGAGGTTAGGTACCTCACAGAAAACTGCCATCTCTTTAAATTTAATGGTTTTATTAAACATTTATCAAACTGTACATTGCATTATGAA
Organism: Pinus albicaulis; assembly: GCA_034641835.2. Lineage (NCBI taxonomy): Eukaryota > Viridiplantae > Streptophyta > Pinopsida > Pinales > Pinaceae > Pinus > Pinus albicaulis. Next base: position 129,335,152 of record CM076574.1, on the reverse strand, counting down.
GTAGATTCTAACCAGAAATTAATGATAAATATAGATACTGGATAGAAAAATATATGATGTGCTATATCATTGAAAGAACTTATGTATTTTTTAGCGAAATATAATCATAAATAGACTTTATAGACAGAGATTATATACATGTATATATATTTGAATTGTATTCCTACAATAAAACTGAAATTGAAAGAAAAATGGGAAAGAATATATTCTGGTTAAATTTCGATAGTATGTCGATTTAAATGAAAGAACTCTAGGATACACAGCTAAATAGATATATACAGAATAGTAAATATTGTATATTGTAAGTCTAATTCAAACAATTTTCATGGACTACTGATATTGAAACAAAAAAACAATTCATTCTTATTTAAGTGTCATGAGACATGAAATCTGAAGGCAATGATGCACTAAAATAAAATAAATGATTAAAAACTATAAGTGATAATAATTGTTTTACATCCTTATAGATGTTACAATCCATAAACAGCAAATTGCACAATTTAAAGAGTAGATGTTTTAATAACAGTTATACAGAGGTAACTTTGTCTATTGAACAAAAATAGAAATGGGCTCTGCAACCTTATTCGGAGTGCATATGAAAATCCAACAAGCTTCTGACCAACTTGTATACACATATTATTGTGTTAATAAAACAATAGAATATATTGAATGAATATTAGTTCCAAATGCAGGGACGTATCGTTATACCTGCAGGGGACAAAAACCAAAGGTTAAAGTTGGAGTATTAACCTTGAAATAAAATCAAAATAAAATAGCAGTGCGAGAACGGAGAAAAATCAAAATTGTAATACCTGAGTAAATCTCATATCCATATTGTTCTCTGCATCTGGAAAACAAGAGAGGGTTAATAATCATAATGAATACAAAAAACTAAAGGATCAGTTTCATCAATTAATATGATAGAAGAAATGACTGTGCGAAATTAGCCAAAGGTGTATAAACTGTAAACAGAGGAAATTGTTGTCCCAATACAATAAATTGAAGTAAAACTTAAATTAATTAAACAGAAATAAACCACGGGAGTCTCATTCACGTATACACCAATAACGCAGACATATGATAATAAAACCCTCAATTTAATTACAACATAATAAAAAACAGTAGGGTGAAAGATTCATGAATTATTCGGAATGGAAAAACCATTTATCAAAGCGTTAACTACTATCGTTGTATATATCGACTGGTAAATGAGAAATTAGAAGTTAACAAACTGACCAGCGGAAAATCCTAATTGCACCAAGACGTCCAGAAACGACAAAAAGCTGTCAAAGACTCCCCCTGCATTTTTGGGAAAATGTTGTTAACATTAATAAATTGCAGAGGGACTCATTCAAACTTTATTAATACCATTTCTGAACGTATTAAATATTAAAAAAAAATTGGGAAAGGGTCCCCACGGTTTAAAAATGAAACCTGACAGGAACACTAAAGCAGGGATAGTTCCCAAATTTTATACAGTCAAAAGAGAAAGAAAAGAACCACGTTCTCGGTGTTGAAACCAATGAATCGAATAATTCCATAAGGATAACACTCCGTAAATTGGTAATTCAATACAATATAGGAATAAAAGAGAGGACGCAGTAAAAAAATTCTAGATCAATGCCAGAACGAGAATACTAAACCACAGTTGTACTGATATAAAAAATTCAGGGATATAATAAAAATAAAGAGGTGAATTACAAACTGAGATTAACCGCAGGCAGTGAAAACGCCCAACATAAAAGGAGACGAGTCGAATATCAAACAGATTGCTTCATAAATAAGAACAAAAACGTCACTTTCTTATTACGAGAACATGAAAGCTTTTAAGATGAAAAACCATATAAACCACAGGTGGAGATATCAAACAAAATCTTCAACATTCAGAAATGGGAAGAATCCTGGGAAGTGATTTTCATTACCTGGAGTTTCGATCTCAGCGTAAAGCTCCTTGGCGTTCCAATACACATTGCTCGGTTGACCATATTCCAAAATCAGATTACGGAAGGTAATAAGAGTAGCACGAACAGATTTTGGATGTGGAGAGGCAATTACATTGCAACGAAGATGAGAAATGAAATGGAACCTCCACCGAAAATGTAATTTTTATGAGGTGACAAAAACCTAATCGTAAACTGATCTGAACCGTCCAAGTGGAAACCATCTGAGGAGGGTTGGCATTTCCTGCAGATCAAAGAAATTGGTACAAGGCCATGTGACCAAGTACTGTAAAGTTAAATGCAATGTATCCCAAGACGTCCTATGTAGAGCTACTTCATAGTTCAAATTATACGACCATTGCAACGAATGTGATAGATGGAAAGTACCAGAACTCGAAGTTGAAATCACTATTAAATACTAAAAATTTCATTTATGACCAGGACTACTAGAAAAATGAAACAAATCTATCTCGTATCTTTTCTCAAGAGTTGTGATGACACTTAGTTAAAACGTGATCCATGTCGGCCTGGAAAATCCACGTAGTTGGATTATATGATTTAGTTGATATCAATGACATTAATTAATATGGAATCAGTCCCTAGTAAAAAGGATTAACAGAATGTGTAAATGGGATCATAGGTCATCATACTCCATTACTTATGGAGGCATTATAAAAACGTTAAGGAAAATATCCATTAAGTAAGTAATTCAAATTAGAACGTAAATATTGATAATCGTCTTTTTAAAAGTTACCATAAGTGTTATCCATTTGTATGTATATCTAAGTCTTGAAAGGGTATAAGGAGCCTAATAAATAAAAGGCAGATTCCTATTGATAATACCTAGTATGGTTGAAAATAATGTATGGTAAGTGTGCAAGAGACTTTTAAGTCTAGGTATCGATTGTCAAATGTCATGTGGATAATAATACCAACTAAAAAGGGAGAAAATTCCTATATGGGTGTTACACACTAATTTGTCACCGTCCCTACCATTCCTCGTCCCGCACAATGGAGGACCCATTTTGTGACCTGTGAACATTTTCATGCCTTGAAAACATCATCAATGCATTCCTCTAAGCATGAGCTTCAATTTCCCTAAAGACATCTCCTTGCAAAAAATCATGAAAACATCTCCTTTTGCATTGGCGCGGGCAGACAGTTCATCACTCGCGCCAATGGGGAAAATCCTACAAAGAGGCCGCGCCAACTGGCACTCTGTCCCAGAGCAGTAGTCGCGCCAGCCAATTTAAGGAGTGTTTTTTAAATAAAGATGGTGGAAGTTGTGTTTCAACAAACTCAAAAACCATTGCCTATCTTGAGTTGGGAGGTTTGGCTGCGGGAGTTCTATGGAAGGGAAGTGGTTTGCCACCTCCCATGGAACCTTCCTTGTTGATAGGGCCAATCCCACAATAATAGGGATCCCAACTCCCTCCTTCCCCATCTATAAAATCCTGCTCAATTCCATAGCAAGCTAGTCTTGAAGTGCCTAAGCTTTGAATCTCCAAATTCCCAAGAGCCTTTGTGCCGTAAGAGCCCTCTTTCCTCCCTTAAGGCTGACTCAAGTAAGGAGACTATCTTCGAGAGACTCTGGAGAGGTTTGCCCTTTCCCTGGCGAGCTTTGCGAGATGTGAACGACTAGAGACCCATCCGAAGGAGACCACGACGTCAGAACATTGGTTGTAATCTCTTTCGATTGTTATTTAATGAATGATTACGATTATGGTTCCACTCTGTTTTTGATTATGTTAATATGAGTAGTATCCTTTCTGACTGATATTTAGTTGCGTATGCTGGATTTTATGCTTGTATCTGTTTGTTTCTTGCATGTGCAGGTGTCCATCCGCGGAGATCGTGGAGGATCGTGATCTGCCGAGGCTGAGGAACGGGAACGCTCTCTTCTTCAAATCGTAGCATTGGATTCCAGGTAGGCCTCCATCTTTGGTCTTTTCATTCGTAACTAGGAACTTGCGTTGTAACATTTCGTGATTGTTGCTAGACCCCTGCTTGGCTAGTAGGGATCGCCTCTGTCCGCAGAGGGGATTTAACTCCTCAACAATGGGATAATTCCCATTGTTGGAAGTGTTAAGAATATATGTTCAAAGGTATTGTTATACCTGTAAAAATTGTGAGAAGGTAAATGATAGTCACCTAATGACTATTGCCAAACAATTAAGTTGAACAAGGTAAGGGAATATATATTAGAAGGTTAAGTAGGTAAGTTAAGAAGGAATATTATAATCATAAGTAAGAAATTGAAGACTTATAAATACACCATTTCCATATTGAACGAAGAAAGTAAATCCTATGTTGAAGGAAAGTCATAACAGATCTGGGGCAATTGGAAATACTGTCATAAATCGTAAGTGAGTAAACAATTACATATTAAATTGTGAGTAACAGAAATACGTTGGAATGCGACGAATTATATAATAAGCTCGAGATATTACTATAATTAGAAAAAAAAATTTGTTGAAATGGGAGGTGTTACAAATGGTATCAGAGCCCATGTTAAAACACTAGGCAAAAATGTGTGCTCCCACTAGAAAATTTCTGTTGCTGAAAAAAAAATTTAATTTAATTTTCACTAATGTTTAATTTAATGTATAGTGAAACAGTGCTGAAGTATAAAGCTGCAAACCATGAGTGAAGAGGATGAGTTGTATGTGGATCTGGGTGGTGGATAAAACCCAGCAGATAAAAATGCTCCATTGATGGCTATGATGCATTGAATGCAAAGAGAAATGATGCAACTGAAAAACCACAATGAAAGGTTATCATTAGCCAGTGAGGAGTAAGACAGGTTAATAAGAGAATTGACCTCCCGAAACAGTCACGAAGGTGAAGGTTCTAGAAGAAAGAGGAAGGGAATTGTAAATCACTCAGAAGATTCTGAGGAAGATGATGCCTCTAGACAACATTCTAGGAGGGATAAGGAATTACAGAGTGAATTCCGGAAAATCAAGCCTCCCTCCTATGATGGAGAGAGGGAGGATTATACAAAAGTTTGGCTTCTAAGGAAAGTATAAAAATTTAAATGGTAAAGTAAAATATGAAAGTATGAAAACAAGTGACAATGGTGCACGTATGCTTCTAACTTAGTACATTAATTATAAGGAGAGATGTGGCAATGTTACGAAGGTTGAGTTCTCATGGTAAATTGAGAAATGAACAATATGTGTTAAAAATAATATAAAATAATATAAAATAGTATAGAATACCAAGATACCTTTACCTCCGTGATACATCAAAGGAGTTTTATAAAGGGTTCAATTCGTATCCTATATTCATATGGTTAATGAAATATAAAGGTAGGTATTATAAAATATAATTGATTATAATTAAAGTGGATGTGAAGTTGGTAAGTATTATTAAAGAATTCAACTATTAAAATACAAAATTTCCATGGAGAATAAGTAAGGAATAACTCCTCAACCTTAGGATCCCACTTATACATGTGCGGTGGAGATTCTGTAAAGGGAGGGTTCCATAAATGGAATAACGATGATATATTCAAGTCAAATATCAGTACATGAATTAAATAGATAAATGAAAAGAGGTAATTTTTATAGCAAGGAAAAGGTAGGGTGATGTGAAAAATTGCGTACCTACTAGCTATAAGGAGATTGATGAGGAATTCCGTCTCCTGAATTTCGTAAAACCATTAATACTGAAAGCTACTAATTAACAAGAGAAAGACCGATGAAAGATGTAGAGTGGAAGGACCAAAAAATTGAGAAGAAAACCCCCTCAAAGTTCAAAGGTAGGAATATTGAACCACTTATCGTGGATTAAATACTTTGAGAAATAAAAAAAAAAAATTGCTCTACAAATTTATACATAACTAAAATTTTATAGATATTCTATCAGTAGAAATATAAAAAAATCTGTTGTAAGACAAATGAAAAGAAATTTACAGACATGCATGATAAACAACCTGTTCTGGTTGATGAACTTAGATGTGGGTTAGCAAAAGAAATAAATATTCCAGCAAGTTGTAATTGTATACAGAATCGTCATAAAAGATTTCCAAATATTTTTGAATGGTAAACAAGTATAAAGAACCTTGGTTAGAGTTAAATTTTTCAGTTATCGATTCCTATGCGGTGGTAATAGGAATAAATGTTAGAAAATTATATATTATGGAGAAATGCAACAAATAAAATATGCGGAAAATACAAGCACACAAAACACATAAAACTAGAGAGACACAGATATACGTGGTTCACCCAGTTTGGGCTACATCCACCCCGAACAGCCAGTCCTTCCTTTCTATTATCCAGCAAAATGAAAATACAAAACCTATAGCAGATCCACTATAATATCCTATGTTCTCTCTCACAGTCTCCCTATCTATTTCCCGCTCAGAGAATACACATATATTACACAGCCGCAATACAATACGCTCATACAAAGAGAGGGGTTGCCTTATAGGGCAAAAAACCCTAAACTAAACATAACTTCTACCATCAGATCATCCGCCTAATGAATGGCCCAGATTGACTAGAAATTACTATACTTTTACAAGGCAATTTTACATCTGTTTTTAGCTTCGGGGGAACTGCCCCTGAAACCCCTGCCGGGGGACCGCTGGCCCCCATACCCCCCAGCAGGGGGGTCAGCCCCCCCAGACACCATGGGGGGGACAAGTCCCCCCCGCTGCAAGGGTTTACAGTTTTTCATGGGGTATACATCCAGCTAAAACAAGGATCTCTAAATCAGGATGAAAATCAGGCTCCACACCCAACAATAAAATGGGTAACCAACAATAAGGACCTACCAAATTGTTGAGAGAAAATACTACAGGGTATCTGTGGTGATGGAAAACCAGTGATATTACAAATACCAACAAGAAAAGGCTGAAAAAATTATGTTGTAGAATTAAGACAGCAAAAAAAAAACTAGTAGGAAACTTACCAGTCAACAGAAAGAGTAAGGAGGTAGTCCCAGATAAAATAGTTCGTATATTCCCCTAAAGGTAAAGTTGATTGTTAAATGAATTAAAACCATGTGTTACACCAATCCGTAGAATATATAGGCTGAATAACCAAATATTGTAAGAATTAAAAATGCATCAATAACAAGTTGTTGAATAGAAACTATGTAAGACCAAATATATCCCTATTGGGAACACTGGTAATGTTGTTCAAAACAAAAGTTGGAACCTTCATAGTAGGCATATACTACTAAAAACTGAATAAACCAATGTTCAAGAATGAATATTCTCAAGATAGATGGTCAATAACCTGTCATAAAATGAGAATTAAAGAAGAAATTATATAAAGAATAATATACAGAAAGTATGAACTAAAAGTTCTAAGGGATAGGATGGATAGTGTTTTGTTTCTTGAGATGTCAAGTAAAACAGAATATAAAGAACAGATCAGAATTTTCTTACAATTCTGCAAAATCTAGAGGACATAAATGACATGATAGACTTAACAAAGAGGAATTTTTAAAAAATCTCAATGGTTAGGTTGTGTAAAGTTAGACGAAAGAGGAGTAGTGGATTGGGAAAAACTCAAGTAAGCATGAACTGAGTTGCAGTCCTGATACTTCCACCGTAAAATTTACAGTGAATATTGAAAAAATAATAAAATATATAGGTAAAGAGATTTTTAATCTTAGCCTATACAAACAAATATCTCCACAACAACAAGGAGAGGAAAAATGGATAGACCAGAAAATGGTAAAAATAGCTTGAACAATTAAAAGACTTAAACTACTCCTGTTTTAATATTTTAACCCAATCTGAAAAACGGTAAGTGATACTAAGGCTTGGGCAGAAGTATTAGAGGTTATAGCATATGGTTGAAGAAAAATATAGACAAATGAGAAAAATTTTATGGGGTATGTATTAAGATTTTTCTTAAATGTGTCTTACATGCAGTAAAGAAGTTATAGATAAAGAACGCCTAATGCTAAAGTAGAAATTATTCAACAATCTGAAGAAGAAGAAAAAAAATGTTAAGCAAATTAGATGTTCATTTTTCCTTATTGACCTCAAACCTGGAAAAAGGAAAATAAAAAGAAATTTTAGATGTTTTAAAGATAAATGTCCCTAAAGGTTTGAAGAATATTTGAGGAATAAAAGGTATGGCTGTGAATAAGTGAGGCAATTAGAATTATTGCAACTATAAAATAGGGAAATATCTCCAAGTAAAACTGCAATATACTGAAATATTGATAGATATTTCAAATCAGGAGGAACTGATAATTGCAAAAATAGAGGGTACATTAATAATGTGACCCCAGTACAACATAAATTGTATAAAAATACCACAAGATGTCCTTATATAGGACATACTGATGACTCAAATTAAATTTAAGATTTAAAATAGGACATGTTGGACCTGGTATGAGGAAAGAATAAGGAAGAATACTATGTGGAAAATTTTGCTAAGAGACAGTGAAACCTAAGTAGCAGACAAAATCTAGATCCTATTCATTCAGAATGGAAATAGGAAGTTGATTGAATAAAGAAATTGAAATTGGTTGGCTTAGCAATGGGTTGAATTAAAAATCGACAAAAAAAAAAACAGTCAATGTGTCCCAAACCGATACTGCAAACTGATATGAAGTTTCAAGATCTAAGGTAATAACTAACACACTTGATGAGGTAAAGTTCAATTGGAAATTGGAAATTGTGTTATGGACAAACCATTATTAAGTTTAAAGTGAGCATGGTTATCACCATTTAAATCAATTGAGAAAATCAATCAAGTATTAAGTACATGAAGTGCATGTATGAACTGGAAAAAGGTAAGCAAAGCCTCTATATATGACAAAGTTGGTTTTATCAATTCATGAATTTCTAATGAAGAGGTGTTTGTTTTGTAAAGAAAAGTGTATAACAGGAATTGTACAACTCTGACAAAAGGAGTCAAGGTGAGAAGACGTGAAGAGAAATCACCAAGAAATTCAAATGAAACCATGTGTGTGGGAGGAGGAAGTCTTGTCAAAATACATGGAATTATAAGGAGTTGTGCTAAAAGTGCACTATACTACTGTGAACCTTGAAGGGTTTTGCCAATAAGTGATTTGATTGAAAAATACTAAAGTTCAGAATATTATCATGATTAATTATTATCAGTATATATATATCATACTACTCATATGAATTGAAATGAACTGTCGATAGGCAGAAACAGGAATAAAGAATTCTTCCAGATATACTTCTTATACTAAAGTAGGAAGAAGATCAAATTCTAGAGTATAGCAGTATGCAGAGTAAAGGCAGAGGACGGTAATTGTACTATGAAGAAACTGTTGGGAGCCAGAGGAAAATATGAAGGAGGAATATTCATCCCGAGTTGAGAAATCAACATCGAAATTGGTAACATCGAAGACGGTGTTCAGTTTTAGAGGGGGAATATGTAATGTCCCTAAATTTATGCTTTTAAAAATAGGTATTTAAAGACTTTAAGGGTCAAAGTGAACCCCAAGGAACATATTGATTGTGGATATATTTTATTAAATTAAATTAATAAAATAAAATAGAAATTAATGTGTAAAGACTAGATTATGATTAGAGATCTGGAAACCAAATCCATGAGGATGGATAAGGTTGTAAGATTTTCCCAGTCTTCCAAAAATCCTTGGAAGAAAGAAATTAAATACTAAATTTAGATTGGAGAGAAAAATCTAAAAATTTGCTCTAGTAAAGAGGAAATTACTAGGAAGAGGTGGAATAAAGCTAGAAAGTGGAAAAGCTAGCTTTAAAAGTACCTTTGTGGAAGAAACAAAGGGAAATCCTAAGCACACAGGAAAGCAACATCCTGAATTAACTGGATGCAGTTAAGGGAAATAGGCTTGGGGAAAGCAAACTTAAATAAGTTGATTCAGGATAGACAAAGGGTTGTCTATCACTGGAGGAAAGGACCTCTTCTCGGTGGTGAGATGTGGAGAAATAGCTATAAGGTTGGGAGGCACCTAGTATACCTTAAGTGGTATTCACATTTAATTTGAATTGTTTTTAAATTATATTGAATGTTGTGATGAGTTACTGAAAAAGTTAAAGTAGTTGGATCTATATGAAATTCTAGGTCTGGATATATGTTTATGCTGTGGAATTATATGAGTTAGAAATATATGTTGGTTGTATGTACATTGAACATAATTAACTATTGAGAAAATATTTTATTATGTATTGTTGTACAGACATACTCTGTTGAGGACCAACTTGCAGAATGTCTAAAACCCAGTATTGGGTCTAGATCTGAGGTTAGGTACCTCACAGGAAACTGCCATCTCTTTAAATTTAATGGTTCTATTAATCATTTATCAAACTGTACATTGCATTAGGAAGTAGATTCTAACCAGAAATGAATGATAAATATAAATACTGGATAGAAAAATATATGTTTTGCTATATCATTGAAATAAATTTGGTATTATTTAGCGAAATATAATCATAAATAGACATTATAGATAGTGATTATATACATGTATATATATTTGAATTGTATTCCTACAATAAAACTGAAATCAAAAGAAAAATGGGAAAGAGGATATTCTGGTTAAATTTCGATAGTATGCTGATTTAAATGAAAGAACTCTAGGATACACAGCTAAATAGATATATATAGAACAACAAAGATTGTATACTGTAAGTCTAATTTAAACAATTTTCATGTACTATTGATATTGAAACAAAAAAATAATTCATTCTGATTTAAGTGTCATGAGACATGAAATCTGGAGGCAACGATGCACTAAAATAAAATAAATGATTAACAACTATAAGTGATAATTATTGTATTTAAATCCTTATAGATGTTACAGTTCATAAATAGAAAATTGTACAATTTAAAGAGTAGATGTTTTAATAACAGTTATACAGAGGTAACTTTGTCTATTGAACAAAAATAGAAATGGGCTTTGCCAACTTATGCGGAGTGCATATGAAAATCCAAAAATATTATGACCAACCTGTATACACATATTATTGTGTTAAGAACACAACAGAATAACTTGAATGAATATTAGTTCCAAATGCAGGGACGTATCATTATACCTGCAGGGGATAAAAACCAAAGGTTAAAGTTGGAGTATTAACCTTGAAATAAAATTAAAATAAAATAGTAGTGTGAGAACTGAGAAAAACCGAAATTGTAATACCTGATTAAATCTCATATCCATTTTTTTCTCTGCATATGGAAAAGAAGAGAGGGTTAATAATCTTAATGAATACGAAAAACTAAAGGATCAGTTTCATCAATTAATATGATAGAAGCAATGGATGTGTGAAATTAGCCAGAGGTGTATAAAATGTAAATGGAGGATTGTTGTCCCAGTATAATAAATTGAAGTGATACTTAAATTAATTACACAGAAATAAACCATGGGAGTCTCATTCACATATACACCAATAACACAAATGTATGATAAGAAAACCCTCAATTTAATTACAAGAGAATAAAAAACAATAGGGTGAAAGATTCATGAATTATTTGGAATGGAAAAACCATTTATCGAAGCATTAACTACTATCACTATAGATATTGACTGGTAAATGAGAAATTAGAAGTTAACAAAATTATTAGAGGAAAATCCTTATTGCACCAAGACGTCCAGAAATGACAATAAGTTGTCAAAGACTCCCCCTGCGTTTTTGGGAAAACATTGTTAACATTAATAAATTGCAGAGGGACTCATTCAAACGTTATTAATACCATTTCTGAACTGTATTAACTATTGAAAAAAAAAGTAGGAAAAAGTCCCGACAGTTTAAGAATGAAACCTGACAGTTCCCAAATTTTATATAGTCAGAAGAGAAACAAAAGACCCACGTTCTAGGTATTGAAACCAATGAATTGAATAAATCCATAAGGATAACACTCCGTAAATTGGTAAGTCAATATAATAGAGGAATAAAAGAGAGGGCGTAGTAAAACAATTCTAAATTAGTGCCAGAACAAGAATACTAAACCACAGTTGTACTAATATAAAAACTTTAGGGATATAATAAAAAGAAAGAGGTGAATTACGAACTGAGATCAGTGAAAATGCCCAGCATAAAAGGAGACGAGTCGAATATCAAACAGATTGCTTCAGCAATAAGAAGGAAAACATCACTTTCTTATTACGAGAACATGAAAGCTTTTAAGATGAAAAACCATATAAATCCTTGGTGGAGATATCAAACAAAATCTTTAACATTCAGAAACGGGAAGAAGCCTGGGAAGTGATTTTCATTACCTGGAGTTTCGATCTCGGCATAGAGCTCCTTCGCATTCCAATACACATTGCTCAGTTGACCATCTTCCAAACTCAGATTGTGGAAGGTAATAAGAGTAGCATGAACAGATTTTGGAAGTAGAGAGGTAATTACATTGCAACAAAGATGAGAAATGAAATGGAACCTCCACCGAAAACGTAATTTTTATGAGGTGATGAAAACCTAATCCTAAATTGATCTGAACCGTCCAAGTGGAAACCATCTGAGGAGGGTTGGAATTTCCCGCAGATCAAAGAAATTGGTATAAGGCGATGTGACCAAGTACTTTAAATTTAAATGCAATGTATCCCAAGACGTCCTATGCAGAGTTATTTCGTAGTTCAAATTATACGACCATTGCAACGAATGTGATAGATGGAAAGTACCAGACCTCGAAGTTGAAATCACCATTAAAGACTGGCAAGTTCATTTATGGCTAGGACTACTAGAAAACGAAACAGATCTATCTCGTATCTTTTCTCAAGATTTGTGATGACACTTGGTTAAAACGTGTTCCACGTCGGCCCGGAAAATCCACCTATATGGATTATATGATTTAGTTGATATCAATGACATTAATTAATATGGAATCAGTCCCTAGTAAAAAGTGTAACTGAATGTGTAAATGGGATCATAGGTCATCATACTCCATTACTTATGGAGGCATTATAAAAATTTTAAGGCAAATATCCATTAAGTAAGTATATCAAATTAGAACGTAAAGATTGATAACCATATTTTTAAAATTTACCATAAGTGTTATCCATTTATACGTATATCTAAGTCTTGAAAGGGTATAAGAAGCCTAATAAATAAAAGGAAAATTCCTATTGATAATACCTAGTATGATTGAAATTAATGTATGGTAAGTGTGCAAGATACTTGTAAGTCTAGGTATCGATTGTCAAATGTCATTAGGATAATAATACCAACTAAAAAGGGAGAAAAGGCCTATATAGGATAATTCCCATTGTTGGAAGTTTTAAGAATATATGTTCAAAGGTATTGTTATACCTGTAAAAATTGTGAGAAGGTAAATGATAGTCACCTATTGACTATTGCCAAACAATTAAGTTGAGCATAGGTAAGGGAATATATATTAGAAGGTAAAGTAGGTAAGTTAAGAAGGAATATTATAATCATAAGTAAGAAATGGAAGACTTATAAATACACCATTTCCATATTGAACGAAGAAAGTAAATCCTATGTTGAAGGAAATTCGTAACAGATCTGTGGAAATTGGAAATACTGTCATAAAATGTAAGTGATTAAACAATTACAAAGTAAATTATGAGTAAAATAAATACGTTGGAATACGAAGAATTATATAATAAGTTCGAGATATTACTATAATTAGAAAGAAAAAAAAATTGTTGAAATGGGAGGTGTTATAAGTAAGTTCTATCACCACAAGAAAGACCCTGATCAAAGGGGTTCGAACAGAGAGTAATGTCTATATATTAGAATAAGATAATGAAGTATGCCACATCAGCAAACTTGATGAATCTTGGCTATTTCATAGAAGATTGGGACATCTAAACTTTGACCACATCATCAAACAGAGCAAGAAGAAAGCTTTCAGAGATTTTCCTGCAATAAAGAAGCCTCCAAATACCATATGTAAGTCCTACCAACTGGGAAAAAAAACTCGCACATCATTCAAAGCTAAAGGCCAACTATCTAGAAGTAAGCCTCTTCAGCTTATACACATGGACCTGTGCAGACCTTCAAGAACTAATGCACCAGTGGAGAATCATATTTCATGATGATAATAGATGATTTTTCCAGATTGACGTGCATGCCATTTCTCAAATATAAATCCGAAGCATTTGAGAAATTCAAGATATTCAAGGCACTAGCAGAAAATAAAATGTAAGCTAAAATGCATCAAATCAAACAGAGGAGGTGAATTCACTGACAATTATTTTTCAGACCTGTGCAATGAATGTGGGATAAAGCAACAATTTACAATTTCAGGTACACCTCAACAGAATGGAGTGGAAAAGAGGCAAAAAAGGTAAGTACAACAGATTTCCATGCAAGAAATTAGCATTCCCTAAACCTACTGGGCAGAAGCAGTACACACAATTGTTCATATTCTTAACAAAGCTCATCTTAGACCAAATTGTGACAAGAATCCATATGAATTGTGGTAAGGGAAACCAGCATCTATCAAGCACTTTAGAGTCTTTGGCAGCAAATGTTTCATAAAAATAATGATGAAAAATTGGGGAAGTATGATGCAAGAGACGATGAAGGAATATTTTTGGGATATGCATCCAAGAGTAAGGGATATAGGTGCTACAACAAAAGACTGCATAAAATTGTGGAAAGCATTGATGTGAGATTCGACGAAGATCTTCCAAATAGAACCAGAAGCACAAATTGCACCAATCCTCCAGATGATCATGAAGATTAGAATAAAGAAAATGAAGAACAGAGTAAGACACAGAAGATATTGAACTAAACTCAAAAGGACCCTCAAGACACACTCAGAAGAACCATCCAGAAGATCAAATCATTGGAGACAAGAGTGTAGGAGTCCAAACTAGAATACAACTAGTTGAACAGACCGAGGAAGTCTACCTAGCCTTGTTGTCACAGATGGAACCAAAGAATTTTGATGAAGCCAGCAAAGACAAAAATTGGGTAAATGCTATGAATGAATAACTAGACCAAATTGAGAAGAACAAGACCTCGAAGTTAATTCCAAGACCCACTGGGAAAAATGTCATTTCCACAAAGTGGATATTCAAGAATAAGATGAATGAACAAGGTCAGGTAATCAGAAATAAAGCCAGACTTGTATGCAAGGGATACTCTCAAATCGAAAGACTTGATTATGATGAAACTTTTTCCCCTATAGAAAGAATGGAAGAAATCAGAATGTTTTTGGCTTTTGCATGCTATCATGATTTCAAGGTATATCAAATGGATGTGAAGTATTCCCTCTTGAATGGAGATCTAGAGGAATAAGCCTACATGGAATAACCTAAAGGATTTTCCTTAAAAGATAAACGCGACTATGTGTGCAGATTAAAGAAAACCTTATATGGTCTCAAACAAGCTCCACGTGCATGGTATTCTAGGCTGCACAAATACATACAAAAACAAGGTTTCAAGAAAGGAGGAGTAGACAGCAATCTGTACATAAAGGCTGATGAAAATGAACTCTTAATTATAGTAGTATATGTAGATGACATCATGTTTGGTAGCAACAAAGATGAGTTAGCAAAAGGATTTGTAGAAGAGATGAAGTCGGAGTCTGAGATGTCTATGATTGGAGAGCTTACTTTCTACTTAGGACTCAAAATTCTACAAAATAACACAGGAATATTCATTTCATAAGAAAAATACTTAAGAGACATGTTGAAAAGTTTCCAAATGGAAGACTGCAAACCTGTGTCAACACCCATGATCACTGAATGCAAGATATGTGCTGATGATGAATCCGAAAATGTAGATCAAAGACTTTACAGATCTATGATAGGAAATCTACTATACCTAATTGCCTCTAGACCAAACATTATGTTGGCAATAGGACTTGTGGCAACATATCAAGCAACACCAAATCAAAATTGCTTGCTAGCAATCAAGAGGATATTTAGATATCTACAAGGAACTACACATTATGGCATATGGTATCCTAAAGTAAAAGACTTCACATTGAAACGCATATACAGATGCAGATTGGGCCAGTTGTGTGGATGACAGGAAAAGTACAAGTGGAGGTGCATTTTATTTGGGAAAAGTACAAGTAATTTGGATGAAACAAACCTTCCAAGACATGAAGGTTGTTAGCCATCAGTATTTTTTACATGTTAGTGATGACTATATCTTCAGTTGAGTTTTCTAAAAACTGATTTCCTTATGTCAATATGTCATCCAGAAAACCCTCCCAAAACTTTTTTCGCCTTTCTACCTATTCAGTCCACCCCTGGCAAAACCAAAACCTCCTTGTCACAATCCTATCTAACCTCAGCCTTATTGGTCTGCCCATCAGCTTTAAAAAGCAATTCCACATCTGTTTCGATAGTCTCGACTCTCCCCTATGTTAGGAAGTGGCGTTTTAGGACATCTCACCTTTGGCAATCATCAAAAAGCCAAAAAGCCTTCATCTGCAGCAGACCTACCATGACTGATCCCTTACTTTGCAAATGAAATTGACAAACAGCCTTAAGTCGCGCCACTCACACCCCCTAGATCTCAGCACTGCATAAAGCCCAATCTCAAGCTGACTAGTAGGTTTTCCCACAGTATTCTATGGTTCTACAAAGACAGGAAATATATTTCATCTCATGGAGTAAATGTTTGAGTTTACAGTTAGAGGAACAGCTGCTTCTAAGTGTAACTTGAACCTTAGATATGTCTGCAAAACAGAAAGCTATTCCTCAGGACTTTACAGCTCTTTC